>VZRW01011820.1:0-27406 GCA_013398125.1 Aegotheles bennettii | reverse complement strand
CTGCTTGAGAGAGTCCAGCGCAGAGCCACTATGATGATTAAGGGAGTGGAACATCTCCCTTATGAGGAAAGGCTGAGGAAGCTGGGTCTCTTTAGGTTGGAGAAAAGGAGACTGAGGGGTGACCTCATCCATGTTTACAAATATGTAAAGGGTGAGTGTCAGGATGATGGAGCCAAGGTTTTGTCAGTAATGACCAATGATAGGACAAGGGGGAATGGGTGCAATTTGGAACATAGTAGGTTCCATGTGAACATAAGGAAGAACTTTTTCACTCTAAGAGTGACAGAGCACTGGAACAGGCTGCCCAGAGAGGTTGTGGAGTCTCCTTCACTGGAGACATTCAAAACCCGCCTGGATGCGTTCCTGTGTGATGTACTCTAGGTGACCCTGCTCTGGCAGGGGGGTTGGACTGGATGATCTTTTGAGGTCCCTTCCAACCCCTAGGATTCTGTGATTCTGTGATTTTGGGACAGGGGATGGAGAACCATATAAAGCTGAGGAATACCCTCTTTCCTTTTTTTGGTTGTTTTTTTTGCACAGGCATTTTCTGCATCACTACTTCTAATTTTCTGACACTTTATTCCTTCATCCAGGCACTTTTGGAAGAAGGAAGTGGGACAGTCAGATTAGTTTTAGTTCAGGTTTATTTAGTACAGAAGAATCACAATGTCTAGACTTCATTTTACTACAGCTTTTTCCTCTGTTTGTCAATTATTGTGGCTTCTCTGTAAAATGGTGTGTACAGGAGTAATAGAAAGAAACTTAAAAATAGTGTTTGCATAGTATTTATCTATTAAACAATGGGGCAAAAATATCAGAAAATCTTTTTATTTTAGTGCCCACGTGAGGAGAGGTTACTTCCTACGACTTCATCACCTGTGACTGTTCATACCAGCAAAATACACACGCTTCCAGGAATGCCACAAGAATCGAGAGAGAGATGTCACTGCTTTCCAAATAAAGTATGAGGTTTTCCTAATGATTTTTTGTGTATCATCCTGTTTAATCCTGCTAGGTATTAAAAAAAAAGTTGTTGGTTTGGTTTTTTTTTTTTGTAGTTATGAAATATATCTTACTGATTTTTAGTGTTGTAATATATTCACATTTCATTTCCCAAATAAGAAACAGTACATTTTAGATTAAGTTAATTTAAAGTTAGAGTTGCAGGGGTCTGTAAATGTTTACTTGTTTGAATACACACCAAAAAAAGATCCATGGTTAAAATGAGAATTATATTTAGGCATTATATTTATTGTAAATGTTTTTACTTGACAATAAATTATTTTCTACATAAGGTTTTTTTAAATCCTTCTCCTGGATGTTGTGCTATATTTATTCTGAGTCATTTGTTTTGTAAGGCTTTTGTGATCATGACAAGGAAACCAAACTATGTACATATTTTAGATTGACTCCTTTGTTGAGTTTTAATTTCTTTTTAAATCAGGGAGAAGCAGGATTGCCAGGTGTAGCTGGTTTGCCAGGCCAGAAAGGAGATAAAGGTGAAAAGGTAAAATATCAGTTGAATTCTCTCTTTCAAATCTTTATCTTTGGCTTATCTTTCTTAAGTAGAAACTTTATGGATTTTGTTTTTCCTTAAATGAATCTCCCTGTACATAGGTTAAATCCTTTATCATTCAGTCCCTGGTTCTGCATGTGGGCTTCCTGCCAGGCAGCCTACAGCTATCTCACTTTGGGGTCCCTCCATCAACTCTGTGGAACAGTTTACCTGCCTGGGAAGCACCTACCCAACCCTGTCAGCATATCCTATTGCTCCCTTTCCTTGTCCAAAAAAAGAGAAGTCACGTACATTATCTGGAACAAGGATATTCCCATATCATGTGTGTATATCGCTGCTGATGGACAGAATCCTGTGCAGTAGATTCATCCTTGCAGTCATCAGCAGGAGGATATGAATTCATTCATATGACCTCAGCACTGTGAAGAGAGAGGGACCTGGCATTGCCAGACCCCTAGGACAGGCCACTTGGTGCTCCTTTCCCTGGGCCTATTCTGTATTTTTGTTCTGTAATGCTTGCCATGACATTCCTGTATTGTTTAGCTTGGAGGTTTCCTAATAATGAAGGTCAGTATATCAAATGTTTTTCCTTTACACTCCATTCCCTAAATTTGTTTGGAGGATGCTGGATTAAGAAATGTCTGAGAATGTGTTTTTCTTGTGCTAATTGAGAAGGCAATTTGAATAAAGTATTGCAAATCAGCCATAAAGACAGTGGATAGGAATTTGAGTTCAGGGAGTGCATTGTGAGAGGAAGAAAACTGGAATGTCCTAATCCAGAGGTTAGAATGGAGGTGTCCTCCCTCACAGCATCCTACTGTGCAGGACACTGTTTAATACATGATCTGACATAATTTGTGGAGACAGCCAGTGGTCTTTCCAGGAATGCAGTACCTGGCTGAAATGGGTTCAGTTCTGAGAGGGCTTATCCACGCTTTTGGTTGAAATTAAGTAAATTCCTTGATAGTGCCTTACCTCTGCAACACCTCCTTCCAATATATATTTCAATTCTGATACTAGCTGTATCATTTTCCTAGGTGGAAAAAAAGTTCAACCATGTTAGTTTCTGTAGTCCAGCTGAATTTAGAGGGATTTCTGGCAGTTTCCAAATGTAATAATGAATTTTTGTTAATTTAATTCTAAGTCTGAGTATACAAAACAATTAGAGCTAGCCTATATAACCAACATAGGGAGTTTCTTAGCATTTATTTAGGAAACTGCTCTTCGGCTCCTGATATGAGCCATTTAGACTATTACTGCTACTAAGACAAGAAAGGAGACTTCAGAAGTCTTAATTTTTTTACCATTCCATCTCAGAGCCAATCAGCAATATTTACCCTTTTAAGCATAGTACCTCTGAATAAAGCATGTGAAGCGTGTGGATGCCTGTGGTCACCTCTGTTCTGTTCATTTTACAACGAGACCTTCATTGCATTGATTCAAAACCCATTTAACAGTCAATGAACAGTTTCAACTTCTGCACATCACTGATAGCAAATTGGGTGAGGCCATGTCTGACATACTTGGTGATGACAAAGTCCAAAATTTTTGTTTTAGAGGGCATCTTCTGTGTTGTAAAACTGAAAATTGTTAACCTTGAAATTAATGAAAAATAAATAACATTTACACAAATAGATTTATTTTCTTTTTTTTTTAGTGGCCTACTACTTATAAGTGCAAATTTGATCTGTTTATCACCAGCCATTCTGATATATTCACTCTAAATATTCAGTGAAAACTGAATATTTAGAGCCTGAGCAGTATTATATAAATCCAGCAGCTTAGCCTAATGATAGTAAATTGACATTTGTGACAAAAGAATCAACATGTTAAAGTCAGAGGTAGTACAGCAAACAGCTAGAAAGCTGCTTAGTTTGAACCTTCCTTATAATTGACCTGTACTTCCTAGATTTGAGGGTTTTGTTTGTGTTTATTTTTGTTTGGAGGTGGGTGGAGTGCACATTACTGATGTGATTAGAACGATAACCTCACTGTTGACCTTTAGGAGCAAACAAATACTGCCTTGAATAGTGTCTGCCATGATGGAGTTGAATTCCATGTTCTCTGAGGCTTTAGTATTATTTTTTATTTTGCCACTGCATTTTGTGCAAGTTTTCAGTAACACTTCCTCTCATTGATGGCCTTGTTACATCAATAATCAGAGATGGTGAGGTAGCAAGACCCCAGATGTGCAGAATACATGATTTATTGCCAGATTATGTAAAGGAGAGTAACAGACTGTAGCTGGATGTTTTGTAATATGTTATATATGAAATAGGCAGCTTCTTGATGACTTTGTTGACCAGTCATAAAAAAAGGGGGATTCCTGTAAGTTGTTTCATGATTTTTCATCTTATGTTTCTCACTTAGCTTGTGATCACCCCCTCATTTTATTGTTTTCTTTTGCTTCTAAATCACATTATTATTAACATCAACTAACTATATTTAAATATCCTCGCCATGGCAGCATCCAAGTGAAAATAAGTTAATGTTAATTTTTTGGCTTCTTTCCTAAGAAATTTCTATACTTGTTAACATCATCTCTTCTTTAGCACAAAATTGTTTATCCTTTTATTTTATGTTTTCTCATTCCAAATTCCCATCCACCATAAAGAAATGTACAGAAGTACAAATCATGCTGATGAGCCAATTTTAGGAATTTTGAATTGACTTATTAGCCTGTCTCCAACTTCATTCCTGGATGCTTTGCAGTATTCTTGGCAGTCCTGTACTCTTGGCTCATCTTAATACCTCTGAACAGGTCTAAGCCAAAATCCAGAGTGTATCGTGGACCCAAATTACTAAAGTGCCATATTTTCACTGGAACAATATTGATGCATCTCTGGCAAGCTGTCCACCTGAATCACTGATCAAAATTATTCAAATTGTGTGAATGACTTTCCTGTTTGTATGCTTGACCTTCCATTTTGGCTTCATGAAGACATGAAGACAGCTGTTACTCAACAGTAGTATTTTCTCTGTTGGCTTTGAGGGGATGTTCTGGGGGTAGAGGAGCTGCTCAATTTCAAGTGTGTCTTCCTCACTGAATGACCAGACTGTTCGGTTGGGTAACATATACCCCTTACTGTGTAGCAAAACCCACCCAAGGGTAGTAGGTCCTGTCCCTTTTGTTTCCTGTGCAAGCCTGGATCCAGGGATGTTTGCTTTGCAGGATTTTATTTGCTGAGAGATCCAGCTTCTGCAGCAGTGGACAACCTCTTGTTCTTTAATATCTGCATAATTAAGACTCAAAATGTCACCAGGATCAACTTTGTTTGCTGCTTACTGACCTCTGCCCTTGTAACATGCATTTTAGACTATCTGATAGCTTTTTCCCATTGGATGGAAAGTGAGAGGTGGCAGCAGTCAGGTGTACAATCTAGGTTATACCTGAATAATATCCTTGGTTACTCTCACATAGCAAGATTCTCAGTACAGTGTATTTCACAAGTTTCAAGTAATCACAAGTCAGCAGAACTCTTCTGCAGTAGGGAGCAAAAAGCCAGAAGCAAAGTGCTTTCAAACATCAAGGTGCCTATTGATGCTCACCACGGAGAAATTTATTGCTATTTGGGTGACTTTTATCAATTTAAATTTTACTGAAGGAAAAAGATGTTTAAAAGGCTATTATAGGATTGGTAGAAATAGCTTCATTAAATATAATGTTGCACTAGGAAATATTTGTAATAGAATGATATGAAAAAAGAACTCACAGGGAACAAATGAGGTGTCTGACTGCTCTTTCTGACTATTTTCCTCACTAATCTTCCTTTCGCTCTCCTCTGTCATTTTTTTCATAACCCAGGTCTACCTGGTCCCACCTAAGACATATCTATTGTGTTCAGCAGCCTTGAGATTTGGTTCCCTTCTGGTCTGATTTTTGTTGCAGAGGTTGTTGTAGGCTCAGGTAGGGACCTAGAAGCTGGAATTCATGAAAAAAAAAGAAGAGTAATTCCTGGACAAAATACAGCTGGCTGTTAGTGATGACAAAATCAGGAATTGTCAGTGTACTTGGTGGACTAAAATTTTACTTAATGTTTTAACCATCTAATAGTCCAGATTACCTAATTAATATGGGAAAACATCATTAGTAATATGGTTTAATTTGTTTTTTTTTTTTTAATTCTTAAATATATACTTCTTTTCTGTGTTAACATATTCACATTTCCAGCATTCCAGTCCTAAGGATGGCAGTTCAAATCCTCCTCAAGAGGGAATGGAGAGGGTGGTGATGGGTCCTCAGCACTCTGAGGTCCTCCGAGGGTTGAGGGGTGTCACCCCTCCCCAGCAGGGTCACTTCAGAGCTGAAGCCAGAGCAGGGGAGACAGCAGTCACAGTCCCCAGCACAGGGGTAAAACCAGTGGCACCCATCTGACGACATGATTGAGGCCCTGCATTGAAGCACCCTGAGGGCATTCTACTGGGAATAACAAGGATAATGTTTCCTGGGCTATGTACTCCCTGCTTCTCCTCCAGTGCCAGGGAAACTCTGGAGTGAGGCTGCCTTTGGGATGAATATTCTTTCTCACCTTAGGCAAATTCTCTGAATTTGAATTTATTGTATTCATCAACTAACAGTTCCTAATGAGGTGCTNTTCCCCTCAGGTCTAAATACTTCTATCACCATTTTATAATCATGAGAACTGCTTACCTGTCTGTACATCTAATTTTTAAATTTTAGTTTACATAATTTTCTACAAGGACTGCCCCTGACGTTAATCATACAGATGACAGATCTAGTATAAAGTATGCGTTCTCTACATTACCTCTTTCAGCTTTATCCCCTTTGGAAACCCTGCCAGTACCCTGTCTGCTGTGAACAACTTCAGAGTGTGCTGGTATTTCTTTCTTGATAATAATGCACATTTTTCTTACCTGGACATTTCTGATGCTATTAGCACACATAATTATGCAGAGCTGAAAACTGAGAAAGCTAATTCACTTAATCAAATCCTAGAAAAAAAGAACTGATTTTGGAGGAGTATTAAGGAGTATTTTGATAACTGACAAAGGTTACTCATGTAATCTGAACTAATATGTCCCCATTGTAAACAAGAGCAATGTTGTAATGTAATACTCCAAAAATGTGTGTTCTAGGCCACATTAAATGTCATTCTTCCTCTTTATTAAGTGCACTTGCTTTTATCTTAGTATTAAAGTCATCATCTGTACCTGCTTGGTACAGAATATTTTCCTTCTCTCAAAATTCCTTGTAGACTTTGTTTTCTAGATTAAATATTAACTTGTCAAGTTAATTCCCCTCCATGTCACAATGTCAATATATTTTAAATACATTTACAGTTTAAGAGACAAGATGATATGTTTGAATAAAATACTTTCTTAAAAGAAAGTTTTTTTGTGTTACATGAGAAAGGACTGTAATTTGTTAACTTAAATAATTACCACTTTGTCATTCTATCACCACATTTGGGTTTAGGCTGTCTTTGCTGTACGTAACTCTTCAATAGTAATGTGTGCTATAGGAATCAAGGTACTGTATTTTGTGTCTGCTACTAGCATATAATTTCTAGTTCTATAATATAGGTACCTTGAATAAATACTGCATAGAGCGAAGAGGTAAAGATTAAGTGCTTTCGAAACTCTGAATCATCAATGGAAAAAAATGATCACAAGTCTAATGCTGCAGGTGGTCTCAGATGTGCAAAACTGCATCCACTTCAGATAGAAGGCTGATTGGTATCATTGAAAAGAGGCATGTTTGCTGTCTTCAATCTCTTTTTAAGAATTTAGTTTGACTTGGCTTTACAGAAAGTTGACAGAAGCATTTTTACTTTTCATTTCAACCTGCTGGATCTCCACCCTGTCTGCTTATGAGTTTACCAAAACAGACTGTCAAAAATATAACAGCCATCCTATTGTTTGCAAGAAATCACCTCTGAAAAATGTGCTATGGCTTAAATATTTTATTCAATAAATACCTCCTGCTCAGCTGAAAAGGATTTTCACTGGGGCCCTTAGTAAACTTAAAGCTCACAGTACTATCTTTGAATGTTGTTACACTGAGTGTACCTTCTGACCTATAAATGCCAGCATAGTACTGCTAGCCTCCAGCTTATGAAATTGTTCTTCTGGCAACATATATTTCTGTTGGCTTTGGTAATTCTAAGCAAATGCTATTCTGTATTCTCATTCTTACTAATTTATTTACATAAATTTAAAAAGCTCAGTTGCAGTGTGGAAGTTACAATACTATTGTTAAGGCAAAAAGGAGATAGGGTTAGATGGAGGCTTTGAGGGTCAGGAAACCACTTAACCCTGTTTTTCCACCCCATTTTATACTTTTAGCATCTGCTACATAAGAAAGAGATGAGGATACTTGTTCACTTTTAGAAAGGACTTTGAGTTCTGCACAAGAAAAGGAAAATACCATTATGCAAAAAAAAAAAAAAGGCAAAACCCCTTTGAAAAATGCATTTGCTCATTTTCCTTTTTATTCTGTCATGCTGCCCGTGTGAAGAATATTATAGGTTGTACAACACATAGTATCTGATCTTTAAACTCTTTGATTAAAAGCATGAAAAACAAGAATCTTTCAGACTGTGGTTGTTAAAATCACAATTGCAAGATAAAAGCATAGCTTCATGATCTAATTTGCAGTGGAAAATAATTGTCTTCAAGGTGGTAAGTCTGTCAGGGGTTACTGCAACAGAAGTGTAAACATACCTTGGTTAACTGGCTTGTAAGTCATGTATGCTAAAGGTTTCCTGGCACATAGAAGGCTGTGTAATTTTAGACTATACAGTATATAAAAATACACTGATGAATGTAACACTGTGTTTCTGGTCTATTAAAACACTGGCAAATGGCATAAGGGAACAGTGTGTGCATAGATAAGAGAGTCACTCAGTGGGTGATTAGATAAGACAACCAGGGCTCAGTCCCACCTCTTTATCTCTCATAGTTCCAGTGGGTTCATACTATTCTTACACACAGGATTTTGGTCTACTTTTGAAATCAAGCTAACTAAGGACAGTTCCAATATTTGAATAAAAAGGACATAGGAGATGGCTCATATGCTCATCCAGAACATCATTGCTTCTGAGCAGTGGTTTAAACTTATGGCTGAAATGATGTGCTGCACTTGAGAGTTGCTCATTTTGATTGATTTATTTAGCTCACCTGTTATTGTCAAAGGATTTTTGAGTCAGGCTGTGCGAATGCAGTTATTTCATGATGACTTCTGTGAACAGTTGTTAAAAAATTAAAATGAGGGGCAAAGAAGGTAGAAAAGTTTTATGGTAGGTGAGAAGTGACAACAATATTATCAGGGTATAACAGCTTACTTCAAAATTATGGTGACAGTCACCAGGACACATCATTCTGCTTCTAGAAAAAGGTAACAAGGAAACCTGACCTGTAGCACTTTGGTATATTGGGTATTTTTATTTGCTGGTTCTATTTTTCCTTAAGACTGGAGACAAAAATATTGACTTCTCAGAACTCACCTGAGACTGCCATCCAGGGCCCTGGATCCAATCCATAGGCTCCCTGCACAGAGCATAGAGTTAAGCACCTTGGAGTATAGTGTGCTGAGTCAGCAGCTGCTGTGTGCCAGTCTAGAGGGACTGCTGAGGAAAAACATATTTTTAATCCTTCCTTTACAAGAGATTAGATGTTTTATAATGGCCGTTCTGGGATATAGCAAATACTGTTGTTATGTACTACTTCTTGCCAATCTTGCTGCTCCTTTCTTACCTTTAGAAAGGTAAATAACTTAATTTCACAACAGAGGTAGTACATTTATTCTGGGAAGATAAAGGTACTACAGTGTTCTGTCTATGAAGCTCTTTCAGATTTTTGGTTTTGGTGGGGAGTTTTTGTGGTTTGTTTGGGTTTTTAAAAAAAAAAAAAGAAAACCGAAATCACTTTACAGCAGTGTTTGTATTCTGAGTTCTGGGATACCTAGCTGATGTTATTGTATTATAACTACATTAATTAAAATCACTTTAAACCTGACAGAGAGACTTAGGTTGTAATTTAAGAAATGGTTGTGCACTTTACACAAGGACAGTCCCACATAAAATGCAAGTATGGTCATTGGGATAAGAACCTGGTTTCTTTGCTCTCAGGAAAGGGACCAGCCTGCTGGGATGCCGTTCACTTCTGCAGTTCCTAATGTTTCTCTTGTGAACATTGGAACAACTTTAGATCCCATGGCCACCAGTGCGTTGGCATGCAGCGGGAGTCCAGGCAAGCGGGAGTACAAACTGAGAGCATTCATAGGCTAAGGAGAGCACAGAACATGTATGTTCTGTGGCCTAGACAAAGTCTTCCTGCTATGCTATTGTGTTAAGCATCTCCTGTCCTATATGTAACAAAGAAAAAGAAGTCACTGCAGCACTGTGTGTGTATCCTATTTGGGAAGATCATGAGAAACTGATATTTGTTACTGCAGAGTAAGTTTATTGACTAAACTGATGAACTTTACCTAATACCGAGAAGTTTCTGCGTATGCTGAATATCAAAATTATGAGTTTCCAGGATGCTGCTTTTTAAATAAGTTATACACTTAGTGAGGTTCTGGGGACTAATTTCTCAGCAGGGACTTTTGGGTTTGTAGATTTAAATGTGGGCTCCAAGCCTAGGTTTACAATCTATTTTAGGAACCCCTTATTTGTGTAAATGTGGCTCTTCTGTTTCTTCCTGCAACATTTTCTCTTGAAAAACAATTTGATAGTTAATTCTTTCTGAACTAGTGACATTGTCTTCATAAAGAAATGAAATACTCAAAAAAAGGCTGTAGTGTTTTCTGTTTGCTAAAGGAAGTTCTCTACTTGGTACTAGTAAACAAACCTCATGTTTTGTTTTTAAATGAAGACTAAAATATGGTCTCAGTGCTTTTATTATATTCCTTTAGTGTCTACCTGATTTTTATTTTACACTTTGTAACTCATACTTGACATCATTAAGCAAAAATTCTGTTTCTTTTTTTCTTCAACCATTTTTAAGACTCGTGGTCCAATTTGCAGCTGCTGGTATCTTCCATATCTCTCCCGATCAGTCATTTGTCTCTTAAAACTAAAATTTTCTTGTATATTCCTGGGTTTAGGTTTGGTTTCTCTGAGGGGGTAACAGGAAGGCAGAGAGAAACTGTGTCTTAAATAGTGTCTTTTAAAAATATTGTGGGCACAGAACTTTTAGACCAAAGAAACCTGTATTGAGCTTCCTCAGCATAGAACACATTCAACCCAGTGAAAATGGAACCATTTGGCTTCATTCTGCTGTCACAGTGAATTCCCTTAAAATCAGGAGACCTGCTTTTTATGGAAATGTGTGTGTATTTGTCAGATGAGGAACTTAATTTACATTGTAGGTGTTCTAAAATGTATTTATTTTGTCTGATTTTAGTGTTACATGTAAGACATCCTCCTCCACAGTGGTTGCATTATTAAGCATGACAAAAACAGGGTAGAAGGTGCTTTTCTGTTGAATCAGATATGACCTGAGTAGTTGTTAACCTCAGAAGTCCTTCAAATTTCTTACAATAATTTGTTTTGTAGGGTGGAATGGGCACAAAAGGACAGGATGGTGTTCCCGGTCTTCCTGGAGAAAAGGTATGTTCCTGTATACTGATATGTCATTTGACTCATAGGAAGTATTTGGTATGTCAATGGCTTATCTGTAATGATGTACACAAATGGGAGAATAGAACACTTCTGTTAGAAAATGAACTTCTCTTATGTGCACTGTCATGTTTTTGTAGCACACTGAAAAAGCCATTCAAACCAATAGTATTGTCTGCAGGTGCCCTTGTCTGGTTGTTTGTTTTATTTTTTTTCTAGAAGGGAGGGCTGTACAGAGCCAAGGCAAGATACCTGTTTCACTATGCAGTTTGTGGTCTGCAAGCCTAGACAAGAACTCTTCTGCTCTCAACAGGCCACTTGGTAGAGCTTTGAGATAAACACCACTGACCACTAAGGAGACTTAGAAATAGCTGTGGTTAAAAAAGCATCTCAGCCTACTCATGTATTGAAGAGGATAAATTTCACTTCATTCCAGGATGTCAGTGTGTGAGTTAAGGCAGCTGTACAGGTTTACTGAGTTCAGAGCTAGAGGAAGTCCCCTACTCTAATAGCTGGTATCTTCAGTACAGAAGACGGCCCTAAGGAGGGCCCTAAGAACAATGCTGAGGAAAACAGCATGTTGCTGGAGTTTCTGGTCATTTGGTCTCATGGGTTTTTTTCTGTTCCATAGTAACAGTTGAAGGTAGTAGTGGATTTTCTGCATATACATGGAAGGCAGCTAATATATAAATTAATCAAATTCTCCAGAATCATGTGTTAGTGCACTTCACTGATTTTCTTATTTTATTATTATTATTTTTATTTCAGTGGTATCTTTAGCATCATGATTTGAGACCTCATCCCTCAATTCTGTCAATTTAGATCCTTTTTCATTATGTAATTCAAGTTTCTGTTCTTTCAGCACCATAAACAAGTTTTTAAAGGCAGCTATTACTGCCTTTCAAGTATCAAGAATTTCATTATTGTGATTTATTAGTTGACATGCTGCTCTCACATGTATGCAACATTTTAGTAATGGTAGAGGGTTTGGTTTATTTAGTAATTATCTAGAATTCTAAGCACTGAAAGAAGTACATTTTCGCTTCACTGTCAGGTTTAAAATCTATTTAAGAGGATATGGAATTATGACTTCACTTTTCACTTTCACTTACTGTTTCTGTCTCAAATTGTGTTTTTGTTAAAACACCATTATTAATGAAACTGTATTGTGCTGCATCTTAAGTGCTGTACATGGTTCTAGTTCCCACATCTCAAAGTTGATCTAATGTTATTGGAAACTGTTCAGAAGAGGTGTCAAGAACGATCAAGAGCATTGGGCATCTTCCAATTAAGGTGTGACGACGTGGAATTCAATTTGAAAAAGGCACAACTGAGAGGAATCTGTCCTATTCTGTGCTCTATAAAATTATAAGTGGACCAGAAAAGATTAATAGGGACTTATTTGTTTATTTATTTAACTATGTTTCACTGTGAGAACTCCATTCTCACAGTTCTCCCACTACTCTGCTTTTGTGAGACCCCACCCGGAGTCCTGTGTCCAGTTCTGCAGTCCCCAACATAAGAAGGACATGGAACTCTTGGTGCGAGTCCAGAGGAGGGCCACAAAGATGATCAGAGGGCTGGAGCACCTCTGCTGTGAAGACAGGCTGAGAGAGTTGGCATTGTTCAGCCTGGAGAAGAGAAGGCTCCGGGGAGACCTCATAGAGACCTTTCAGTACCTGAAGTGGGCCTACAAGAAAGCTGGAGAGGGACTTTTTACAAGGACATGGAATGATAGGACAAGGGGGAACGGTTTCAAACTGAAAGAAGGTAGATTTAGATCAGATTTTAGGAAGAAATTCTTTCCTATGTGGGTAGAGAGACACTGTCACAGGTTACCCAGGAAGGCTGTGTCTGCCCCCTCCCTGGCAGTGTTCAAGGCCAAGTTGGATGGGGATTTGAGCAACCTGGTCCAGCGGGAGGTGCCCCTGCCCATTGCAGGAGGGTGGTGACTAGATGATCTTAAGTCTCTTCCAAACCAACCCATTCCATGATTCTAACTGGAGCATTAAACCTACCTGGTATTAAGATCAAAAAAGATGGAAAGGAGTCATTCTTCATACTACTTGGTTAACTTGGAAAGCTCTGCCACAGGATTTAAGTGGTCTGAAAGATTATTAGAAAGTTGATGGAATAAAGATCTGTGGAGGGTGTCAGACACAGATATTGATGCTTTTCAGAAAGTTCTTGAGCTCCAAGACACTGAAGTCTGGGAGACCCATTGGAGAAGTCTCTATGGTCACCCTGTTGTTATTCTTTTCTGTAGGCATCTGTTGTTGTCACAATTGTCGTCATATACTTGACTAGAGAAACATTTGATTTGATCCAGCTAGACAGTTTTTACTTTACTGTGCTCCCAGATGTGAATTAGTGGAAAGAGTTATTGTAAAACATTGTAGATTGAATGAGTTGATTTAGAATGAAGCTGTGTTTTCCCTTGGCTCTTTCTGTAGCTCCTTCTCTGATTTTATCTTTATTTAAAATTACCAGGCTCGTTGCTTTTCCAGTATAAGTTATTATTACAGTTTCCATGGTTAATACTGTTTGGGTTTTTTTTGCTTAGCGCCTTGCAGATTCACTGTGAAGCCAAATCCCAAAGCTCCTGTTAGTTTACGTAAGGCTCAACAGTCAGATCGTATTTAATATCAAGACACTATATTTTTCCTGAACATTATAATTCTTTTAATTCAGACTACATAAAAGCCATGCCATTGTTGTAAATTAAAAACTAAACATCATGGAATCTGAAACTGGCAAAAACAAAACTTGTTTTTAAAAAGAGAAAAGAGCAAACAAAGTATCTTGTACATGCATATCTAGATGAAGAAACTGAGATCCAGCCACCCAGTTTCTGCTAGCCTGAGTTGTCATGTCTGTGCAGAGTAGTACAGTGCTGTGTGAAATTATTAGCTCCTTCCTGGAGATAGAATCACTGTGTTTTCCTCGTGTTTCGAACAGTGTTAACATGCTTTGTCTCTCAGTTGATAAATCAAGAGTTGATAAACTCATGATTCAGGAATAACTGGAATGTTGTCATATATCAGAATCATAGTGATCCGTTTGAGACCTAATGCCCTGGCCAGCTTGAGTGTGTTCAGCAAAGTCTGTGAGAACAGAAGAAACACATGTCAAGGAAAGCAGTATACTAGCCTACTTACTCTTTGGTGATTAGCAAGTGAAATTTCCTCTGGACACTCTTCTGAAGCCACTTAATATAACTGGATTGTGGCCAGAGTGCTGACTGTATGGCCTGAGAATAATCATGCTGAAATTAAATCTGTCCCTGAAGCGGAGGTCTGAGGTGACTGGAGTACTCTAAGGTGTAGGATGACAGTCGCCTATCTGCTGCAAATCAGGTTCCACAAATGATCTAGCAGTTAGACTAACCTCATTATGACAACAAGAACTGGTAGCTTTTCTGTGGAGAATGGTCTTCGTACACAGTTGCTGTGTTCAGGGTCCCACCACTGGTGTAATCTGAGCAATGTTGATACACTGCTGGAAAGTATTCCTGTAAAAAAAGTTTATTTTCCTAGTGTTTCTATCATACTTAAATGGTGAGAGAACTCTCCTGTTGGTGAGACCCTTAGACTTCTCCTTTACTGAGGTGATAGTGTCCTATAATTTGCATAAAAGTTGCATTTGTGCAGGTGCTTTCCATAGCACATATTGGGGGACTGATACAGATAAGGATAGTCAACTTCACTGCTATGTGTTTTGTATCAGGAGAGAACAGGAGAGAACAGGGTTAGTCTCTCCACTTTTCCAGTCCAGGAAACAATTTGTCTTTGCACCAAATACATCATGTGTTGTGTCTTCCTTTTGTAGTATACGTCTAGGCCTTCCAAATAGTCTGACAACTTAAGGAGCTATATACTTTGAACAGTGAGTAAATCAAATATTCTAGCCTTAAAAATGTGTTCTTAGACCTTTTCTGATGAAAACAAACAAACAAAAACAACCCATAAGCCACTAGATCTTTTTGTTTTCATTTACAGGAAGTTCATTCTGTTCCCTTCGTTTCCTGAGCTTTTTGTAAACTTGAAAAAGCTGGGGTTTATTTGCCTCTGTATAGTTCATTTTTTTGTGTTTCCTGCACTGCTTGTGTCACTCATGCAAATAATTCAAGTCCTTTCCTCCTCTTTGCTTCTGGGTCTGTATAACACTGTGCCAGTAATTAAAATTTTATTTATGTCCTGGATAGTAAGTGATGTACTCCTGTTTTTAGGGGGATGGGGAGAGGGGATATTTCTGGTCTGTGTTGCCTTGGCAGTCAGGAGGAACCTCTCAACTGTCTTGGCATATCACATTTCAGGGGGTAGATGGTCTCTGGGTGCTTAGAGTGTTTTTACTTCTGAGAGGTTGCTACAGTGGCGTACACTTTGATACAAAGTAGAATCATAAAATGATTTGGGTGGGAAGGGGTCTTAAAGATCATCTAGTTCCAACCCCCCTGACATAGGCAAGGACAATTTCCATAAGACCAAATTGGTGAAAGCCCCCTTCAACACTGTGAGGGAGGGCAGCCACAAGCTCCCTGAGTAACCTGTTCCAATGTCTCACCACCCTTACAGGAAAGAACTTTTTCCTAATATTCAATCTAAATCTACCCTCTTTCAGTCTGAACCCATTTCCCCTCACCCTGTCATTCCATGCCCTTGTAAAAAGTCCCTCTACAGCTTTCCTGTAGGCCCCTTGAGGTACTCTAAGGCTGCTCTAAGGTCTGCCTGGAGTCTTCTCTTCTCCAGGCAGAATAACTCCAACTCTCCCAGCCTGTCTTCATAGGACAGGTGCTCCAGCTCCCTGATCATCTTCATGTCCTTCCTCTGGACTTGCTCCAAGAGCTCCAAGTACTAAACCTCTTGGGGAGTGTATGTGTGTTATGGGTCTCACCTAGCTGAAAAGCTCTTACACTTCTGAGAATGTGCTGATGGCAGCATGGCTCAAAGGACTCATGCCGCTGAAGGTGAATACTTGTCTCTGTTCTTGCCCATTCCATATTTGTCCTTTTTTTATATATTATAAAAATACTTTTTCTTCTTCCTTGATCACTGTATTCTTAAATATAAAACCAATGTAGTCAGAATCCAGAAGAACCAGAAGACTTACCAATCTAAAATATGTTTTTGCCTGTTCTCTTCTATCCAAACTTCCACAATAATTACTTTCTTATGGTCAATATACAACACACAGTGATGGAGAAGATCATGGAATCATAGAATCATTATGGTTGGAAGGGACCTCCAGGGTCATCAAGTCCAACCTTTATCCCATCATATTTCTAACTATTAGACCGTCAGACCATGGCCTCAAGTGCCTCATCAACCCGTTTGTTGAACACCCCTAGGGATGGTGACTCCACCACCTCCCTGGGCAGCCTATTCCAGCGCCTAACCACCCTCTCAGTAAAGAACTTCTTCCTAATATCCAACCCAAACTTCCCCTGATGGAACTTGAGGCCATTTCCTCTCATCCTGTCATTAGCAATTCAGGAGAAGAGACCAACACCAGCCTCACTACAACCTTCTTTTAGGTAGTTGTAGAGGGCAATAAGGTCTCCTCTCAGCCTCCTCTTCTCCAGGCTAAATAACCCCAGTTCCCTCAGCCGGTCTCCATAAGGCTTGTTTTCCAGACCTCTCACCAGCCTCGTTGCCCTTCTCTGGACTCGCTCCAGCACCTCAATGTCCTTCCCATCCTGCGGTGCCCAGAACTGGACGCAGTACTCAAGGTGCGGTCTCACCAGTGCCGAGTACAGGGGCACGATCACCTCCCTACTCCTGCTGGTCAAACTGTTTCTGATACAGGCCAGGACGCCATTTGCCTTCTTGGCCACCTGAGCACACTGCTGGCTCATGTTCAGCCAGCTGTCAACCAACCCCCCCTGGTGCATCTCTGTTTCTTCATCTTTACCCCCAGGTGCATCTCTGTTTCTTCTTCTTTAAGATGCATCTCTGTTTCTTAAACTATATTTTGTGAAATACTTGTGACACCATTCACTTTTAATACTCGACTTTCATATGGTTTAGCTTTACTGTTGGTAGTTTTCTGCACTGATTTTTTGCAATCTAGATTATGAACAGCCATCCTAAAATATTACATATATTGGGTAAGCTTTTTAAAATAGCTAGTTTGCACAGTAACCCTGAAGAAGCAGTGAAATACTCAATATGCTGTGCATTTGCTATTGCCCTGTATGGGTGCTCCCATAGTGTATTAGTAAAATAAACAGTTTAGACAGACTGAAAGGAGAAAGAAATGCTTACGTGAATAAAAACAATGTTTATCACTACACAACTTAGATTTATATTCAAAGTCAGACTAGAGAAAAAAACTGAGTGTACGTTTCAAGAGCTCTACCAACTGTACAAGTGCTATTTGTACTTTGAGTCATGAAAATGAGATTGGGTTTACATGAGGCTGTGCAGTAGGTTTGTTCCTCTTTTGTTCACTTGCATGTATCTGTGACACTGACCCAGCAAAGTGTACATGAACTCACATATTTTGTGAGCTAGAGGATAACAGGACTAGAATATATAATGCTTTTTGTGGTGATGTTTTTCTCATTTAACTGCAGGAAATGGTTATCTGTAACTTCAGTTTTATCAAGACCATTATCAGTGTGCTGTCCTCAGTTTTACCTGACTCTGAAAACTAACACTGATGATTTTATTCTTGTTAAATTTGATTGCCCTTTGTAACAGGGTTCTCTTTACGTTTGGTACAGGTAAGGAAATTATTAGTAAAAGGGTTCTCAAACTGTGATATAAATAACATTTGTGGTATGCATGCTGCATCAAAACGGCAGGTTGACGCTTCCTGAACAGCCTTCTTTGCATTGACTGGTTGGAAGCACTCCCCTTTTCCTTGGTGGTAGCTGAGAAAATGAGTTTTAAAACTGCTGCATTATAAGATTTTATTTTTTTAAGAAGAAATCTAATTCAGAAGCTCAATATAAAATATGGCTTATGAATGTCCAGTGCTGTGTTTTCTAACATGATTTGTATATATATATATTTATATATATATATGAAAATTCAAAATTTTGGAAAAAAATTGTAAATTACATCCTAGTATAGCATGCAACTTCAAGTTACTTTTAGAGGTGCTTTTATTGCTCATCTCCCTACTGAGTTACTCCGGGGTCATGTCTTTAGGGCCAGCTATGTCATAAAATCCACAACTGGAAACTTGTTAAATGTACATCCAAATCAAATTGTGTCATCATGAAGATCCTCGTGACTATTGACCTTCTTTCCCCATTGCTCCAGCTAGACCATGGAAATCCTGTCTAGAACTTTACAAGGCATATTTGCCTTTTCAGAGAGCCATGGATACATGGCCTATTATGCCAGTTCAGTGTATGCTCCTGGAGCATCAATCACTCATGCAAATGTACAAATCTCAAGAGACACTGGTGTTGAGCTTACAGTAATGCAGGCTTTTCCCCGCAGCTGTCTTGAAAGATCTTTGGACACAGTGCCTTCCACATTTCATTTGCTGTACAGATCCTTGACAGGGGTCGGGATATTTCCAAAGTAGCTCATCAGCATCTCTGAGAAAGCTTCTAAAAATTCATGTGCAAAAATGCACTGCTTAAAGCCATCTTACTCAGTTTGCCTGTCTTTTGTTCACTGCTATGCAATTTATGATCTCCTGTCATTGCTAATCAATTATATTTCAACATTTTTAGATCCGGTATGGACATAAATTGTGCGTGTTGTGCAGCTTTTGAAAAATCCTTTTACTGCTTTACTCTGGAGTCTCCAACAGAGATAAAAAGAGCATAATCACTAATATAGAAAAAATATTTGGCACCAGAAAGCTTTTAAAAGTAGGAGAATAATGATCTTTAATAATGTAAAGCTGAAACATTTTAGTAGGAAATACAGTGCAAATTATTTAAAACTAGGTTTTACGTATGGGTAATGAAGTAAATAGATCAGCCTCAAAGATCATAAAGACACTGGTTTTACAGTTAGAAACTTTTTACTACTATGATAAAGCCTTGAGTTTTGGAGTTGCTGGCCATTGGAAATGAAGCAGTTGGACACCTCTATTGCAGCAACAAATTTGGTATGGTTTTCTTGTATTCTTTTGTGTTTTCAGTGATATCTTTGTATGTAATTAGCATACATCTGATTTTTAAGAGATGGATAAATGTGAAAATAATATCTCTCTATAACTTTCTGGTGCATTGAATATGCTTTCTAAAAATCTTACTTGGCCAATAGACCTTAGATGATTATGTTTTCCAAAACTTATTTCACTGCTTCATCACGTATAGTTTTTGCTTGCTCTCTCTCACTCTCTCCTTAGAGTTACAAGGAAGTGTTTTTAAAAGCCTTTGATCATAAATTTGATTCCAGAGAGCTGTCTCCAGTGCTGACTTATTTTTGCCTTATTAGGTGATTTTTGCAGTTCACAACTCCAGGAACTCTTGAGCTCCCTGTTTTTTCAATTCCTAAAGCTACACGACAACAGTTCAGTTCATTTCTCAATAGAAAGCTTCATGGAATTGAATTACCTCGCATGCAGTGACACTGCTTGGGTGTAATTTCCATTCTGGAGGGAATGGTGCTAGTGACCACTGTAGTTTGTGTACTGTTAGGGAGCAGAGACTTTAATTAAAGAATCATTGCTTTTTGAGGAAAAAAAATTATGCTTCAGTCCACCAGATAACCCATTCAAGGGAACTTTTGGAATCTTTTCTTTTGTGATTTTCCTCAAAATCAGATAAGTACATCCCTGCAGAACAAAAGTGCAAATGTGGTTTGGGAGCCAGACACTAATTTTTGTATTGCTGGGCATTAAAACCATAGATGAGCGACACTGGCTAGATAAGAGTGGGGGTGGAAGGGTATAGCCTCTGGTATTTGCAATGAAACTGCAATAACCAGCAGAATGCAGCCAGCCATGTGGGTCTGGTGTGCAGCGGCTGCTATTGTAATGTGAGGTGTGGCCGAAGAAACCAGAGGTCACCATCCATTTTATAGGGGTCTGGGCTGCTGGGAGCAAAATTGAGGGTGGCACGCTGCCATGCAGGACAGGCTTTTGTTAGCATGTTATGTAACGTGGAAGTAAAAAATAATGTGGTTGTTAAATAATGCAGTCGTTAAATGCAGCCCTTTGTTCCTTAATCAGAGATTCATGAATACTCTAGCTGTGAGCCTGCATGGCTCTGGGATTCTTAACTACATTTGAAAAGCCTCAGTCAGGACCTTATGGACTTTGAAAGGGTGGGGGGAGGCTTGAGGATTTTTCTTCAATTGTTCATAAATTATATTTATTGGGTTCTTTCTGTGAAGTTTCTGTGGCACATAGACTTTTCTTTATTTTTTATTCTCCTTCAGCTATGAGGGCTAGAGACTGTAGGTTTTGAAACTAATATTCTGAGATTTTCACATCTCATCAGAAAGTAGATCTTTAAGAAAAATAAGCATTATTGCAAGACTTAGTTTTGTCAAATTTGGCAGCAGTATGTTGCAGGATACAGACTAATCAGGGAGGAAGGAACTTTCTTGCTGTACTTCAGCATTGAACACATTGTCTGACACGTTTTGCTTAGTTTCGTTTGTTTTCTTTTGAGGAATTAGATATTGAACTGCAACAAATAAAGATTTAGTACCTGATGAATTATGGATTTGTATTAGGATAATTTTAACTAATGTTTGTGTAATTTATTTCATTTATATATAACACTATTTTCTTCTTAACTAAGAACTTCTATTACAAGTAGTGCAGGAAATCTGAAAAAAAAGTTAGCCTCATGCAATAAAAAATTTATATGTAGTACATAGTGTACAGAGGTTATAGATAATACTGTTGTCTGCTGTGATTCCTGACCTATTAACTATTAACTCTTCTTTGCCCTTTTTTTGGTGGTTGAGCTGTATTAGTGATAAAATAATTTAAATAAATCCAACACAGATGTGAATTTGTAATGCCTATGAGTATACTTGTTCTCAAAAAAACTTAGATGTTATAAAGTAAGTTTTATATTCCAAATTCCATGTGAACTGCTTTTTTTTCATTCATAGATACCAACTTTATTAATATAATAAAATGATTCATAGGTATCAAAAAAAAGAATGCATTTTTTTGGTTCCCACCTCTAGCCAGTATTCATCAACACCTAAGATTCATACTGTGTGTTCCAAGTCTGAATCGATTAAATTAACGTGACACACTGAGACTGGGCCAAGTCTTGTCTAATCAGCAGTCAGCACTGTTGCTCTGGCATGAGGATCCCAAAAATAGAAACACAAGAAGTCAAACAAGTAAGTGGAAGGGCACTAAAAGAAAAAGTGCTGCTAATTCCACTGTTGACTTTCTGTCTAATGGATTCTTGTTCCCAGGCCACGCTAAGTAAAGCAGCTGGCACGGGGTGTGTTTCTGCAGATGGCTCAGCAGTGACACACACAGCCCAGCTGGCTGACAGGTGTTTGATTTGTATTTAACAAGTACCTCACACAAGCCAGATTTATTTATTTATTTATTTTTACATACTGAGAAGCTAGTCAGCTGATGCTTTTTCTTCACAATTAACACCCCTTTTACTATGCTTCCTTTTTTTTGTTGTGAATGGCAGTTCTTCTGATTTTTCCTTACAAATGAAGATAACATCGTTTTGGTTTGTAATAAGAAAGACACTGAATAGGAGAAATTAATCCATGGTTAACTTTATTTAATAGTTGTAAGCTGTTACCATTACATGTGGAAAATGCACAAAATTTCATTCATATGTCATTGCCATTGACAACAAGATGTCAGGAAAAGTTAATTTAGCTGTCCCATTTTTAGAACAAAAATTCCCTTAAAGAGTATACATGGAAGGAGAATTCTGTACTTCTGGGGTATAGCTTTATGCTCCATGTTTTTCGATAAGGTGAAAATGTCTTAGGATTTTGTAGTATAGTGTAGCACAAGCTTGGAGTAAAAGAAATTCTCTGCCCAGAGGAGCATGCAGTATTGATAAAGATGCACCCAAGGGTGTGAGAGAAACATGAAGGTGGGAAACTACTTAACAGACAAGAATAAATAGTCTAAAATGCTATTTTTTATTGATTTTTTTTGTAACAGCATGCTGTATAATTGGAGAGAGATTGTCTCAGTGGTGGTCTGTTTATTTAGTTACACTTCAAGGGTTTTGTTTTAAGAACTGTGAGTGGAAGAAATTATGATCTTTGTGACATTTGTTAGTCACTGCTGTGATAGCAGTTCTGCTGGCAAAACCAGCAGTGGAAATGGTAAAGTGTCAGGATGCTCTTACAAATCATCTTTGGTTAATGTGAGCCTTCAGAGCCTTAGCCAGTGGGATGTGTAATGTAACAGTGACTACAACCAGCTTGCCTTCCCCCTCCCTCCCAGCTCTGACCCATTTTGTCATATTTTAGTCTCAGCATTTTTCTTTTCTGCTATCAAATCCATGAGGTGGAAGAAGGTGAGACTTCAGGAACTGCTAATAAATATGTATGGCTCTTTGCAATGATGGAGTTATAATGTCAGTGTGGTGAAACAGACAGAAGAAATACCACCCTGTAGAATATAGTGTCCTGACAGTACTTCTGCAGAACCTTGGAAGAATGAGAAAGGAATGCAGCCAGAGAAATGGCTGTCAGAGTAGTGTTGATTCTCTAAATAAACATTGGGTTTTAGTTGAGGGGATGATTAAAAACTCACGCAGAGAGCCTGTATCCCTCAAATAGTGGACTAGTTTTTTTCTGTGAGGCATCACAGATTTTGGACTTGGAATAGCCTAATAATCCTCAAAGAGGTTAGGAAAAGGGCCTGAAAGGAAAAGTTACAAACCTGAGATGTGTGATGGTGTCTGAGATGTCTGAGATGTCACTGTTCCCCACAAAGCTGCTCAGAATTGATAGTAATGGACTACGACTTGAGGCTTACCTTTAGGGAGCAGTTCCTAGGGCTCCTGTGCTGACAATAGATCCACTGATCCCAGATTCACAGGTAGGGAGCTGTCCGTTGGAGTCCTAGATGTGTGGTTGGTATATTCTCTTCATCCAAATACTAGCCTGCCTCCAAAAAACATCAAATGTTAAAAGGCATTGTTTTTGAAGTGAAGAGATACTTTCTTGGGAAAGTTTTATACTTGAGAGTGTAAATGGGAGACATGGAAATTGTATCTATTTAAGCCACTATCCATCATATTTGAGAAGACGTGGTGGTCCAGTAAAGTTCCCACTGACTGAAAGAGGGGAAACATAACCCCCATTTTTAAAAAAGGAAAGAAGGAAGAGCTGGAGAACTACAGACAAGTCAGTTTCACCTCTGTGCCTGGTAAGAACATGGAGCAGATTCTCCTGGAAACTATGCTAAGACACATGGAAAACAAGCAGGTGATTGGTGACAACCAACACGGCTTCACCAGAGTCAAATCATGTCTGACAAATTTGGTGGCCTTCTATGAAGGGGTTTCACATCTGGTGGATAAGGGCAGAGCAACTGATGTAATCTATCTGGACCTCTGCAAAGCATTTGACACCATCCCACATGACATCCTTGTCTCTAAATTTGAGAGACATGGACTTGATGGATGAACCACTCAATGGATAAGGAATTGGCTGGATGGTTGCACTCAAAGAGTTGTAGTCAACATCTCAATGTCCAAGTGGATATAAGTGATGAGTGGTGTTCCTCAGGGGTAGGTATTGGGACCAGTTCTCTTTAACATCTTTGTCATTGACATGAATCAGGTGCACCTTCAGCAAGCTTGCTGTCAACACCAAGCTGTGTGGTGCAGTCAACATGCTGGAGAGAAGGGATGCTGTCCAGAGGGACCTGGACAGGCTTGAGAGGTGGGCCCGTGCAAACCACATGAAGTTCAACAAGGCCAAATGCAAGGTCCTACACCTGGGTTGGGGCGATCCCAAGCACAAACATGGGCTGGGTGGAGAATGGATTGAGAAGAGCCCTGAGGAGAAGGACTTGGGGGTGTTGTTTGGTGAAAAGCTCAACATGAGCTGGCAGTGTGCACTTGCAGTCTGGAAAGCCACCGATATCCTGGTGGAGGATAGAGAAAGAAGCATGGCCAGCAGGTCAAGAGAAGTGATTCTTCCCCTCTGCTCTGTTCTCATGAAACCTCACCTGGAGTACTGTGTCCAGTTCTGCAGTCCCCATCATAAGAAGGACAATGGAGCTGTTGGAGTGAGTCCAGAGGAGAGCCACAAAGATGATCAGAGGGCTGGAGCACCTCTCCTGTGAAGGCAAGCTGAAGGAGTTGGGGTTGTTCAACCTGAAGAAGAGAAGGCTCCGGGGAGATCTCATAGCAGCCTTCCAGTACGTGAAGGGGGCCTACAAGAAAGCTGGAGAGGGACTTTTTTACAAGGGCATGTAGTGATAAAACAAGGGGAGAATGGTTTCAAACTAAAGGAAGGTAGATTTAGATTGGATATTAGGAAGAAATTCTTTCCTGTGAGAGTGGTGAGACACTGGCACAGGTTGCCCAGGGAGGTTGCGGCTGCCTCCTCCTTGGAAGTGTTCAAGGCCAGGCTGGATGGGGCTTGGAGCATCATCTGGTCTAGTGAGAGGTGTCCCTGCCTATGACAGGGGAGTTGGAAATAGGTGATCTGTAAAGGTCCTTTCCAACCCAATCTATTCTATGATCTATATTTATCAATGTTTGATAAGAGGTTTATAGCTACACAAGCACGCCAACAATATCATATTTCAGAAAAATTACTCATCTGAGTTAGTTTCTAAATTAGAAATTCCAACATATATGCAGTCTATTTACTTTTTATTCACCTTAAATCCTTAGTTTTGCTACTGGTTTTTTGCATTTCATATCTGAGTGGTTAGACATTAGACTTCATTGTGTTCAAATTTCTTTGGGACAGATCTTTTTTAGAGTAAACTGACATGTACAAGCTGAGTATCTGCCTCCTGAATCTTCAGGTTATGATGATGGATGTTGATAATAATCCCTGCAGTAAAGAACAGCCTCTGACATCTAAGAGGTTGACAAGTGCTGTTTACTTTCCTAATACAAATGTGGGGCTCCATTTATTATGGTGAATATTGTAGTCATAACATACTTTATTATTTTGAAAAGACCTCAACAATTCATTAATATTGATTAATCCTTTTTAACTTATATTTAACATTATTGCATCTCAAATATTATTTTAGCAAGGCCAATTAGGTGAATTTTCAGTTCTGTTGAAATTCTAATAGGATTTATATTTGCTTTAACACTATGTTATGGCTGGGTTAACAATAAATCAATAGACGGTATTTAAGTCAGGCATTTTTTCTTTTGACAGATCTACTGTAAGAGAAAAAAGTTACAAAAATCTATCAGTTATCCATGAGTATAAGAACACTTCAAATTAATTTCTACTGTGTTGCTTCAAATGACAGAAGTATTCAACTGGCTAGACTTAATTCTCTAAATTGTTCATCCATTAGACATTATGACTCTTTGAGAACCTTTTGCAGCCAGAAGCATATTTGTCTTTTCTCAGTACTCTACAGGAAGTGTTCTCGTGGATTTCATTTGCATTTTCTTTATGCTCTGTATGGTGTTGTAGGGCAACTGAACTGGATTGTTTTTGAGGCCATGTTCAATTCATGTCTTCACTGCATTTTTAAATAACAATCTAAAAAACCCACAAACAAACAACAACAACAACAAAAAACCAAAACAAAAAAACAATAAACCAGCCAAACAAAAAACATTACCCACTTTTATGTAATAAAATATAGTGTGCTTCTTACCCTTCTTACCTAAGGAATGTAACTGTGTTGTGGGCCATTAATGTAGCTGTTAGAGTCATTTGACTCAGTCTGAAAAGTACGAGAGAATACTGTAAAGACCTGAAGAGACAAAAAGGGAAGAAGCTGTCCTGTTTCACTGCTCTTCCACATTTGCCTAGAACTTTCCCCTTGCTTGTAAGGCTCTGTCATTACAGCCCCTGAGGGCTCCACAGAGGCTAATGAGTTTCTTCTCACAACTGAGGAACTAAATCCAAGCTACCCAAAGTCCTGGTTATGTGCTGATAATACATTCTGCCTTCATTTTTCTCCTCTATTTGCTGTTTAGTTCCCTGCAGTCCAGTTCTGTTCTGTTTGAAATCAGTGGCATTTAAGGGTGGTAACTGGAAACAACTGAACTGAGTTGTCACTTGTTGATGAAGAAGGTCAAGAAGAAGGCAGTTGTCACTTCTTCAAGGATGTATGGCAGAAATGAATACCACTTGTATTTGCCAAATGCAGAAAGAACATCTACTAATAGCAAAGACTCTGCTTCTGCTGATACTTTTTTGACAGTATAAAAACCACTCCTTGACATTTATCAGGAAGGCTTCAGACAGTTCGTTATCTGTTTTTAAAAGAAAAAAAAAAAGAAAGAAAAACAATACGTCAGCCTGTAGTTATGCATGAAAATATATGGAGTGATTGTTTCATCTCAAGTTTTTCAGAACAATTTCTCTGACTTCTCATGTGTGAAAGTAATCTGTGGGGGCAAAATATAAAACAAATTTTTGACTTATGCACTTTATTTGTGAAATATGTGTGCTTTATGTATTTGATTATAGAAATTCTGTGATTTGCATGCTTTTAAAGACATGCTAATAGCAAAAAAGGACACTATGCCAACTATAAAGAGTGCAGTCTGGAGTAAGGAGGCCTGTGGCCATGTTCTCTGAAGCTCTGAGCTGCCTTGGGCTGCTGTCTCCATTGGTTTGCATGCAAGGCACTGAAAACTAAATTTTCAAGTGTCATTTAATTTTGAGTGTTTTAACATCAAGGTTCCTGAATGGATAGGCAAGTCATAATTGTCCCAAGGATGGGTATCAGGAAGGGTTGGGAATGAGGAAAAAGTGATTCTTCGTGAACTCAGATGATGTTATGAGGTGCAAATGAGAAGAGTAGGGCTATTCTCTCATGTTTTTCTCTGGAGCGAATTAAAAAAAAAAGTCACAGGAGCCCTGATCACTAGGACAGAAGAGTCCTCTGATGAGCCCTCACTTCCTTGGCCAAACCATGCTGTACCTGCTCTGCTGGGACTGCTGTGGAAGCAGGACAGAGCAAAGGAAACAAACTGTTTACCTGTCACAAGCTCTTCATCAGGTTATTTTAAGGGAGGATCTCATGTTTGCTCACATGGGTCAAGTTTGCAACAAGGACAGCACTGAGCACTCCTCACGTGCTGAGTACTGGTGGATCAGCAGTAGCCAAGTGGCAACAAAAGGATCAGTAGATGCAGTGAAACCAAAATGTCATAATATTTAGCAGAAACTTCCAGACATAACTAATCCAAGAGCAGAGCTCATTGAGAGGGCTT
>VZRW01011819.1:98983-112457 GCA_013398125.1 Aegotheles bennettii | reverse complement strand
GGAGGGCTTTACAAGATCAGGGGATACAAACCAGTAACTCAAAAAACTCCATTAATGTTGTAGGAAGCATGTTTATATTTCCCTGAGGATAGCTAGCAAGGAAAACGCTCTCAGGAGAACACTGACTGACTGAGTTGCAACTGATGCACTAACAGTTATCTTTAAAACACATATGTACACTAAAAAAAACATTAAAAATCCCTGATACTGGCCTCCTCTACATGTGCTCTCTTACATGCTGTCCATCTTTATTTCTGTCTCATTGACTAAGCATTCTACTTCAGGGACAGAGCCTTGTCTGCGTGGCAAGCTGGCCCCCCCAGTCCCATTGCAGGCTGCAGTGAGTGGTGATGATTCTCTGAGCTGGTCTGCAATGTCACAGATGATCATGTAGAAGTTATGATTTCTTCTGTGTACTTTGAGCTGCTTCTATAAGCATTCAGGCTTTTTGCTGCAAGGGTCTAATACAGTAACACTGACAGCAAAAATAGGCAACCAGCATCATGCACACATCCAGCAAGTGGGCTCACAGCCATGGGCAGTCCCTTGACAACTACACAATTTTTAATGGCTTTTTAAAATGGAAGAGACCTTGAGTCACATTGGCTTATCTGCAAGTATTCAGTGCAGCCTTTGGACATACAATAAATAGATTAGATGTAGTAGTTACAGTTACTACTATAATTTTTAGACAAATTATATTTTTTTTACCATTATTTGTACACTAAGATTTTTTTTAATCATCCCTTACTGCTGAAAACTAAATCAGCTGACAAGAGTAGCTATTTCTTAGACAACATACAGACTTAAACAAGGCAGTGAGATAAAAAAATAAGAAAACACAAGAAGGTTCATCTTCATTAATATGAGTTTCTAAGTGTTACGCTTTTAGTAACTACAAAATCAGCTTATTCTTTGGAAGTAATAACAAGTGAAAATAGATTTTTCAGTCACTGCCACAGATCTTTCCTGCAATTTTGCCTGATTTGAATGGCAGTTCAATGCATTATTAGCAAGATTAGCAAGATTTCTTCTTGCTAAATGTTCTCAGTACCAGTTACAGCCTTCTTTATCTACAAGTTGGTCTTCAGAGTGCTAATAATTTATCAATTCTGCATGTGGATTAAAAACAAGACAGGTTTTGGGGGCAAATTCTCTCCTATTAATCAGAATGGCTAAACTGTGATTAAAGACACAAGACCAATTTATACCAAAAAGGAATTTGGCCCTAGATCTTTATCTCTTAGGTATTAATTTCACTTTAAAAGCATACTTTGCAATTAGACAAACATCTGACAGTCTACTGTGGATACAGTCTTGGTTATTAACCTTTCTATCAAATGCTATGACAATGTGATTTAGATTTGATAATTCAGCCATACCTTTCATTTTCAAAACATCAGAGCAATTAGCCTACCAAGTCAAGCACTCAACAGGTAGCTTTTACTGCTGTGCTTCTGCATGTCCAACCCTTAGGCTAAGTGCACTGTTCTTAATGGCCACACTGTGGGATCTGTGAAGCAACTGACTTCTAAATTTTTGGCTATTTTGACATGTTTAGATTAGTGGTGGAGAAAGAATATAAACTGTCATAAATGTCTTAAAAGAAGTTGTCTCCCTAAAACAAAATAAACAAAATTTTATGGCATAAAATATTTTTGGGAAGGGTTCATTATATAATGAACCATAGCCACGTAGCCATAGCCATTTTGCAAGAAACAAAAAATATTTCTAACTTCTCCCCTCCCCTCCACACACTTTTGCTATGTGTTTTCATTTGTAGTGCAATTTCTGTTTACATACTCTACACAACTTAAATATAGTGTATCCAGCAAATGTTTAAAATTATGGTACCAAAAAATCCTACCTGCAGCAAATTTCTCATTTGGTATTTCATTTCTCTGACGTGTATTATCTGGCTCCATAAAATCGCTGCATTCATTAATGCTCAGCTCACATACACCTGCTTTTGATGCACTGCCTGCAGGAGGTGAGTCAGTTTGACCAGTGTTCATTCAGTTAGTAAGAGCTGAAATATTTTGCCAATTACTGCCCTTGGGAAGAAGCTGCCGTGGTGCAGGCTCTGAAGACTATAGTGGGAATAGTTTAAATATGTCAATGCGAAGACATTTTTCTCCATTTGGAATTGTAACACTTTCAACTCGATTCTTTCCCAGAATTTAATCAGATGCTTTGAACAACAAAGGAGCTCTGCATGTGTTAAAGACCTACAGCACACAAGGGTGGTGTGGTGTGGTGGCCCTGGCCAGCAGCCAAGTACCACACAGCTGCTCACGCATGTTCAGAGACTGAAACAAACCTAGAGATGAAGAAAAGTGGACTTCTATTTCCAGTCAAGTCTTTTCTTTTTCCTCCTTATCTGAGGAAGCACAATAAATTGGCCAATCCTAAGACTTTCGAATGGCTGCCTTTTCCACTGAAAAGCACAAGGTTGTATGAATTTAAATGAGAAAGTATGAGGTGTAATTCAACCATTACTTTTGCTTCAACCTACACTGTACTCGGCCAGTAGTGCTTTGCAGATCTTAGGAGGCCATTATTTGAAGCTCTAATGGTAGTTTCCAAACTGTTACCTGACTGTGCCATAACCACAGCATATAGCCTCTCACTTCAAATCACCTGGTATGTCAGGACTGGAAGAATTTAAATACAACAGCATGTTGAAAACTGCTATAAACTACAGCAAACCATCATAAAATACAGAAGTAGTGGACATAGGAATAAAAAAAGATATGCTCGGGTGAGTCTAAAGGGCTGATTCACAATCCTACTTTTGCACTTTGAAGACAGAATGCATAAGCAATAAGTATGTTAGGTAGGAAACAGGTTGATAATATTTATTTCACTTTTCAAGAGACTTTTTACATGATCTCTAACAAACATATTTCAATGAATATAAGCAACAAGGGAAGATGGATAGATAATTATTAAAATATAGGAAATAAATGGTAAGTTCTCACAATGGAGGGTGGTCACCAGTGGAGTGGTTTATTCATAACCTATCAGAAACAGGAGATGAACAATGAAATGAAAGCTTGCGGAAGATATTAAGTTATTCAGAGTAATGAGCTAAGTGCTAACAGGGAAGTACTGCAGGACTTTAAAATTAATATACATAAATGTGAAGTGATGTACGTGAGAAAAAAAATCCCATATATTCCTGATTTTACTTACAATGTGTTGGACTCAGAATGGATCACTGAAACCTTGGAATTATAACAGATGTCCATAAAGAGAACAGCTCAATACTCAACAACAGCCAAATGAGCAAAATGGACAGTAAGTTGTATAAGGCAAGCAACATAAACTAAAACAGAGTATACCACTGTATGCACCATCCTTATTGCGGTGCACAACTCTAATCCCCTCATCTCAAAAGTGATCCAGCAAAACTGGAAAAGATTCAGAGGAGGGGTACACACTTCCATATTAGAAAGAATTTAGTAAGCCAGAACTCAGCAGGTTGAAAGGTAACGGGAATGGGAGGATGTAATAAAAATTTATGAAGTCATTATGGTCATGAAGAAGGTGGATAGAAATCAAGTTTTAATTTCAGTTAAAAACTAGGTGTCACCAGATGGAACTAGACATGGAAAGCTTAAAGCAGAAAAAAGATGGCAGCTGAGTGAAGTCGGGCTGTAGATGTCATGCCTGAAAGAAGCTGTGGCTGACAAAAGCATGTATGGGCTCAAAGAGAGAAGAGTTCACAGAAGAGACATTTATTGAGAGTGAATAAACCAAAGAAATCACATCTATTTCAGGAAGACTGGGAGGCAGCAAGAGGCTGGTAGGGCAAAGAGGATAAGTGAGCCTGAAAAGGCATCAAGCCTCACAAATTCAGAATCCTGGATTTATCCCTGAAAATTGCTTTGGGTCTCTTCTTTTGATCTTATATACAAATGAAACACTGGGGTGTCACTCAGCTTCCCAGAGAGAACAGGCAGTCTGAATAGCTGTTTAACAGCTGGAGAAGAAAGAGGAGATGTACAGCATTTCAACAATGGCTTCTGAGTCAGAGCTGATGGTCTGAGAGATCTACACTTCCTAACTTTTGTTAAATGATATTATTCTGTACCATAATAAACATGGCTGAGTATGGAAGAAGAAAGGATGTGGACAATACAGATTCGTTTCTGGTCCAGCACTGGAAATGGAGGTGCATCTGCAAGGCACAGTAGAGCAGCCAGTGAAAACACAGAAGCTAGCTCTGAAAGAGCTGCAAGACTACCACCAGCTTCCCATGGATTGCTTCTCCACACAGCTGACCAACTTAGCACAAACACTGGTACAGCAACGTCGTTCCTTGCACCTGAACTAACTGTTCCAGCATTAGCCCAGCACTTCTGTCCTACAGAATTTCTTGCCAGAGGACACTGCAGCTTCTAACGTTTGCATGGACCCAAGAGCAACAGGACAAATTTGTGCAGAAGGATGCCACTGAGACTGTTAAACACAGGCATCAATCACTAAGCCAGCACCCTGAGAAACATCTGTGTGGCTGGTGGGAGCCTACCCTGAGGAAATACTACTGGTCTAATTTCTTCTTCCCTGGTCATCTACTCTGGTCACTATGAAAACTCAAAAATACTGTGTCAAATGCTTCAGGACTGTAAAATAGTCTCTCCTGTTTTTTCATTTTCCTGCTTAGCTTGTTATCTTAATCAGAACAAAACCATTGATCAGACATAAATGGTTTTCAATTAACCTCATTCTACCTGTTATTTATCAGATTGCTTTCTTCAAATGCTTACAAATTGGTCTGTTTTCATGTTCTTAATTGCCTTCCTCTAAATCAACTGTTCAAGCGATTTCTAAAGTGTTAAAATTCAGGTTATTTGTTCATCATTTCTATATCTACTTTTCTCCTCCACTAACAGATGAAGTCTGTATTTGCCCTGTTCAGTCCTGTGAGAAAGTGTCTGTCCTGCATAAGCTGCACTAGCAAAAATACTTCCATAAGAAGAAAAATACTTCCCTTTTATTTTTGTAGGCTGTATTTTCATGAAAAACTTAGCATTACAACTGTATTCAAAAGAACAATTGAAATTAGGCATGCAAAATGCTTTAGAGTTCAGAATAAGCATCAAAGAAATATCCTATCTGTAAAAGACAGTAATTTTCTAAATGTTTAATTCTGACTATTTATCAGCATGTCTTACACTGCTGAGATCACTTTATAAAATCCTTTGAATTTTATTTCTCTAATATAATATAATTTCAATTGCGTAAAGAAAAATCACTCTCCTTCAGCTGAAATTTTAACATATACAACAGCTGGGGAAAAAGATTTTCTTTCATACCTGAAACTTGTGAAAATGAATTTAGTCAACTTTACATAGTGTGTGAAATTTCTTGCCTTCCTCTGATGTATTTGGCCTTGCTTTAGCTTAAGAACAACTAGTACTGACAAATGAAAAAAAAACCTCTTGGTTTTGATAGTTCTTTCCCCTTGGCTTATTCTCAGCATAACTTGGTGTGCTTTTTAGGGATACAGGCAGCCTTTTTTCTATACACTCAGAAATATTTTGAATCCCTGAGTTATTGTGAGAAAAGTGCAACCTCAGAATCCAACATGGGGTCAAAATTCATTCCTGACCTGCTTCCAGGTTTTCCCTGAAATTGTTCAGTGCTAGTAGGCATGTCATAGCTACAGAAGATATATTTGTCTCTAGAGGAATAGGAAAGAACCAAACCATCACATAAAATTAACATTTAAAAATAAGCATGATGCTTTTCCAAACCAAGCAGTTTGCTTATTTACTAAAACTCCTAAACCAAAAAATCTGTGAAAAAGTTTCACAAGTATAGGTTTTGAAATCAGAAAAGAACTCCCACCAAACCCCACAGAAAACAAACTTTGGATTATATTTTTTTAAAATTTTATTTGTTAAGTATCTTGCTTTCTTAAAGGACTGGTTTGTGCATCCTTTCTTTCCTCTGTCAAGAAATTATGGAAATTATATTATAAGAAATTATGTACCCAAGAAGTTCTGAGAGTTTGTGCTCTCTGGAGTTCTCCTCTGCTCCATTTTAAGGCAATTGGAATCAGGTCTCCATCATGCTAGTAAGAAGTCTTTGCTGAAAGAACATGGCTGTGCTACTCCACAGAAGCAAAAATGAAAGCAATTTGAAGTCTAATATCTGCATTTAAACTTTCACAGCCATTTGACTCTCTTGGATTCCAATGAGTCTCACCTGTCATCCATACATTCTCTTAATTGGCCATTATAGTGAGTCTCAACCATCATCTATACATTCTCTTAGTTGTCTATTATAGAAGAAAAAAGTTTTTTAATTAGTAAATTATAGTTCCCTGTCTAGCTGATGTCATTACTGAAGTCTCCTTTTTATGTCATATGGACAGTTGAAATACCGAGACACTTTGAAATGGAGGCAAGCTGAGATCTCCTAGTTGGATGATATACAGATGTGAGTGCGTGTCTATGCAAACATGAAATCTGTATCTTAAAAAAAAAAAGAAAAAGAAAATAGAGATTGTTTCATACATATTAACTCAGAATAGTAACTGTATGAGGGCAAACTAGTTTAAATCTTGGGACAGGATTTCATGACACAGTCACTTTGTTTTTTCCCTCTTGTGTTAGACAAGAATTCTACTTGGGCTAGATGACAATCCTGCTGTGATCTAGATGACAATCCAGCTGTGATCTAGATGACAATTCAGCTGTGACTTTCTAGTTACGTAAATACGAAAATAAATAATGCCATTACAAATGCATTCTGGGTTCCATTTTGACATAAGATTGTATTTTTTATGTTCTATTTACACTTTTCCATTTTTTATGCTGATTTTTATACTGACACTGCTGTCACTAAGCCACACTGCATATGCATACCCATATACTTGGATAGGCACCTAAACTCAGTAAGTCTGTTTGCATGTGCCCTTGAGTTTGAAACATTTAAAAGCATTGCTAGTAATGTGCTTCTTCTCAGGTCTTATAAATGACAATATTGGAAAGATATACAGTACTTTCGCTTTGGTTTTAGAAACAAGTGAAAAAGAGAATGACCAAAATCAGACCATAAAAAATGTAAACAGTTATATTTAGCAGAGTTACCAGTCTTAAAATGCTATGAATAAAGATTAGGTTCCTGAAAAAAGCATATGACTTCCTATAAGCAATCCTATCAACCTGGAGAAACAAACAAATAGGATCGTGATTGCTTAAGTAAGATTATTCCCCTAACCTACTAAGCAATCTCTCTGTCACATCTGAGTTTCAAGTGCCTTCCTTCATCTATTTGACAGTCTATTATCAGTGCAGAGCCTTGAGAAGAAAGGATGGTAAATCAGCTTCGGTTGTTGACTAATCAGATGAGCACAATTAATTACAGCACCAATCAGTTCATTAGATTATTAGGTTCATCTCTTTCTGATCAGCTACTTACAAGCTTCCATGCAGAGCATACAAAAGTAGAAGTCAAATGCTTTTCAACTGTGTGCATTCTCACTGAATTGACTGCTACGGATATTCGTCCACCTGAAGTCTCTCTCCAGACTGGGGAGGGGTCTTTCTCTTCTACCAAACTACAAATGCTTATAAATGCTGTCTTATATGCCATTTCTCTTACTAGTCTAGACTAGTTACTAGTACATTGTAACTTTTGTTTTACTATCATTATCCACATGCTCTATACTACCAACACTTTCTTCACAACTTTCAGTTAGGCATCTCAAAATTAATTTATTATTTGCTCATGTTATTTCCTTCTAGTCACATAATTCATTATTGTGATACTGCTCCTGTGAAATCACATTTTACTATTTCTAGAAGAATCTCTCCCCTCAATTTTCTTATTTTTATGCTTTAACTCCATTAAAAACATCAAGGTATCTATGCTGCTTCCTCCTAATAACATCTCACAGTGCTATGATTTTTTAAGCTAAGTATCTGTAAAAAACCTCATTATCATAAATTGCCTAATTATAAAAAAATACAATAAAATATAATGTGATGCATAATAAATTATAATTCTTATACTTTGGCTAAATGTGCCTTCAGCATAACAAATAAATATGTATGTTCATGTCCTATTTTCATGAGAGTTAATCTGAAATTGTCAGAGTGTGTATCCTACCTCAGATTATGTCACTTCATCATATCTCCAAACCACTTTATGTGCATACTGAGAGATGATGAAAGAACTGACCCTGTAGCATGCCCTTCAGCCTAATGAGTCATTGTGCATCATTGCTGCTTGAAATAGCCTGTAAAAAAAGAAGGGAATCACTCTACCACAGCCCTACTTATCCCCACCTAGTCCATTCCATGTAAAATGATGAACACTATCTGCTACTGGCACTATTGTCACTGCGTATGACTGTAGAGGTTGAACAGAGTGCTAACTGATTGTTGGTTGATAGGGCAGCCCCACTGATCATTGCACTCCCAGGTGATAATTGCTTTGTACTAATAAGGTTGATTACTTAACAAGGCTAAGGACTTTAAAAGGCAGGGCTGGGGGGACTACAAGGCCTCAGTGCCTGAGCACTGGAGGAGAGAGCAGTATGTGCTCTGTGTAGTGGATGTTGAAGACTGTTAGACCTACAATACCAGCCAGGACACCGAGTGCTGGAAGTGCAGCCTGCTCTGTGCACTCCATGCTCCAGGGTGGCTTGCCGCTGGATTGGTGTTATATCACCTGTCCTCGCCTGGACACCCAACATATGACAACTTGGCCCTTCTGCTGAAGTAAACCTCTTACAAAACCCTACACTGCCCTGTCTCAGTGCCCGATTCCGTTGTAAGTGACAGTAATTGCTTAGGGAGCAGATATTATCATTGTCAGAGATGTAATTTTTCCGTTTCCATCTGAACACATACCCTTTGAGTCAATTCATTTGTTCCCGTCGAACTCAACACCAAATTCAAACTTCCCATTGGTGCCTCAAGGTGCTCGTGAAACCCTTTCATGAACAGCAGGCTCTCTTACAATCACAGAATCATAGCATGGTTTGGGTTGGAAGGGACGTTAAAGATCATGTAGTTTCTACCCCGCTGCCACGGGCAGGGACACCTTCCACTAGACCAGGTTGCTTTGCCATGACATGTACTATTACCTTCAGATATCTCACCCTCCCATCTGCAAATGTATGCATTTAGCACACTACTGTATTTGCTTCATTCTGATTCTTCCTTTAAATTGAACCAGAACACTCGTATGCAGTGAAAGAAGAGGACAAATACTCCCCAACCCGTCCTTCCCCGCAAAATGGACTTTTCAGGAGCTGTGTCTATGTGATTGAATAAAGGCTTCTGCAGAATCATTGTGTTCTTTATTTCATGCTGACTTTTGTGCACACTATTTTCATCAAATCTCACCTTACACAGGGGCTTTACTATATGTTCTTTGGGCCAAGGGGCCTACACTGTGTATGTGTTCTAAAAACCCATGACTGACCAACAACAAGAAAAGAGTGGGGGGAGAATTATGCAAACAGAATCACCAAAGTTGAGAGCTGTTTTCAAGTACAAAGTTGCTGATGCTGTGGCAACATTCAGCCCCAATCTCACCATAATTATTCCTACACTAAGAGATTTCTGCAGTTGTATTTATTCTTTAGTTGACAGATAAACATGCCCTGAGTGACAGATGCTCAGCACCGTCAGACTTGCTCCCGTGTGACCTGCTTTTACAACACAGTCAGGGTACAACCTCACTGCTAACATAATGCTTTGACTGTAGTGGTACACCTGGGAAGAGTTTCATCCTTTGTGTGCCAGTCAGAGACCAAATTAGCAAAAAGATAATTACAGCTTCTAAAGGTGTCTGTTCTTTTATGAATAAACACTCATTCTAATTTTGTAATTATTATTTTACCATTCTCAGTTAATTGTGAGTTACTCAACAACATAGCTTCCTGCAGTACAGTGCAAACACAATTCCCAGAATTACAGTAAAATTTCTTGTACAAGGTATAAAAGAGCGAAAATCATTTAATACAACTTTAGGAAGCTCAGCGCTTATTCCCCAGCTCAGAGCTGATTTCCATTGCCAAATCTTGCTGAAATAAATGTGCTAATACCCAATACTAGTTGATTTCTTTTTCCTTCCTGAACAGGTGGCTCTGGTAAAATGACACTCCATCAAGATAACAACTGCATGAATCAAGTATCGCAATGTTCCAGTTCCTTGTGCTTGAGTTATCTTTCTGCCCAAACCAGGAGGGATACAGGAGGCTCACGTGATCGTAACTGATAAAGTACCTGTCTGTTTTGCACAAGATGATTCATTTATGGACACTGCACCGAGAAAGGCAGAATTACCCTGCAATTTAATGATTATGATTAAAGTAATGCCAACCACTTCTGTACTATTTGATTTATCTCATTTTTTACATACCTACTGACTCACCTGCCAGCTTTACATCGCAGTGCCCATGACCCAGCACCCCACTGCAGCTGAGCCCAGAGCCTTGTCCATGTCTCAGCGATGCTGCAGCAGTATTAGCCCCCAGCCCTGTTTCTGGCTTGTTGTTTGGATTTCCTGCCTCAGCCTTGGGCCTGGCTTGATCCCCTGCTGACACCTGATGCCTCCTGGAGTGCCAACGGGATCCACTGCTGTCCCCCCAACTCTGCTGCCCTGGCTCAACAACCCTGGGGAGCTGAGGTGCTACACTGGTCTTGATATTCCTTCTCTTTCTGCTACTAAAGCAAATTTGGACAGAACAGTGCTTTTGGTTAACAACCCATTATAAGACCTGCATACTTAGCTGGATTAGGCTGAAATTCATTGGCCTCCACAAGTGCTAAGTATATGGTCTCCATCTAAGATGCCCTGAGTCTCAGCTCCTCCATAAACCAAAAGCCATAATGATGTCATGTTTAAAATTAGATGTTCATATAATTTTATGTATGCATAGACTAGAAGGTCACATCAGTGCTGTATTTTCCTCTCCATCCCGTGGATTTTGCTCAATGGGGTGTCATGCCAGTGAGGGACCTACGTTCTTTCCTGCCATGCCAGGTGCAGGTACTGGAGGGGCCTCAGCTGAGGCTCAGCCTGCCTTCCCCACCGTAATCAGGATCAGGTGATGACGTGGACTTTGTGCCTCTCCCAGCGTCCTTGGACACCACCAGCAGCTAAGCATCCCTCTGAGCACAGCTCTGGGAACAAACTTCTTAGCTGTACAAAATCACACCAGCATTTAGACGAAGGGAAGAGCTGTACATTCACTTGCACTCCAGAAACACCCATTGGCACCACTGGGTGCCACCAAACACACCAGGAACATGCAGGCACCATAAAGACTCTTCTGCTGGAGGAAGCTTATGGAAAAGGTATTTGAATTTCATATGCAGTATTTATCCTGCACTAACTTCCTCTGGGGATACATGGTTTAGCCTGAGAGTATTCACAGGGAGAATTACTGGGAAACAGCTGTTCTGCAGGTCTTTGCATTCTGCTGCATAGACATGTCCCTAAGACAAAACCCTTGGTTACAACTCAGGTTTAGCCCAGCCACAATAAGCAGAAGTAACCCATACCCAGCGTCAATTTAAAACTTAAGCCTACTTCTCACCAACCACATCTGCACTCTTTCCTGATCATTTTACCTAAAATGTTGCCCTCAGCATCATGATATCAAGCCAGACACAACCACTTTCATGAATGTCATCTGCTCTCTGAGAATCCTTATGGAAAGCAGCACCCTGACAGATGGAAAACATGAACCTCAGTGTTTGCCCACACCTTTTCTGGCTGTACCAGGCTGCTCCAGCTACTGTCCCTGTCACCCAGCAGTACTGCTGGGACCGCTGCAGCCAAAAGCCCTTGAATGCATATAGGTGACTGTTGGAATTTCAACTTGAACAATGAAATCTTGTCTCAGAGCATGTCTAATTACACTGAGCTGTTGAACATTTATAATTCAGAAGGCAACACCAGTTGCATTTGCTATTTGCTGTAGCCTCTGACATAGTAATTTCACAACATTCAGTATGCCTCCCTGCCCCCTCCCTTTCCCCAAATAAAAATGCTTTAGACCATTCAGATCTTCAATACACACATTTATAACCCAAACTCCAACTACAGTCTGCCACAGAAGATTCAGGCAGCCTGTCGTACTGTAAACTTCCTTTAGAAATCCACCCTGCTAACTGAACAAAGCATGACAGCCAAAAAAACCCCTGTGGTGCCAGAGAAGTTCATTGCTGCTATTAATACCCAGAAAGAACAGCAGCAACAGGCATAAACCCTGAAACTACTTCAAGGATCAAGTGTAACCATCTTTGTTTATTTAGACCAATGATGAAGTCACTCTGAAATAAAACCAAAAAGTTCTAGAAATATTTCAGTATACAAGTTCCAAGAACTCCAGAAAAATATGGAGGTATCAATGAGATAAAATAATAACATCTAAATGTTCCAAAGTTACATTAGTTAGGAAAATTAATTAATGAAAAATTCACTAGGTTTCCCCTATCTCCATTCCTTTTAAAAATGTAATACGAATATTTTGTATAACATTTTGAAGTTTGATTCCAATTTTGAGGTGATTTAATTGATTTTAGAGACTCGTAAATGGAACTTCAGACACTGTGCATGTGAAGGTCAATACTTTTTCCTGACTGCAATTTCATCTTGATGTCAAAAATTATGAACAGCAGCTTGTAACTGCAATTATGAGATTGTCCATGCTCTTTTAATCGTAAACATGTATTTGAAAAAATGGCAGTTACTGACCAAACCCCTCAGTCTTTTTCTCCCAGAAAAATTGCTTCATCACTGTCTTTGTGATCTGTTTTTTTTAATGCCAATTCTCTCTTTTTCATTGTCATACTGTATATTTGACTTCCACCTTGTGACAGCTAGCAAAGAATGAAATTTAATTAAAAGAAAAATACACATTGCTTATGGGATGAATAAAAGTTCATTCAACCAAGGCAGTGCACTGCCACACAAACAAGCTGAAAATGTCCTTCCACAAACAGTGCATCATGCTGTCTACCCTCCCAAAGAGAAGAGCAGCCCGTTCCATGGGCAGCCTGGACCCACTCCTCTGCCAGCAGTGAGGGGGGTCTCCCGGGGGGGCTTGGCAGCAGAACCCCCTCTGCAGCTGGACACTTAATGCCATGGAGTAGGCAGTTTTGCCACCAAATTCAAGTAGCAGATACTTTTGGTGTGTTTCACAATAAATCACAGAATGTGCTGAGTTGGAAGGGACCCATCAGGATCATTGAGTCCAACTCCTGCACCTTTGCAGGACACCCCAGCAGTCACCCCATGTGCCTGAGAGCATTTTCCAAATGCTTCTTGAACTCAGGCAGGCTTGGTGCTGTGACCACTGCCCTGGGGATCCTGTTCCAGTGTTTGACCACCCCCTCGGTGAAAAACCTTTTCCTGATATCCAACCTAAACCTCCCCTGATTCAGCTCCTGCTGTTACCCCGAGTCCTGTCATTGGTCACAGGAGTGCAGAGATCGGT
>VZRW01011819.1:0-98412 GCA_013398125.1 Aegotheles bennettii | reverse complement strand
TCCAGCTGTGTGATGGACACTTTGTCCAGAAGGTCACTGTGAGAGACAGTATCAAAAGCTTTGCTGAAGTCCAAAAAGATTACATCTGCTGGCTTCCCTTGATCAGCTAGGTGGGTCACCTTGTCATAGAAGGAAATTAAGTTCAAAAAGCAGGACTTTCCCCTCATGAAGCCGTTCTGGCTGTGACCGATGACTGTGTTGTCATCCAGGTGGTTTTTTGATATCTCCCAGAGTAATCTTTTCAATAATTTTACCAGGCACTGAAGTGCTACTATAATACACAAATGGAAATAATTTCCACAGCATTTTCAGTCATTTCACAGTCAGTTTCATTAAAATTAAGATTTCTAGAGTGATCCCACTGCATTTACACAATGATATTTATGTGAAAAGCAACAAACAGATCTCCCTCTACTGTGTGTCTGAAAAGAATTCTTACTTTGAGAATTAAATGCCACTTAAATACCTTGTGTTCAAACTATCTCCTTTTAGTGTTTCAAGTCATGGTGATTATTTAATTCTGCAGTGTGTGAACAGAGTCTATTTAAATAAACTTCTTCTTAAATATGTCCAATGTCATAACTACACTTTTCAATTTTAAATCCCACCAAAATACCACTTACTAATTCACAGAACTTTATTTACTTAATAAACTATTTTATGATTTAAAATTAGTCCTAACAAAAATTAAGAGAAACCAAATGAATACTCATTAACCCACACTACTGTAATTAAAAAAAGATATTTCAAATACAAATCTTTCTCTAGCTGTTTGTCTGACATTCTAAAGTAATTATACTTGTAATTGCTAATCAGGTCATCATTATGAATTATAAAATACTTTACAGAACAGTACAGATAGGAAGTTAAGCACTGAAAACTTAAGTAATACCCAAACTAAGTTTGCCTCTACAACTGTAATTCAACCTCCTTTTACAGAATGATCAATGATCATGATATGCTGCCTACACTGTCACTTTTCACCCCCCCAGGATTCACGCCTCATCCACTGCACAGGATGGACTCGCTTGATGTGAATCAGTCACGCTGTAGTAGGGGTTGTTTTCAGTTAGCCTGCTCGCCTCTGTCAGCACGTACCCCATGACCAATGCAAGGGAAGAGAACTAATGCCCCTGAGAAGGGAAAGGGGGTAAGGGAAATTCGTTCTCTTCCAGATTTTATTTTGGAGATTGCAATTTCTCCATTCCTCATTTTCCAGGGGCTTGACTTGAAACTCTGTAGTCACTCACTGGCTGGAAGGAATGTGTGGGAAGTCATCCAAGTCCAGCCTGCTGCCTGAAGAAGGACTGCCATCAACACAAGAGAAGATCAGTGGTTTTGTTAGAGAGCCTTGAAAACATCAAAGGATGGACACCCCACCACCTCTCTGTTCCCGTGTTCCACTATCTTCCAGGTAAAGCATAATGACCAATTTGAACCTTCCAAGCTGAAACTTATGACCTCTTCCCTTCACTCTCTCCAGTTTCTGAACATCGTTGTTGAGCTCAAAGCTGAACACTGTATTGCAGAGTTGGTCACACTAGTACTGAGTAAAGGGGGAAAATCTTCCGTGGAACTGCTGGTCACAGATGTACCCTACTCTGCCTCATTCATGATGAGAACATGTTGGTTCATATATGTTTTGTTGTCTCCTATAAACCCCAGTTCCTTTTCAAAAGAGTGCTGCTCAGCCAGAGGGTTTCCACCCTGTACTGTTAAAACACTTTATTAAGTGATGGTACATTGCATCAGTGCTCTCCATTTATCCACACGGCCAGACAATTCATCACAGAAGTCAACTGGACTCATTAAGCATGATTTGCCATGGGTAGATCCATGCTAACTGTTCCTCTTTCATATGCTTGGAAATGGATTGCAAAAAATCATGCTCCGTGGTTTTTCCAGGGCTTGAGGTAAAGGTGGTTCCCAGACAGTCCTTTTTGTTCTCCTCAAAGACATTTTCGCCTTTCTCTAGTCCTTAGACACCTCCTGCAAATGCCAGCATGACAGGTGCCTCACAGCCATATTGCCCAGCTTCTCTTGCAGCACCCTTGGGTAAATCCCATCCAGTTTCATGGATCTCTATATCTGTTTTCTCTAAATAGTCCTTAATCTGTTCCTCAGCCATTGCTGGCTTCTCCTTCTCCTTCCTAAAACATTCTGAAATGTACATAAATCTAGGAGCAGGATTTGCCTGTTAAGACTGAGGCATAAAAGGTGTTGAGTTATCCAGTCTTTTCCCTTTTGACCATGACTAATTGATCTTCCTCATGCATCAATGGACTCACATTCCTCTCGACTTCTTTCTGGTTTTAGGATACATATGCCTGTAAAATCCCCTGCTGTGAATCTTTATGTTCCTAGTTAGCTCCAGCTGGGCTTTGATCTTCCTCATTTCATCTCCAAGTGCCCAACCAAGGCTTCTCATACTCATTGTTGTGGTTTCCACTCATTGGTCTCTTGTTGTAGTTCAGGAAGCTTTCTGTTTGCCCAAGTGAGCCTTCTGCCGTAATTTCTAGTGTTCCTGTACAACAGGGTGGTTTATTTTCAAGTTCTCACTGAGTAGTTTTTTGTTGGTTTTTTTGTTTGTTTGTTTCTCATTCAGTGAGTACCACTCTCCTATGAAGCAGCTGAATATGCTGATGTGAAGCTGCTGCAGGTACACCTATCCAGTGCTGCAAGTTAGCCTTCTGGTTCTTCTGCCAACATCATTCCTGTTTCCTGCCTGGGTATCAAGGGCTGACAACAGTGGTGTTGGTCTCAGTGAGTCAGTAGCAGGAACTGTGCTGAGGCCACTAAATTAATTTCACACGAACTATGAAAAGAGCAGAACAAACTCCAAACTGGCATCTGCTGAAAACCGTTCTGTTTTTCACTGCAGATTTTAATCATGAACAAGTATTTATTATTGGTAAGATAGGGAAAATTATTTATATTTTACTGAACACATGAACTTCACAAAATACAACAGCACAAGGACAGACCTCCAACAGAGAGGAGTAAGTGTGAAATGATTAAGCAGGAAACAAATGAATAAGCTTAGATGCCTGCCAAGAGTCACATTCCCAAAACCACTGCATGTCTGCACCAAGGAAAACTCCAGCTATTCAGATGGCATTAGAAACATGATCAATCTCCTTTGTTTCTTTATTTCTATATAAATGAGAAACAAGGAAAGAAAAGGTACTATTGGTATTACTGGAAACCAAGAAGAAAACAGTTTCACTGTCTCACTGAAGGACAGTTTCACTACTACCCTCATAATACATTCCTGCACGTGATTTAAGAATGGGAGCCACTAGGTTAGCTTGGCTTACAAGGTGCTGTGGAAGTCAATTACTTCTACTGTGTGGCAGCTACCTCTAAGGTAGAAGGCCAGCACATGGCAGTTTTCGAAATGCTAAATAAATTCCAGGTCCTGCTAATTCGTTTTTACCTATTATGTCTGATAATACAAGATGTGGTTTGCATTAGTATTCCCCTAACTGTCTGTGTACTAACTAGAAAATAATTTGAGTGCCCTTATACAAAATAAATTATATTTACTTTGCTAAAGCATGATCAAAGTTTTCACGTACCTGGAGGAGAGGAAACAAAAATCATATCTAGGGATTACGATACCTTCACTTTGAAAACTCTAGATCTTTACGGTATAAAGACAATTTACAATAATGATCTACCCAAACCCTTGGAGAATGACTGACTACAGAACACATCCACTAGCAATAAAACATAATGATAGGGCTCATGCTATGAAAAACTAACATTTGTTTACGTAAATTAGCCCCCATTTAGTAATTACACTGTATGTCTGCCATAAGGTCAAGCAAAATGTAACCCTGGCAGAAGCAATACTGCACGTATTATAGTCTAGACAAAGATATGTCAGAGATTTGTGGGGGTAATTAATCAGTTAATGCTTTCCATGTGTTTCATGATACATGGAGCCACAATTCTAGAAAATAAAATGTTTGTGCTAATGCGGTCCCTTTCTACTTTCATAAAAGAAATACTATCAACTGCTGTTATTCAGGCCAAAGAGTACTGAAACAGAAAGTATATAGCTACACAAACACATATAACCCCCCTCACAGATGCACACGCTTCTTTCTTTCTGGCTTATTAGCAAGTAGAGATGCATTTTCACTATATATAATAATAATATCAAAGTATTTATAGTACCTATACATTTGGAGGAGCAAATGGTAAAACAAACTGATTATTTACAGGTCACCTGTGTATACACAAGTGTGACATATAACACTAGATACATAACCTTCATTCAGGTGCCTAGTTAAGCAGGCCACTTAAAACAAGTCATAAATTGCCTTTAAAATCAAAGTAAGGTGATTGACTGAACTCCTCCAAAGTGGAGATGAAGCCTACTTCACTTTGGGTACCTCCGTTTTCTTGAGTAAAACCCAAACAAAAAAAAATCCTCAATGAAAAAAAAAAAACCATTTCTTGGAAATCTGGGATTATTTCAGTGCCCAAAACCTCTTTTAGTTCAATTTTTTGCAATGTAAATGAAAGCAAAAACAAAATTATCAGTCCTCTCAAAAGCAAAGGCAAAACCAAACACACTGTTCCTGTAAAAACAATTAAAAATTCCCACATTGTTCCTGTAATTGGTGTAAAATTTCAGTTCAGAAAAATGCATCATTCACGTAAATTTCCTTTTCCCCCATTTCAGCATTGGCCATCCCAGTGGCATCCATGTTCCAGCTGATTTTGCTGATGGATCCTGTGCCTGTGTGTGGATTACTTACTGAGCTGTCATCCTCAGCAAACTCTGCAACCTACTGACAGGGAAGGATGACCCGACTGGGCCATGGAGTGGGCTAAGGAGAACTACACTGTTTTCAAGACAGATGAGGTCTAGTGTAGAAGACATCACCCTTGTTACATCACCATCCTTAGTGTGATGTTAATAAAGCTGCATCTTCCTTCATTTGTCCCAGGGGCTGCTCATCCTCTTGTGCACAGCAAATATTTGTACAAACTTGTGTTTGTTTCTGTCACTTGGTCATGCTGTAGGTGAATGCAAGCAGAGTAATCAGTCTATGCTGTGCCCCCTTTATCGCATGGGCTATAAAAGGGATGATCTCCCACGCCAACCTGGTTTGTTAAATAAATATGAGATCTTGCTTGTTTCTGTGGGACTACAACACTTAAATACTTCAGAGGTCACAAGCTCTGCCCAAGCCCAGGCAGCCTTAGGTTTATCCATTGACTGCAAGTGCTTACCTGAGCAGCTGGTAGTTTAACCAGACTGTGAGCACAAGCAGCTAAGTGTAACACATGAGTAACGACCAAAAGTACAGACAGTGCTGTGCATTTCCTCCTGTCTGCATAAATTAGAAAACACTCCTTCTTAGCATGAAGTCTGGCAATGAAAGACAGCAGGTAGCAATCAAAATCAATCAATTTGACCAGGCTACTGAAAAATGTCCTCACCACAAATTAATTATATAAAGTGAACCAGGGAATTAAGCTTTTTTTTTTTTGTAAATAAACACTTCTATTTTCTATTTTATTACGTATTTTTACTTCATTAGGGGATTAAAAAAAACACCACAGACCCACATTTGTATATGCACAATACTTTTGTTGTGCCCTTTCATGACTATATCTTTTGAAACCCTTTCCAAGTATTGTACTCTTGTGCATAGTAAATCAGATATAAAGATGGATGAATGACAGCAGGGGAAGAGGAGGAGCTATTTCACAATGCCACTGTCCTTCAAGAGAAAATGCTGAAGCTGTAACCAACTAACTGTAATAAATGACTACCTGACAAAAAAGAAGTGAGCTGTGAAAGTAAAAAAGCTACACTAGGATGAATACTTCAGAAGTACTTTGTCACAGAAATCCTTTGTATGTACTGTGTGATCCTAGCTAAAAACACTATCGGGCAGATATTAAATGCTTTTACATAGTACATGCAGATGCAGTTAAAATACAAGATATTTTTTTTTAATACAATTTTTTCCTTCTTTCCACAGGAAGCTTTCTTAACAGTAATGCAGAACTTGAAAATAGAGTATGAAGCTAATTTAGGGAAGCCAGTAAGAAAAACCCTAAAACCCACAAACCTCTAACATTTTTGTTTAACTCATTTTTAAAGAGGGAAGTCTTCCACCCTACCTGTCATACTAGACAGAAACTTGGCACAGACACTGCTGACAGAAGACAGGAAAATCCTCTCACCCTGTTGATGTTCTGAGGCAGTGTCCCCAGGGCTGTGAGCTACCACTGGAAAGCAGAATCACCTTGCACCTTGCCCTAGCTTTGTACCCTATCGCTCCATGTGTGTGAGTGTTAGTTTTTATCACGTTCAGAGAAATACTCAAATTGGATGAAACTGAGGAAAGTCAGTTAGTGATGGGCACCATGTTTTTTACTTCAGTCTTTATAAAAGTCTCAATTTATCCCAAAATTAACTGTCCGTTTTGCTAATCCTCTCAGAAAGGGAGAAATCAATTAGATTGTAAATAATGGACTATGTCTTCCTTTCTCTAAGTGTTCTTACTAGCTTGTCTTCTTTACTCAAGGGGAAACCTTACAAAGTGCTAAAACTCCTCCTTCCTTACTTTATTAGGAGGCTTCCTGGGAAAATATTTCCAAAACAGATAAAAGCAACAAAGTTTGTAAGTGTGGTTAAATGGGGCTGCAGGTCTTAAGGCTTCAGAGATAAGGATATTACTGGAGAGCGTTTCTCACAAGCTCTCAGTAGCCCATCAACGTGCAGAAATGTGGAATGACACCAAAGCCTTCTGCAGCAAGAGACTTGAGCACTGGCTCAACTTAAGCTGCTGGCATTAATTACTCTTGTGCTTGAAGTGAGACAGTTCTCGTGCCCAAAACACTCTGAAAGGGGGTGATAAAATGTTTACACTGTGATGCTGGCCAGCTTATCCAGAAGGATGAAGCAAGATCAGCATACTTCAAACAGAGATCTCTACTGAAAATCCTCAGATTAAGCAAGGAGACCAAATTATCTTCTCACTCCTAGGGGAAGTTTCTTCAGATTTGAAGCAGTCTACTCTAAGATAATGAGGGAAAGCTGCAGGAGTATGCCCTGCCTTTTCTTCACTACGCAGGACCACATGCTTTCACATGTTCCTTTTTCATATTGCCTAGGAATGCAGACAGTTTTAAGAGAAGAAAAGCTAGTTAATATACAAATCAAAAGATTAGCAGTGAAGAACCTCAACCTTACCAAATATTATTTTAGTATCTGTGGTGGAATTGAGTGGCCACACAAACTCTAAATGCTTGTGTTTCTCATTTTCCTTGGGTAAATAAAACGCCATTGCCTATCACCAGCCACCATGGCTGTGAGTGGTGCCACAGAATTGCCACAATCAGTTTTTCTCTCATGCTGAGACAGTATTTTCTGTGGAGCCAGACTATACTAGTTTTCCAAAGTGCCCATTCGAAAAGGACTATCCAGGATTTTGGACAGTCAGCAAAGGAACAACAGAGGTACAATCTGGTTCCCACTGACACCTGTGGCCCTTCTTTCCAATAAGCCCAGACAGTTGAGACAGAATTTGTTCCATCTCTTCAGCTTCTCACGCAGTGACTGCATGGACATGCTGACACATTCTAAAACACGTATGGTGCCATACAGGCTTGGGGACTCTTCCCAAAAAGAAAACAGCTGTGACCCTGTGATACTCGGCTCTGCAGCTGGCCAGTGAGAAGGAGGCCTGTTGTAGTCAGCTGGGCTTGGAGGCAGTCCCAATCAAGTCAACAGGCCACCAAGATTTAGATCATACTTTATGACAGTATCTGCCAAGCTAACACTCGCTATTGCACAAGCAAAAACTGTTCTGAAATAAAAAAAAGGCCACAGTTCACTTCTTCAGAGCATTCACATCCACACAGGTTAAACCTCTGACAGAAGGAAATGTAAATCAATAATATCTAACCGTGCAAATATGAGCAGACATTTAATTTAGGCACTAGTTAACAGCAGGCATTCAATTCCTGAAAGGAATTAAAACCACTAAAAGCTGGGGAAATAGTCATTCAAAACACACTTGAGATACTCAACACATCCCTAATTCAAGGCTGGGGTACACCGTAAGCCATTCAGTCTCAGAGGCAGCAGTTGACAGTTTTGTCATTGTCATTGAGTATTGTAATTGATATGTATGAATATTGTAAGATGGAAGGTACAGAGGCACATTCATTCCTTTCATATGTGCATGTATAACTTCCAGCAACAGTAAATTAGTAAATTACAGGAATAACACACTCCTGCCATAGCAACAAATAAATATTTATAACTGTGTGACACCCAGTTAAGTTGTCGTTTTTTTCTTAGAAAAAACCACATATATTCATGTTAAAGAGAATAAAAGATCCTAGTTGAAGAACAGGAACTAAATTTCAGCTAGATTCTAAATTATCAGTCTCTGACATATAGGTCCAATAATTCTAATTCATATCCAAACATGAAGCCCCATTGAAATATGAATGAGTTTCCTTTGCTCAAGGATCACCTAAATAATAGTTTGAAGATGGATGTTGACAGATCTTTTAGGTATCTCATGGCAAAATCAGTACACTGGGAGTTCCTTCTGCATTTGAAGGCAGATTTAGGCAAAGCAGCTCAGTGTCTCTCATAAAATAAATTGATGGAGGAAGATGGTCCTGGATTGATGGTGGGACTCGATGATCTTGAAGGCCTTTTCCAACCAGAGTGATTCTATGACTCTATGATTCTATGGTACGCCACCAAAGGTTGTTACATATGTTTAAGTATAGGAGAGGAAAAAGTGTCTGGAATTATCCTGTATTATTTTTAAGACCAAAGGAGAATACAAAAAGCATTCCACAACATCAGTTTAAAAACAGAATTTCTGGTCGAGATTTTGATCAACTTGAGCCCAGAATGACCTTCCAGAGTCACGTGGAATTTGTAGCACCAATCTGATAGGTTGAAGTAAGGCTTTTACCAGAAACACTGAAAAAGCATTAAACTTCAGAGTGCCATCTGAATACCACTGCTATCATTAATACAGTATAACCTTTTATAAACCTTATAAGTTTGTTCGTGAATATGCAAAGTGGGAGCAACTGCACTGTGAAGAAAAAGTGGGGTGCTTAAATATCTGACACAGCTACACATTTAATTCTGTTGGTACTTCTACGTCGAGTATCATCTGAATAAAAATATTACAGCAGCAATCAGAGGACACTGACCTATTCATATGAAAATCTCCCTCTCCCCTCGAATCTCAACGTTAGATTTTTATTTCAGCTACATTTCTGAACAATTGCATCATTCAGCAAGGAATAATCTCATATCTTGCAGAAATTTGTCTCTCAAACTTTATGCTTAACTGCGATGAAGAAATTGTGGCCTCTCAGATTGGTTTGTGACTTTTTTCTAGACTGGACCTTTCACCTTTTTGAAAAGGTAAAATACATTTTTCATGGCAAACTGACTCTTATTTATTTCCTGGGATTTTTCCTGTTTTGGTTTATGGCTAGAAGACCAGGAATATGGTTGTGAATATTTTCACATCAGCTAGTGAAAGTTTTAGTCATTTTTGAAAACACATCTTGCATAGTTCATGCCCATGAAAGCAGCTTGTCTGAAAGTTTTCAACTGGGGTGTCTGAAATTAGACACTGAAACTCATTGTCAACAACATTAAAACTTCAAATTATTTTCAGAGCTGGGGAGTCAGTGATAGTTTAGAAATACTCAAAGCCTCTAAAAACCAGGCTCTTATATAGACACCTCCTAACTGATTAAAATGCCTGCCATTAGCTAAATGCAACTTAAGAGTTTACTGCTTTCTATCTAGCTTTAGAAGACAAGAAACAGGAGTTCAGCTCATTTTCCCTCCTGTGAACTGTGTTCCCACATGGAAACCTGGGAGGCATTATCAAGATCATTAAAGACAGTTTTTAAAAATTCATCATGTAGAAGTAATACAGAACTTCTGAGTTAATATATTTGAAAGTAAGCAATATGCCGTTCAGCTTTAACCTGGAAAGACAAGATGTAGAAGTTGTGATCAAGATACTTTCATTTATATTAGATTGAAATTATCTGGCAATCATTCATACAGTACGTATCAGGAATCCTTCTCAGTTTCTTCAGAATAATTGAGTTGATATTAGTCCCTCAGTTTCTCTACAGCTTGTCATTGCTGGGACCCAGGACCATAAATTATATAATTTTAATAAAAATTCATAGTTTTAGTGAAAAGGGATTGAACTTTATGGAACCAGACAATAAAACTAAGCTTTTCCTTACCTTCTTGACAAGGCTTTCCTCTGCACTTACTTCCAACTCCATGTCTTTAAGAAATTCCCAAGCTGAGAAGAGCTGTCAGGAGAGCGTATGTGTCTTTAACAATGGACACACCAGTATAGCCAGTACAACCCTGGAGTTTAGGAACTCTCTGTTTTGATTCAACATCTTAGTAGTGGCCAAATGAGGTTTAACACATGGTGTGCTATTTTGTAGACTATGAAAAATAGAACGTGTCACCACAAATACATTCATAGAATGTAGCTAGATAACTGGCATAAAATCTGCTCACCTGATGGTCCTTGGATTTTAATTACAACAGCTTAGCTTTGTAATTTAATAGCTCAGAATATATGAAAAAGACAAGAACAGTACTGATTACCCCATTCTCCAAGATAAGACTGATTTTAAAGAGGCTAAGAGGAGGAAAAAATGTGGGTTTGGATTTGGACAGCTTCTCTTTACAAGTAGATAACTCTGCCTCAGTATTCTTCTAGGCAGCTGTCTCTCTCCCATGCCTCTTACTTGCTGGAACTGCAAGTCCCTCCCTTGAGTAGGCTGCCAGTGGAAACACACTATTAACACAAGTTTTGTCCTAACTTTGGATTCTGATAGGCTTCTTAATGGAGAGTGGACTTTCCTGTTATCTGACGCACAAGATTGCAAGGCCAGGCTGAGAAGAGCTCCTGGGCTCTAGAAAAAACAAGGGAGATACTAAGATTGGTTGGCAAGCCCAGTATCTCTGTATCTACTACAGCATACACAGTGATGGACAAAATGTGACTGTTGTGTTGATAGGAAGAGAATCATAAATTCAGCAGCAAAGTTCCTGGTCCTACTGTAAGAAACCAGCTCTGTTTACACCCAACTGAAAATGTTCAGAGCTTGCACCCATCAGTAAATACAGAAACAGGTTCAGTAATCAGCCCTTTTATGTCTACATGCATATATAATAAGCACGCATACACACGTGTCGTATCGGTTTAGTTTCTTAAGAACATGTTTCACATATAAACATAAAAGAATGTTTCTTCATATATATGTCTGTTTATTTAGAAACTATACAGATATATACAGAATAACACAGTCTGTTCTACGTTTTATGCTGCTCCCACACCTTTTGACATATGCAGCAGAATGTTATATTCAAAACAGATTACAGAAGTTCCGAAGAATCGGAATCAATAGACTTTGGGTGCTTAGAAGAGAACTGGAGGAGAAATAACACAGCGGGATAAATGTATTAGGTGTAAATGTCTGTGAAACAGATAATTCATCCACAAAAGTTAAAGCTATTTGATATTCAGGCTTTACAGATAACACAAATTGTTTTAACAAGGTAATTAATTTCTTCAAAAAGTTGATATAACCAGAAAATACTACTGGGCCAGTTACATTCATGTTTTAAAAGCACTTCTGCCCTTTGCTTACCTATTCTGAGAGCTTGCAACATTTTTTTTCAGTTGAAAAATAATTAATGGTATTTTGTGAAAGGTTTGACAAGTATAAAAGATTTAAAATTTGAGAGGTGTATTGGGTTAGTGTGGCAAGGTTTGGGCAGCAGGAGGGCTGCAGGGGTGGCTTCTGTGAGAAGCTGCTAGAAGCTTCCCATATGACCGACAGAGCCAATGCCAGCCAGCTCCAACATGGACCTGCTTCTGGCCAAGCCCAAGCCCATCAGCAACAGTGGTAGCACCTCTGTGATAATGTATTTAAGAAGAGGCACAAGTTGCTGTGCAACAGCAACTGCATCTGGAGAGAGGAGTGAGCATATGTGAGAGGAACAACTTTACAGACACTAAAGTCAGTGAAGAAGGTGGGAAGGAGGTGCTCCAGGGACTAAAGTAGAGTTTCCCCTGCAGCTCATGGTGAAGACCATGGTGAGGCAGGCTGTTCCCCTGCAGCCATGGAGGACCCCATGCTGGAGCAGGTAGATGTGATCCTGTGGGAAGCCCACACTGGAGCAGGCTCCTGGCAGGACCTGTGAGCCCATGGACAGAAGAGCTCACGCTGGATCAGGTTTGATGGCAGGACTTGTGACCCTGTGGAGGACCCAGGCTGGAGCAGTTTGTGAAGAACTGCAGCTCGTGGGAAGGACTCATGTTGGAGAGGTTTGTGGAGGACTGTCTCCTGTGGGAGGGACCCCATGCTGGAGAAGGGAAAGAGTGTGAGGAGTCCTCCTTGAAGAGGAAGGAGCAGCACAGACAACGTGTGATGAACTGACAGCAACCCCCATTCCGCATCCCCCTGCACTCTTATTTGATTGTCAATAAATGAAATTAATTTCCCCAAGTCTGTTTTGCCCGTGACAGTAATTGGTGAGTGATCTCTCCCTGTCCTCATCTCGACCCACAAGCCTTTCATTATATTTTCTTTCCCTTGTCCTGCTGAAGAAGGGAGTGATAGAGCTTCCAGCCAGGGTCACTCTCACCACCGTAAACTTGATGCTTCATTTTAAAACAACATTGTGCAATGTGCCTCCTATTGATTTTTAAATTTCAGATTAGGGATTTTAAACCCTCCATTATAAATAACTGGGATTCCAAACTGAGTTTTCACCTGACTTTCCCTAATAAACCTAAATGAATCAGAAACTATAAACCAAAGACAGAGTAATTCCCTAACACAAATAAAGCAGTCACAGCTGAAATCCGAAAGGAAAGGAAGCAAGTCAGACTTTCACAGAGCTTAATGAGGTAAGGTACTAGTATCTCAGTGAGGAGCCAAGTAAATTGGGTGATTACTTTAACATATGTCAAACTGAGGTCTGGCAATTTAGGAAAGATGAATATTAAGATTAAATTTATAGTGCTAGGTATAACGTTGTATCTACACCTTTGAATTATCTAACCCATGTGCAATTAATTAGTGCAATACTGTATTAAAACTATCTCTTTTTTTTCAAAAGTATGCAAAGTACAGTTTGTAAATAATGTCCTCAAGGAAAAAAGAACATAACAGGACACAAAGGTCTGATATTGGTGTCTTTCATGCTGATTTCAGCTGGATTACTGTGTGACTGGAGTTGCAGACTTACTTAAGAATGACAATGAATACGCAGATAAGAGTACTAAAAATTGTAGTTAATAAGCAACTTTTCAATTGAAAAAGCATAAGAAACTCTCATCAAGAAACTGAGAAGAGGGAAGATCAGCAGAAAGAGCAATAATTCATATACTGTATTGAAAAAACACAAATGAAAGATCTGACTACTCCTATATAATGGCCATGGCAAACTATTTATTAACCTTTTATATGGGACGGACTATATTACAGTACCTCTCAGATATTATTTTAAGTTTTCAGCAGTGAATGCATCAGCATACCAAGGTCACAGAAGAAAAAAAACCCAAGCCAAAATCTTTCTGGCATATTTGCTAGCATTAACCCCTATGTAATACAACCCGATGTCTCTAAAACCTGTCAACACTACAGATTCAGAAACATTTGTCAAATATTCTGAACAGCCCTACTTTTCCTATGATGCTGAGCATTGTCACTGATTATCCTGATGCAACTGATTTGTAAACACTGTCCCTTCAAAAACCAGCTCTAGCAAAAGGATAAAGAGAAAACAGCAGAGGACAACCAAAGCATGGAAGATGATAATGGACTTTCCTTTTACAAGATAAGCACAGCACTATCTCAGCCAACAAACACATTACATCTTCATTTGCATTACCTCCCTTGTCCAGTGAGATCCTGAAACAGAAATACAAGGCCTGTAACTAGTCACAAGTGAAGGTGTGAGAGCTGTTCGGTTTATTGGGAGTGGTGGGTATTTAAGGAAGAATAGCTAAGGTACTACCTGCACAGAGCATGTCCTACTCCAATCATCTCCACAGAGCTTTCTGATCTTTTCTTTCTGACATTCACTGGTTCCTCCAGCCCACAGCCCCATTATCTTACATGATTTCAACACAAGAAGCCAGTTACCATCTCAGAGGTCAACTTACACTAGTCTCCCTTGCACAAACTCAAAACTGACATTTTGGTCAGAGAGAAAAATTTCCAAGAGTGACTGGGGAAAGGTAAACAAGAATGTTCCTGCTGGTGTGAAGTAAAAGCATTTTAAGCCCTCTCCAAATGTTCTGACTCTGCCAAAGAGCATCCACACAGACTAAGTGGGATGAAGTTATCTAAAGATGGATGAAGGTCAAATCTGAAGCCTTAAGAGAGGACAGAAAGCTGCATCTGGGAAATAGGGAGGGTTTGATATCAGAAAGATACTAAAAAGCCGTATTATAGTTGAAGGGCTTGGGTTTAGAAGGAAGACCAACCTGCTCAGGACAGCTGTTAGAGCTGCTGTTACAGCTACCTGGAAAGGACTGAAGAGGTATCATATGCACAGTCTTTTGCAGGCAGATGTGAGCTTATTTTGCACGAGCTGACCAGAAGCCATTCTGCTATGACAGCCTACCATCAAGCACTTGGTAGTAAGTCTTGCTGCAAAGCAGTGTGTATTAGATCAGGCAATGCACCATTCTCATGCGACCACAAGTCCTCCGGTTGACCCACAGAAAGCTCACATCAGATTGCAAATGCACATACACTCATGAAAAAATAAAATAAAATAAAATAAAATAAAATAAAATAAAATAAAATAAAATAAAATAAAATAAAATACAAAGAAGAAAGATTTCAAGACCAAGGAGCAACAAATCCATCAACTATGAGGTAGGATGAACTGAGGTTTGCAGTGTCAGGAACAGACATCAGTCCCTGAGAAGCAGTTGGGAAAAATTAAGAGGAAGACAGAGCTTCATGGTGTGGGGAGACCAATACTGGACATGCCCACCATGAGAAGGGGCACTGTGAAAATTTGTAATGGACACTTCTTTCAGAGGCAGCTCTTTAACTGAGACAGGTTAAACATCAAAAGTGTGAGAAGTAACACATGGTACACATCTTTATGGGATGATTTCTGTCACAGTGATTGCATAATGTTTTTCTAGTAATTTGAACATAATGCAGCACAACTATAGTACCAAACTCTTCAAAATCAATACAACTCACATATAAACACCTGGATTCAGTCACATACCCCAACATTGCTGCTATTCACATATACACACCTGCATTGAAGTCCAATACAAGTATATTTGCAATATGGAAGTTATCACCTTCTATATTTCATTCTCTTCTGATTATATATAAAAAATCTATAATAATTATTACCTTTTTTCCCCTTGAACTTTTCAGATATTACTTCTGGAAGGGAGTCATTTCATTTGATGAAACAGCACAAAGACAAAAAGATGCTTGCTACAGGTAAGTAAAAAATCCTGCTGTTTTACTTTGCCTTCTAATCAATATTTTTTTTATTTAGTTCTTTGATGGATATCTGCTTTGGATATAGCACACAACATGGATTGTATTACTGATACATACTAGTCATCTAACAATTTTCCTGTGATGTATGTAAAAATATTAACTAACCGATTTTCATGTTTCTGAGACAGACTACAGAATCTCCAATATACAAGGAGAAAAAAAAACAACAGCATTTCAACAACTTGTGTAACATGTTAAAATATTTCAGCAAAATTATATGGATATGGATTCAAAACCTGCTATGACTCAACCCTTTTTTAAGTCTTTGTCAGAAGTGAAACTCTTCTTTTTCATCCTATTTTCATTCTCACATCTACAGTGATTTTTAGGAATGGACTGATCATGTTGCATATATTTACATAAGCACACCTTGGTGTTGCATATACAAGTTTGACACACAAATGTAAACACATACCGTACTTGTTAAGGTTCTGTTTAAGTATTCTAAGTTGCATAATGTTAAATTGGTTGGCTTTTTATTGAAATCCATTTCTCATTTTCACAGAGCAGAAAAAATCTACTTTATGTATTTATCATAACTCCAGCAATGGCATCTGGAACCCATAAGGCATGCTACTTTTTATGGGCATCTTCATTACTCTTTGTGCTGATCAAATTGGGTGTAATATTGAGAACATATTGACTTCACTTTAGTAACTGAGGAAATGAGACAAATCCACAAGGAGAAAAACATCTGTAATATACAAGCTTGGATGAGAAGTTCGGTTAAAAAAGTTACAAAAGAAAAAAGGAAAGCCCACAACAGTGCTTCTAGAGATTGCTTTGTGAATGGCCTGAAGCTTGTTTTCTAATTAATTTCTAACTTTAAGTTTACAGCACTGAAAGTCATCATCTTTGCTGACACACAAACAAAGTGTTTACTTTACAGATGCCTAAAAATGAGAAATACCAATTCAAGCCAAAGCAAGATGATTAAGGCAAAGCAAATGTTTTGCAGTACTCACCTTAGGCACCCAGTGGCATTGCGCAGCACCTGTGATGAATGAAGTTGTATTTTATGATCATCCTGGAGTGGAGAGTTTTCCCATCCAGAGTGAGGGATGATCACTGCATTGGTCAACACTGCGAGGGCATCCTGGATGATTGGCATTTTCAGTGCATCACAGGAGGATAGATTCCAGAGAACTCCTACCAAAAAAAAGAAAAAAAGGAAATGACTAATAATTAACACTTCTGCAAAAAAGATTGAGTAGTTTTCCTTTTTAAAAAAGCCAACAAAACATTTCACAGCGTTAGTGTGCTTAATAAAGCTGTTTCTGTCAAGAAAGAAAAAACTCCTGTGAATGGGCCTGAATGATACCTGGCTTGGACTTCAGATTTCTTCCTTCTCAATAGAATTAAGAAAAATCAATAGAAGAAATTAGATTCGGATTTATGCTAAGACTACCACTGCACTAAGAGAACAAAACTCCAATTCTGTGATTTTTGGTGTAACGGCAGTAACTGTCTAGGCTAGTTGGTACTACAAGCAGAAAGACCTCCTTCACAACCTGATACAGTAGTATGGTATTATCCTGCTGCTCAATAAGTAATTTTTTATTTTGTAAGTATTTTATTATACAAAATTACAAAATACTACTGTTTTGCACAGAAACAACAACCTTAATATTTCAACTCAGAAGGAGATTTACAGGATTTTTTTAAAAAAACCCTTCTGTTAAAATTTATAATGTGCCAAAGAAAAGGAAGAGCAATCAAGAGCCAAAGCTTTCTGAGCACAGCTGCAAGGGACAGGGCCAATGCAGATGTGCCACACAGAAAGCAGGCAAGAAGTAGTTGGGGGCAAAAGAGACTCTGCTTTTCATTCCCTTGTAGATATTTGTATATTTGCTGGAAAAGCACATTTGATTTTTGTGCTGCGCCAAGAGCCTGCTGCTGCTGGGCAGCTCCTAGTGCTGGGGGGAGCCAGAGGGCAATACACTGCACTGAAGAAGCGGTCTTCATTATAGCCCAGTGATCTCCCAGGAGCAGCTGGAAGAGCAGCCCTGCCTCTTCCTCCCCCTCTCCTTGCCAACGTAAGTCCTTTTCTCTAGGGTCCAAATCTATTCCTTCCTACTTTCCTCCCTGTGCTGGCAGTAGCCTGGTCCCACACCTAACCTTGTGCAGCAAAACTGAGTTTTGCCATTATGGCTGCCAAGTTTCGAACCAACACAAAGAAAGTTATCATCATCGTATTCACAAGGTTACAAATATGAATGTTACACCCTGAAAAACCAAAGTGAGTGGTGGTGGGAGGAAACTACTAAAGACCTTATGAATGTAGACTCAGATATTTATAAATATAAGCAGCAGGAACACCACTTGCTCAAGGCTTTCCTTAACATTCCGTGTTTTGAAGGAGAGATGTAATTAACAAGTATCAACCTACATTTTTGGTTTTCCCTTTAAAATTAATAACCTCTATGGGGAGACTGGTTCAGTTATATAATTTCATGGTTTAATTATTTCATATGGAACTGTATGCAAAGACAGTTATGAAATTTAACGTAACAATTTTGCTTAGCATACTAATAAAAAAAAATCAACTACCTTAAAATAATCTGTATGTGGTAAACTGGCAGAAACTGACAGACTTTAGCTACAGACCCAAAAAAAGAAAAAGAAGAAAAAAGAATACTGCTCATTTTTTCATTTAAGAATTGATGTTTTAAAGGGAAAAGAGTCTTTGTTTCTGTTCTGAATGCCTTTATGAAAAGTAATACAATATTTAAAGGAATAAAGACCTTCATAAAGATATTTATACTTGTTTTTCTATGACCTGCTCTTGGTAAGTTTTACTGGCATATCTACTACTCCTGAAGTATCTAGTATTTTGCTGGTTTTAGTCAGTACAACCAACCAGGTGGTTGTCTTTTTTTAACATTTATCTAGACAGGTGTAAATTGTGTGCATGGCATAGAAGCAAAGAATTAGAATGCAAATCTTTCCTCCTTCAAGGACCAATTTATTTCTTATGCAAGACAATGTGTTGTTTTTTTGTGAAGAAGTCCTATTTTGGAAGTGAAACAGAAAAGGGTGCTTTGATGGCAACAAAACAGTACTTTAGGCTTCAAGAACTACTCATAAACTGGAAGAACAGAAAAAAATAGAAAAGCAGCAAACATAAGAACCCTGCCTACCAAAATCCTTAAAAATGTGTATGTCTACACTATATTCAATTCATTCTAGGTTCTTGCTAAATATAAGTAAGCTCACATAAACATCATGATAAGTTGGTATTCAGCAATAGTTGAGATGCCCAGAAATATTCTTTAAGCCTTTTTCCTCCATTTAAAATCCACCTGACACTGCACACGAGCTTTTGCTCAATAAACTGACACAGCAACAGGCAAGCTCCAAGATTAAATAAAACCCTATGTTTTCACCCACGAGCCAAAAAGTGGGGTCTGGTTTCACCAACTGGAAATTAAAACTTTACAGTAAGAGGATGAAAGGATCACTAGACTAAATTAGCTGTTCTACCTTCTCCTGAAGTGATTCTAAGTTGAGGCAGAATCAAGCAAAACTGCACTGCACAGTAAGCATGACATGGTCTTCAAAGTTTCTCCACCTCATACACAGTTTTAAGGAGTGAGATAATCTTCTACCCTAGAACAATGCATTTTATCAAATTTTAAGTCTTTGAATACTACCAACCACATTAATGCAAAAAAGAAATAAATATAAATTATTCTGACATGTTTTAATTTATTCTCACAAGTAGTAGAGTCTGCTACTTGCTGAGGTTGGCATTTTAAGTACCTCCTTGTATCCTTCCTTAATTAAGGATTTGCAATTATGAAAGGGCACTGGCAATTCTCTTCCCATTACTTTTGCTAAGGATGACCTGGAGCTAGATTTATATGGGGTCTAAGATGATCCATTCCCTTCACTTAGCAAGGGGAAGTGATAAAAAATTAAGTCCTTTTACCTGAGGCACCTTCCATTATGGAGCTACCACTTCTTCATATGACTGTGAACATATTTTTCAGGCATGTATGCATTACATGCCCTTTAAGACTAGCAGCTGGTTACTGGAATCATTTGCCACCCTACTCAGAAAGCCCTGATTCAATTGGGTTTCCGAGCACAGCAAGCAAGTCTGGAACAGCCTCAGTGATGCCTTGACTGCTCCCTAAATCATTTGTGTGCCATTAGCTGCCCACAGGAAGGAAGGGAATGGACTCTGTATACCAGTGATTCATCACAAACAGTGAGATACATCCTGCTATATCTGTATTGGCAGGGAGCTGTTAATCCAACAACTCAATAGTCCAAGTCAACAGTTCAGCATCCATAGAATGACTCTTGGGAGAGAACTGGTGATCAGTGTGGAATCAGACCAGTGTTGAACATCTCCTACTCAATAACTTAGATTCACAGTATCTTCTTGCTTTTAAGGTTGTGAGGCATTCAGAGTAGGCATTTTGTCTCCCCCACTTTAGGTTGTGTCGGATGCTTTGTAGAAAGAGAAAAATAGCTACTCCAGACTAATCACGTCTCTTTGCAAGTTGAAGTTTTTCACTATGTATAACAGACTGAAGAATCTTGCAATCTCATTTTGAGCTTAAAAGGAAGGAGAAATTGGTGCTGAAAGCATTCAGCTGGTTCCAGATAGAAGATGGATTTTGGGTCTGAGTACCAATTACCAGTCTTGCAGACATCAGACTCCTCAAGGACTCTCAAGAGGAGTCTATGGGAATGTTCACTATGGAGATCTTGTTGTACCAAGTGACATCTTCTGGAGTAGCTTATCAGAAGACATGCATCTACTGTGTTCAACAGGTTATTTAATGCACTACAAGTAAAGAAGGCCTTTCACAGAAAATAACAAATAAATTTAAAAACTGGTTATAAATTTTGAAAAAGGTTATAATCAACCTTTTCAAAGACATAACTGTACAGATGTAGTTCATAAGGAAAAGTACAATTTAAGTTTGTTGCCACTGGAAGAGGGAACTGGGAGAACAAAGAACCAGGAAAACTTTGATTTATCTTTCTCTTTGTCAAAGTCCAGAAGACTGAAACAAGACCAACCCTGATGAGATGTTACTACTGCTTAGCAGACACAGCTTATCTACTATGCTTTCAGTTTGGAAAACAGCACCCTTTTTTTACATAAATTATTTTAAACTATTGCAATAGATACCACATCACTTACCTTAGAGAAGCAAGGCAAAATATTTTAAAAAATTTAAGTCAGTTTACTCGAGCAGCCTGAGCCAATAAAACACCATCTCTGAATCAGGCTGGAGCTCAAACTCATTCCAGTTAAACTCTTCAATGCATTTTTTAGCCAGTGTTTTACTTAGAACTGATACTCACATATGTGTATCTACAGTCAGATATGATGAAAGACCTGATGAGCCACATGCTAGCCTTACTCCATTCAAAGGTAAGAAAATAGAGGTCACACACTTCCATGCAAAAAATATCAGCCTTGCAAGAGATGTGCAAAATCAGGGAAGTCTAAACAAATATTCAGTGCATGATTTAATGCTACCTCAAATTATGACTTATAACAACTTAGACCACTAATACAAATGGAGATCTAGAAACTGAAAAAGTCAGCTTTTCCAAAAAGCATTGTCCCTATCACGCTGCCTCCACTTATTTCATTTTTTTTTGTTGTGCTGCAAAGGGTGTACAAATAAATTATAGGGTAAAAGCATCATAAGTAAACAAATCTTACTGGGAGAAACAAGACTTTGATTCTTCTCAACTTGGTATGTTTAAGTCAACTTTAAATTTATACTAAGATTTTGCTTATTTAGTTTTCTTTGTAAAAATAAAAATCTAAAGGTCTTACAACTCATGTAGGTTTTTCTTTTTGATTTTAATTTAATAGTTTGGCCATTGACTGATGTAGCATGCCATTTGGTAGTGCTGGGAGACTGCATCCCAGGATGAGCAAACAGGCATTGGCAGGCTTTTCCTCTTTATACCCTGAAGGCACATGGGTACTATAGGGAGTTTCCCTCATGAACATGACAAATTGAGATTGAAATCTGAGAGTTAAATACGCTGCGCAGAAGTGAAGCACAAGGGATCTTTTGCTGGAGTCCTTTGGAAAAGCATCTAGAAAAGTAATTTGCTGTCTCTTGCTGCAGCTTTGATACTCAGAGCTCCCTGTCATTGCAACACTGCTCTGCAGAGCTGGATCCGCTCCGTGGCAGCAGGGTGTGGGCTCCCGATGAATTCCAGCAGTTCTGCTGTAAAGATGTTGGATACCAACCAAAACATTTCTTAATACAAAGTGCAGTAAGACTTCACACCCAGCTCAGACATCAAGCTGAGGAATTGGTCTTGGTAACCGACATTCTGCAGGAAACAAAAACTGGCTGATTTGAATTCTGGCACCTGAAAAATTCACAGCTCATAAGGCAGATCCTTAAAAGCACAATTTAAAAATAAGTTAAAAACTGGCATAACAGAGGAGGAAGTTTCACCAATTTTCTTGAGATATTTTTTTGCCTGATTACTGAACGAATACCTATGCACATCTTCCTGTAATTCACTTATTTACATGCACACAGGTGGTTTTCTATCTATGTATAAGATGACACATGGAAAGTGCAAACTGAGAAAGACTGGGTTTCAGTGAAAGTCAGAAGCAGTTAAGAGTTTAAGGAACAGTAAGCAAAGCTGTAGCCAAACAAGTTTCTTTTCCCCTTTGCAGCCACTCATAGCCTTACAAAGCAAAAACCTCCACAGAGAATCAAGATGACTGTTGTTTGGGTTTTTTTTAAATTACAAACAAACTCGATCTTGACTACATATAATATAAGTAATACAAGCATTTCCTCTAACAAACTAACTCTTTCTCAATGACTGCTCTTTTCATTCCAAAATAGCATCTAGGATTTTATTAAAATAAAAAGCAGGGACAGATTTTAATATTGCTTGCAAACAAATTCTGTCCAAATGCTATTGCATTAACTGAAAAAGGCTGCATTCTTCTCACAGGACTAAACTTTGACCTAATGTTGCTGTTCTCTTTCTGCTGTACACTTTAAAATAATGTATAACTGTGGAAGGGAAGAACTGTCAGAGAAGAATGTTAGACAGTCATCAGCCTTAATGTTAGGCAGTAGAGGAATTACCAGAAGAGTTGAATTAAGTTACTGTTGAACGACCAGTGGTTCCTGCTTAACTTGTTTGACTAACTGATGAAATTAAACTGGTCCTATGAAACACGGAAGCAAAACCAAGAGCAATTAATTTTAAGTGAGAGAAACACAGGAGAAACTATATCAAATGTTTTCAACCAATATTTAATCCTAACACATGACTAACGGCAATACCATTCCCAATTAAATACTTTACTAGAAAACAAGGAGATCAAACAAGGATGCATATATGAATGGAAAGATTTTTTTTTTTCAATGCTTACATACGTATTTTACAGAAGAATTTTTTCTAGCAGTCAAAATCAAAATATATGTTTGGTAATGGACCTTAATACAGAGAACAAAGATGTTATACTTAAAACTGAACATCAAGTTACAGCTCTAAGTATCAAACTCCTTTCTCACAAGAACCATTTAGGAAGTTAGTCCGATCTATAAAGTTGCATCTACATGTAAAATGAAAGGCTCAGTGTATAGTTTCTAAAAAGAAAACCAAACAAAAAAACCCAAGAAAGCACTTATTTAGTAGCCAAATCTTAAAATTTTTATCTAAGATAAAGACAGCACTGAAAATAAGGTTATTTGGGAGGGAAGAGCAGAGGTTGGCCTCTGAACATAAAAGTAAAGCATAAAATCAGTGGCCACAGTGAAAACAATAATTTCATCATTTCAACATTAAAATGTTTCAGCATATGCTCAAACTTTCATTTTGTAAACAAAAAAGTGAAATAGTCAAATCTGTTTCTAAATAAAAACCATTTAAAAAATAAAGTTTAAGTATTCTGTGCTGCAATTGGCAAACATTTCAAACTGCAGAGTGGTTTTAAACTGCAAGTGTTTTAATAATCGATCATTGAGGCAGGGGCACCAAAACTATATATCCATCTGAATTTTTCCAAAGGATTACTACTTGTTGAAAAAGTTCAATGCAGCTGTTATGTCAAGCCATATGCTGCAACACGTCCTCTATTTATCATTTCAGATTGTCTTGTTTAATATTTCCTCTTAAACGTAGATTCGATCAAAGTAAAAAAATGAATACAAAAATCATTTATGTAGTATATGAACAAGCAAATGATGAAATCGGTTTCACTGCCATAGGAATCAAAACAACTTGAATGAATTTTCCATAGAAGACACATCTCACTGATTATACAAGGGAAAAAAGTTGTTTCCCATTTAGACTTGGAAGTTGATGTGCCTCATACATAGGAGGTATCTTAGTGTCAGAGAGAAAAGGAGAGCAAAAAGGGACCACTTGGTTTTTGTGCTGGGACAGAGTGTGGTAAATTCAGGACAAGTGAACGTGAATTTGCCTGAGTAGCAAGGAAAAGGAGGCAGGCTGTGATGGGAAAAGTGATGCAAGCAGTCTCAAGCAGATCCCTAAGAGAGAGGGACTCCTCTGCCAGGGGCATTGCACTGCTCCCAGCTGAGAAATTGGCACCTTGGTGACTTGTTCTGCCTCTCCCCTGTTCACCAGGGAAACAGGCACGGACAACCTGAGGAAGGTTTTGTATCACTGTGTTATCTGTACGTTCCTTTTCAGCCATAACAATACTTTAAGTGCAATAACTTGTGAAATAAATTGGTGCCCCAGCCCGATGCTAAGAAAGCAGGGCAGAAGATTTTAGAAAGCATCTATTTTAAAACCTCTCCTTTGATGGGGAGCAGCAGGTGCTGAAGTAGTTAATCTGATAATTCATAAAAAAGTTGAGAATTATTCTTCCTGAATACAACAAATCCTATCAGTGGGTTTTGCCATTTTCAGAGCCAAAATAGTGACAGCATACTGAGAAAGGGGGCAAAGATTGTTTTACAAATAGCTAGCAAATTGTAATAGATTTTGTATAAAACGATCCAGTTGAGCTGTCAATATTGTTTGCTTAAGTGTTATTTGATAAGACAGCATCATTTCTGAAGCAAAATTACACTATTTATTAAATTACCTTTAGTTTTGCCATTACATATGAGCTATAAATAGGATGTGTTTTGAATAGCTCCAGAATTTCCTGGCCATGTTGTAGCCTATAGGTTGGAAACCAGTTTCCCAGCAACTTACTGGTATAAGCTGTACAGCTTTTTTCTTTCTGGTGGACAAGGAAAATGTCTACGAAGATCTGGCATCGCAGGAAGTGACCGCACAATGGGTTCATAGGAAGTCCAAAATGCTAATTAATTCCTGCTCAGAATTTGTTCAGAAATGACTTCCACATTTCTAGAAATGATGACAATGTTTTCTGTAGTTGATGTGAAAATCTAAAATTTGAACTTTGTCCGACTGTACAATCATACTGTGAAGTACACAGCGGTGTTCCTTCTTACACAGCTGTGCTTTGTTACAGCCCCTCCATCCACTGTGAAATGCCAGCTCCTCAGTCTGGAGAAACATAAATCGATATTTAAAGTATTTCCTAAAAATTATGATGATGCAATAGCAATTTTTGAAGACTCTCTGCAAAACTTTTCGATAACTGATTACTCAGGTGGCAAAGCAGAGTAGCCCTGCTAGCCCACCGATCGTGCCTTTGCCAGTAACAGGCCAGAGGGTTTGTATGACCTGGGTGAGACTGCTGAAGTTGAGTTGCTTGAAGCTGTGTTGGGGCACTTAGACTTTTAGGTTGATTATCTCTAGCAACCGCTTCTACAGACCAGGTGGCTTAATTTCTTTTGTTTTCACTTAGCTTTGCATACTGGTGTGGCGTAAGCTTGATTTTATCAAGGTAGCAGTAACAAGTAGATTTTCTGCATTCAACAAATCCTTGGTTTCCCTTTTTTCCTGTGAAAAAAACTTAAATTTAACAGCAGGGAACCATAAACTATTCTATGCAAAGTTTGAGCTGCGAAATGAAATGCATGTTTATACTGCAATCTGAGACTCGCAGAAGGTTTGATGTAGACTGGCATTTTATATGAAATTCACACTGGCTCACAAAACTCAGGGCAGAGGTTGAAGAATACATTGATTAAAACTATCTCAAGCAATGGGAGGGAGTCAAACTATTATGTAACCTTTTGGAACTGAGGAGGCTGTTGTACTTGAAGAAAGAAATACTGAAGAAACTATAATATATAATTCCTCATTCAGCTGTTGGCTTCAAACCAGAGTTAACAAATACGAATTTTCAAGCACATAATTTTATTAACGTTGAAAGGGACTGTTATTTAAAACACCTAATTAGAAGTAAATTAGTACAAAAGATTGAATCGACTTTTAAAATTGACTGTGGTAGGATATTGTACTTACATTTACATCAATTTAAAGAAAGAGTTGGCAAGACTTATTAGAGTTAGTACCCTTCAAAACTTCCTTTTGAATGAAAACAATTTAAAACATACAAGAGGATTTCAGTGTCTACACAAGCAGATTTGGAAACTGTGAATCTTCTCCTAAATATATTATTTCAAAAATAATTAAGCTTAAAGTGTGTAAGCCACCTGCCTCCGTGTTTGGTAAGTTCCTGAAAGCACTTGTTTAAAGTTATTACGGAGAATTTGCTTATCTGCAGCGGAGAAACTAAGCAAGAAATGAATGAACATCTTTTCTTGCCAAAATCAAAACAAGCAGTTCTGAAAGCTGTGTTTTGTGCTAGCAATTACCTGTCTCCAGGCTTAAACTTCCTAATTTCTTTGATTTGACAGGACATGGTGCTTGGATGTTGGAGGTGGAAAAACTAATTCACAGAGCTGCATCTTCAAAGGCATTTGCATAGTTTCTGCATTTATCCCATGTCTCCTTTTTCTCTAACTACAGAGAGTTGTGAGCCCCAAATGATATTTGGCAGTCTTATTTTCTTAGCGAAGCATACATTGAAGCAAATTTACATCAACCTTGTAGCAGCAGTATTACCATGGTTATGCCACCATGACAATTTAAGCACGTTGTCTGGCTTTTCACACTGTCTGTTTGAAAAGTTTGTGATATCCAGGACATGTATTTGAACCCAAAACATACTATATCTTTAGAATCTATTTTTCAGTTAGTGTAATACTGAAACCCTCTCTTTGGGTCCAAAAGCAATCCCCTACTTATCTTTTTATCCTAAATATCAAAAGCTGCTAATTAATTAGGCCTTTCACTGCCCAGGCTTCCTTATACTTGCATTGCTCTATTACAAAACTTGATATTTAATATGATCAGTATTGGAATGGTACCCAATATAAACCTGCAAAAAACCCCAGGGATATAATAGAGATTTTGAGAATTACATCAAGGTGAAATACTGTAAGAATGCAACTCATGGAAGAGTTTGATTCTGCTTTACTTTACTTCAGTCTGTGGGAAAGTCACCTTAGAGTGGGATAAAACAGCCATTATTCATTTTCAAATCAAATTTCCAAAGAGCAATAGGGCTACAAATAGTTGCCACCTCTAAATGAAAAGTTTATATCACAATAAAATTTCACATCTGTGTTTACACACTCCAGTAACTAAGCTAATGTCAAGGGCACTTTTGCAGAAAATTATTAAACTGATAAACTGCTTCAAGATCCAAAGTACTAAATAGTCAGCCCTTTGTCTCAATATTACTAAATATACAAAAAATTGCAAGTTTAATAGCCTACAAAGTTCTACAAATAGGAAATAACTACAGGTGTGTGACTTTGACTCTAGGAACCCCTAACAGAAGAATTGCCATTGTACTAGGAAGTTAACATTGTAAAGAACTGGCTAGAATTACCTTAAAAAAATAAAGAAAATAATAATAAATCTTCCACTGAAGTGAGCCAAAAGGTCCATGTAAATAGAATATTTCCTTAAACCTGCTTTACACATCACTGCAGGCTCACTCACTTGCAATTACACTGATTAGCAAAGACACACACAAAGCTCAAAGGGACCTTCTGGAGTGTCTTGACCAACTTGCCAACAATTTATGCAGATACTAATAAGCAGTATGCAATCAAAAGGAGGTTTAAACTGCAGTGGTTCCCTCAAACCAGATAGATATAAGGATGACAACATATAATTGTTTTCAGTAATATTGACAGACTACCAATAAGATTATAAATCCCTCATCATAATCATGTGGCATCTACTGAAAACTGAACTGAGATATAAACAACTACATAATAATGTTTCATAATACGGGCTGACACCAGAGGACCAACTAAGCCAAAACACAAACTGGCCACAGCTGAAATTAAAGACAACATTAATGAAAACTGGAATCCAAAATCTAGGAAGCAAATGAAATTTTTTTCCTGTCCAACCTGACCATGGGTCAAATACACTAGTGCTTCTTTGAAAGGGACATTATGTACAAAACAGCTTATAATTTTTTGCAGGAATGGCATATATGCTTTTTGATTCAGTGAATAAAAATGTGTATGAAATATATAGAGTATACGCCTATTCATCTACATATAGTGTATATGTATAGTGTTAGATAGTTTGTGCTTCTCTAAATTTTTCTTTTGGTAAATGTGATAATTTTCATAATTTATATATTTACAGTAGACAATAGTTAAATCTCTGATACCTTAGTGTCAACCAAAGTAAGCAGCAGGCCAGCTGACAGTAGGAAAAAACCAATTTCCCAGTCACTATTTATAGCTATATTTCTTTATCATCATGTGCTTTCTAAAAGTGGCTCATCCACTTTTACCTTTCAATTACATATGGTATATACAGTTTGAAAATGGTTGATACAATCATACAAGGGGCCTCTTTAAACAGAGTTGTTTCTAATTCAGCCAGCTTATTGTTCACAGGTGGAAACTATGTTTCTAGTTGTGATGGATTTGATTTGTCAAAATGAGAAAAATAGCAGTTGAAATCATTTTGTGTGAGACAGGTACACAGTTATCAGATGGAGCCGATGGAGCAAGAAGCCAGCATAGGTTAAATCTAGCAACAGCTGCTTGACCTCACCTTCTCCACGTGGCATCAAGGGGATTCTTGCGTTTTACCCTTGCTAACACTTCATATTTTTCATGTCACTTCTTTTTTTCCTGATAGTAAAACAAATAGAAAAAATGCTAAAATGGAATTTTGTGGAAGGGTTCATAATTAACTTCAACTCAGGAAAGGTAAGGGAGTCCTAATTCGTTGTCACTATTAGCAAGTGAAAACATTTTTTCTACCATTTGCAGGATCTGTCCTAATTTTGTACTGTGTTCTTGTCCATTTATATTTATCAGGAAAGTTTTACCATTTAATGATTTTAAAATAGAAGGCTTTTATTTTTCCCTTTAACAGGAGATACTATGGAAACAAGTAGCACATTGTTGGGGTAAAAAAATGGGTACACTAAGTATGGTGCATTCAGCTTATACCAACTTCTTTCCATTTACAGATCTACATGAAAGAAGATATTGACAGGTTATACTCAGGTTCTCCTTGACTCTCTGGAAATTATGAGAGGCTGTAGGCCATGCTGAAATCTCTATTTCTATAAGAGTATTTCACTTCTGTGTAAATGTATATATTCACTGGCATACCTCAGTTTATACAGGTTCTTCTTGTAAACACAAATGATTATGGAAGTGTTTCTGGACAGTAATCCTTCAATATTTCAGAAAGTATTTCCAGAGCATTAACACCATTTAATTTCATAACAGCCTGGCAGCAAACTTTTCTCGTGGCTTCTACCTGTGAGCCTGCACCAAAACCATTTGCTTCATGTGAGAAAGCCTTCAAGCTGTATCACTTCGCAGTAAGGTACAGTTTGCCCAATCAAAAAATTTTGAGCATGGTAAAGTTTTCTAATACTAGCCTGAGTTCTCTGCTACCAAGGAGGAGAAAGAGGGGCTAAATGAAGAAGTGAAAAACTCCATTTTGGGGAGATTATGGCAGAAATAAAATCTCTGGAAAAGAGGAAAACTCACAAACATCACCAAAGGCAATCCTGACAAGCAAGCAGCTACTGGGATAGAAAGCTGGTCTGCAGGTTTAAATACCCTTCCAACATCAGTCTTGAGATAGCTGAAAATTGAAATTCTAATCTCCTTAGAGAGAAGCAACAAGGAGGAAGAAAATGTGCATGTTTGAGGAAGGAACTAACATCCTAACTTCTGCGCTGGCGGGCGTATGCTTCCCCGTACCTGGGGCTGGCGATGAATGCTTCGCTACTGGTCAGAGAAATTGAGCTGCTCAAAACCTCTCCTGACCCTATTTCTTCCCTCGCAGCTAAGTGCTTACTCAGAGTGATTCACACCTTCTCCTTGCCAGATTACTGGACAGGGCATTTAGACTCGATAGGCTCAGTACATCCGTACGTCCAAGACAATGACACTTCCCCACCTAAGAGAAAAGCTCTGAGGACCAATGTTGGAGGAGTATTGAGGGGTGGCAACAACAGAGCCTATATGAATTGCTAAGGCAGGAACTTAACACCCTCTCTAAAAGTAACAAACAAGAATGGCTTTTAGGTAGACAGGATGCACAATGAACATGAGATGGAATGGCTCAAGGTATTATGTTTACTTCTAAACCACATTTGCTATTACTTTCTCTGTACTTCCTTCAGGCTACGGTGGCACTACTGAAATAATAATTATCTTCCTGCCACCCCAACTCAGGAACGCTGACGGAAGGCAGGAGGAACTTGTATTTTCCCTTGTTCCCACCAGCAAGCCAGATTTTTTCATTTCTGAGGCAGCTGCTGCAGGAGCTATCTTTCCTTCCCCAGAAAGGACAGAGGGAAGGAATTTAACTGGGGCACCTGTCACACTACAACACTTTACAGTAAGAAAATGAGAACTGATTCAGATGCATGATTCCAGCCCATTTCCTAAAAGTTGCAAGATGAGATGTGCAGCTATGAGCCTTGTTTTGGAAAGGAGGTTTGCAGAACACTACCACTACCAGCTTTGCATTTTCAGAACAAGGGCCAGTGATTTGCATTCTTAGAGGCACAAAACCCAGCCAGGGCCAGCAGTGGCCTTATCGGATGGACTGACTACTAAAACCAAAAAAACCCAAACCAAACCCCAAAAAACTCAAATCTAATACAAAAACAGACCCAGAAATAAAATCTTGAAATACAACCGACTTTGATTCCATTCCTCAGGATCACCAACTTGCTCTGCTTCCCTTTCACAGATGTCCAGCACTCCTGATGCTCACCACCTCTGGGAGTTGCATTTTCCCATACAAAGGTTGGTTACTGCCTACCATCAATGGTCAGTACCTACTCTTCTCAGCAGTAACAGTTTGGGGGCGTGCTAGCACACGTATACTTTATTTCTGTGGGAATTCAGGAATTTTTAACAACATACTGTGCAACGGAAGGAATGTTATCTGTAGCTTAGTATCTTTTCTTTAAATGACCTAATGACATTATGTGTTCCATCTACAGACAGCATGGGAAGTGCCACTGCGACTACTGAGGTGTACTGCTGATGTTCATTAGCTGTTTGCCACTTACTACTCAGAATAAATAGGCATAATGTTCCCTGGAGCCAGGACACAGACAACATAACCAAGAGGCAAACAAGTAGGTTGAATCCGAAGCGGTGTTTATGCTTTATTAGATCTGTCAGTAATTCTGTCACTCTGCAGGAGGCACCAACCAAGCTTGTGTAACCCACTACCTCTGCCCCATTAATCCTGCCTAACAAGTATGAGGTGATAGGTATTGTAACTAAGAAACAAAATTTAATATAAAAATCTGCATTTAATAAACACCATGCAGTTTATTCAGACCCCATCAAGGAAGGAACCTGGAGTCAACCAAAGGATGATAATCTTATCAACTGTATCCTAAATGAGGCCTGACCCACAAGGTTATGTAATTTCTGCAGAAGCAGAAATGATAGCATGTACTCTGATGATTCTACAACAGAAATTAGAACTTTTCTTACATAGTTTGGTAGGAAAATCACAATGGAAATACAGGCATTGTAAAATAGGATAACAAAAAGAACTTAATTTTTCTTATTTGTAGTATTAAATTAATCACCAGATAGATACTAGCAATCAAATAGAATCATAGAATCATAGACTGGTTTGTGTTGGAAGGGACCTTAAAGATCATCTAGTTCCAAGCCTCCCACTAGACCAGGTTGCTTGAACACTGCCAGGGAGGGGGCAGCCACAACCTCTCTGGGCAACCTGTGCCAGTGTCTCACCACCCTCACAGGAAAGAATTTCTTCCTAATATCCAATCTAAATCTACCCTCTTTCAGTTTGAAACCATTCCCCCTTGTCAGATCACTCCATGCCCCTGTAAAAAGTCCCTCTTCAGCTTTCCTGTAGCCCCTTCAGGTACTGGAAAGCTGCTCTAAGGTCTCCCCAGAGCCTTCTCTTCTCCAGGCTGAACAAACCCAACTCTCTCAGCCTGTCTTCATAGAAGAGCTGCTCCAGCCCCTGATCACCTTTGTGGCCCTCCTCTGGACTCACTCCAACAGCTCCATGTGCTTCTTATGTTGGGGACTCCAGAACTGGACACAGTACTCAAGGTGAGGTTCTGTGAGAATGGAGTAGAGGGAGAGAATCACCTCCCTCAATCTGCTAGTCACTCTCTGTTTGATGTGGCCCCGGATACTCTTGGCTTTTCGGGCTGTAAGAGGACATTGCCAGCTCATATTGATCTTATCATCAACCAACACCCCCAAGTCCTTCTTGTTGGCGCTGTTCTCAACCCATTCTCCGCCCAGTCTGTGTTTGTGCTTGGGATTGCCCTGACCCATGTGCAGGACCTTGCACTTGGCCTTGTTGAACTTCATGTGGCTATGAAATAACAAAGTGAAAAGTCAAAAAAATCATCTAGCTTCTGTTTTGTATTTTAGATGGGATAGCTTAGGGGCAAGGGGAAAAGAAAACTACATGCATTTCAGATTGGTGCTGTTTGACAGCATTTCTGCATTTCTGAGAAAAAAATAAAATCTTGAATTTCATAAGGAAAAAATTCTAAACACTCTTAAAAAGATTGGATTCTACTATATCAAGAAAGAAATAGATTCTACCACTACTTGCATGCCCTGTGTCTGACATTCATCACATAGCATGCTAACATATTTCAGAAAAAAGGCTTCAGAAGATGATGTCCATCCCTCCAACATGCTTTTTCATTTTCCTATCAGAACCGCAAGAAAGGTAAAAAAACCCAAACAAATCCTCCTTTTCATTATACAGGCTATAAAAGAAATTAATAAAAGTAAATTTCAACTTGTGCATGTGCAGCTCTACACCAGACAGGAGGTAGAGCAGAGGGAGAGCAGAGGATTCCTTCCACAACATATCTGTGTACGGAGCACATCTCTCCCAAGAGAATTCACAACCAACCAAGAACAAAGTGACCAGCAACTGTAAGCATAAACCATGCCTACATATGTCAACTGTCTGTATGATATTGAATAAAACTATTCCTACATTACATATATCCAAAGCATCTTGTTAGGGCAAACAAGATTGTAATAAAATAGTTACTGATGGAGCAAGTGGCACACAGCACAGAACTGTGCTTGCAGGGCCTATATAGTTTGAATGAAAAGTATTAAAAGATTCAAACCTGTGACCAGTTCTCTGATTTCCAAATCTGTAGTCTTGCGGAGTAACCGTACTAATGCTGGGATGCCACCACAGTTTTTCAGAGCAATTTTGTTGTCATCATTTGCTTTCCCATATACCAAATTTCTCAAAGCTCCACAGGCACTACGGTGGACTTCTGTCATCCGATGGTCCAATAGGTCCACCAGTAATTGTATTCCGCCTTGTCTTCTTATCTGAAACAGGACAAAGTGACAGTCATAAAATCAGGGAATGAACACCAGTATTACATATTCTACCCAATGTAATTAAGCTGTGGCTTATGAAGGCTATGGTCCACCAAAAGGTATGCCAGTAGTCCCATGAAGCTACTACATTACACTGCTTTGATTCTCATATTGTTTTTTCAGCAGCCACATAACTGTACAATGAAAAACCTGAACCTCTGTAAAAGCAGCCAAAAGTTAGTCAAGACTGTTGCCTCATCAAGATTTCTCAAGGCTCAGCAAGGTTTGACTTGGCAAGGGTTTCTCCTGTGCTAGAGAAACATCATCTGCTTCCGACCGTAACATATCACAAGCTAAAGGAAGAAACACAAGACTACAGCACACACAAAAAGCACTTAAAGTTTTTATGAGTCCTTCCTTTTACATTTAATTACTGGGAATGTGAGCAGCTACTGTAGTCTCTGTGAGGATGTTATACCAATAAAATAAGATAAAGGAAGGGAAGAGCGAGGATGAAAGAAAAAGAAGGAAGTCTGCTCAAACAAACAAAGGATGATCGATAAATCATGGAAAGCTTGTTCTATTATGATCAAGGGACACTTTCAAGTGATGCAGGAACAGAAGACTTACTCATTCCTAAGGTGGCCTACAAAATAAATTTCTAATGCAAATGATCAAGAATGTCAAGAATACCAACAATTTATTATAAAATCCATTAGCAACAAATCCATCCTTACTTCTCTGGAACTATTTGCTCCTCAAACAGCAACCAGTCTTGGATCTGAAGAAACTAGAATGAATCATAACTAACTTCCAAGGAGTACAATGCTTTATCTTCAAGTAAGTTATATAGACATCTTTGTCAAAAAGTTTCTCCATGTGTGTTATTGGCCCAGGTGCAAAGCAAGTCAGGCACTTCATATGGCTGCTTTACCACTTCAAGTAATATTTTGCCTAAGACAGTAAACCAGAGACAATCAGAGTGTGTTTTCAAAACTGCAGGGAAGGGTAAAACATTAATTTTAGAATTAAAGTTTATAATTAAAAAGTTTTGAAATCTTTGTGAAGTTGTTCTTGCTTGGGAATGTGTTCTTGGAGCTCTTTGCATGGGGAAGGCTTCAAAGTAGGAAATGGTTAAGCAAAGCACACTAAAATGTATTAGAAATTCATGCTTTACTTACTAACTTCAAAATATTTGAGTACAATTGATGTATGGCATTTCACGAATCTAACACAAGCTTCAACAATGCCAAATGCCAAGTCCTGCATTTGGGTCACAACAACCCCACGCAACACTACAGGCTTAGGGAACAGTGGCTGGAAAGCTGCCCGGCAGAAACGGACCTGCGNCAGGACTAGGGAAGTGATTGTCTCCCTGTACTCAGCACTGGTGAGGCTGCACCTCAAATACTGTGTTCAGTTCTGGGCCCCTCACTACAAGAAGGACATTGAGGTGCTGGAGTGTGTCCAGAGAAGGGCAACAAAGCTGGTGAAGGGACTGGAGCACAGGTCTGATGAGGAGCGGCTGAGGGAGCTGGGGTTGTTTATCCTGGAGAAAAGGAGGTTCAGGGGAGACCTTATCACTCTCTACAACTGCCTGAAAGGAGGTTGTAATGAGGTGGGGGTTGGTTTCTTCTCCCAAGTAACAAGTGATAGGACTAGAAGAAATGGTCTCAAGTTGTGCCAGGGGAGGTTTAGATTGGATATTAGGAGAAACTTCTTCACTGAACGGGTTATCAAACACTGGAACAGACTGCCCAGGGAGGTGGCTGAATTACCATCCCTGGAAGTATTTAAAAGATGTGTGGATGTGGTGCTTAGGGACAGGGTTTAGCACCGGACTTGGTATAGTTAGGTTAATGGTTGGACTAGATGATCTCCAAGGTCTTTTCCTACATAAATGATTCTATGATTATATGGTTCTATGATGCACTGCGAAACTGAAGTTCTCTCCTTCTTCTACCACCTTGTCTGGCATATTCATGGTTTTGTAATAACAGCAAGACCCAATAGCAGAGCAGTTTTGTAGTTAAAATGTGTATATACTGAGATGTTACAATACAAAAAGTTCATTAATCTTTTTGAGAGTTCATGCTTCTACTGCTCAGAGAAACTGTGACCGAAACCAGGAAAACAGATCAAAGAGAAAAGGTGTCGCAATGCATCTCACTGGTCAAAACTTTACCCATGTGAACAGGAAAACTTGAAATGAAATAATTTGCTTTTTTCCAAGCCAGGAAAAATTTAGCAAGTTGATCTGGGAGGGGTGGGCGGTGAGGCTTGTGTGTTTGCTTGTTTTAACAATCTATCACTATTTCATCTTGAGATTAAAATGTGCTTGCTTCCCCCACTAACTACATTTTCAAAACCAAGCATACTACATGAAGAGCCACCTACACGACAAAATAGATGACAATTACTGAAGCAGACTAGGAATAAAAATCTTTGCATCAGTTCTACAAAAGGTGAACCAAACACTGAGCTTCACACTTCCACCTCTGAAAAGAAGGTCTGATAGAAGAAAGAAAACAGTTAAAAAATACACAAGTTGTTCTGGTGTGATGAGTAATATCAGGAATGACAGGGTGAAAACATGCCTGCTGATCTTTGTGAATTATATTTTTAAAACCAAATGAATATTTTAATTGCTTCACTGCTAAAAAAGCATTATAAATGAGAAAAAGTACTAACTTAGTAGCAAAAATCATTCTGTGTACTACAATTCATCTGAAGATTCAAAGGGCTTTGCCTCCATTCAGAGGCACCCTGAGCCTGTCATAATCTCCTCACTCTCCCTCTCGGACACAACCTGGTGGCCTCTCACGATACTCAGCAGTTTCTCTTGTGGATGCTCTCAGGTGACAAGTTTTGCTAAGGGAAAATGTGTGTTCTCCCGCATTCAGCCAGTATTCCTGATCTGCACCTTCCTTTCACAGTCATGGTATCTGAGAGCATACTAGTGCTCAGCTCATGCAGCTCCTCCTCTCCCAGGAACCTGAAGTCAGCCGCAGACTGAAGTGATTCAAACATGCTTTCTTAAAAGCAAGGGCATTAAATATTCATCTAAAATGCATCCCTGTCAGAAAAACATATGGGTAATACAAGAGAGATTAAATGGATGTTACATAACACTTTACCTAACTTCACAAAATTTCTTAAATTCTGCTGAAGAGAAGAACCTATTCTTATCTGAGAAAGACAAGACTTATTTTGCACTTTATTTGAATTTCCAGATCCTTGGCACAGTGACTGTGTCATACAGGCAGAGATGAAACTGTTTCTTCACAACTGGGAGCTCAGTTTCTGATGCTGTTCTTCATCTGGATTACTGTCTTGATTGTTTTTGTTCTCCCAAGAGCCCATTATTCACCAAAGTCTCACCCCACCTTTGTGTTTCTATCACATATCTATATAGCTGTTTAATACTATATTCTCCAGCAGGTTGAACTATGCCTGACAAATTGTGAAACTCTGATGGTTGTTACCATAATCTGTTTACATTTACAGAAACTGAGCCAAAGGAAATGAAATTCTTTGTTCAAGTCTTTCATGGCGTTAGATCCACAACCTGGAGGACAGTTCTGACCTTGTGAGTCTCCTGGGGCAGATCTCAGCTGAGCTAAGTTGTCAGGACTCCAGTGAGTTCAACAGCAGTGCTGCTGCCAAACGTATTTGCCAAGAATACTGGGATGAGTGGATAAGCAGCAATTTTCACCAACGAGGCATCAAATCCCACTCCCCCAAAGGACTTTCAATATATACTTCTGTCCTTTCCTGACTTAATATGAAAAGAACATTTCTCAATGTAGTATTTATTGACATATCAGTGGTTGCTGCCTTCCTACATCTAGGAGAAAAGAAAGTAGAATACGCTGGAGTCTGCTTTCTTGCTACAACCAAATAATCAGCATAGTACCAAGTTATCAGGAGGAACAGGAGACCAACTCTTTTCTCACACAGACCAATTCCAGAGCAGCCACTTCTGAAGTCATTCACCTTCAACTCTGCAGCAAAACTGAGTTTGCTCAATCATATCATAATGTCTATTCTTCCTGTTTCAAATATATTGTCCCTTCTTTTATGCCATCTCTTCTCAAAATTAACAACAACAAAAAAAGAGGATCAGACTAGAAGTACTAAAAATGCTGGATGAATCTGTGTTGCAGTGTTTCTAAAGTGACTCTTCTAATCCATGGACACCATTAATTTCTGAATGCACTTTTTTTTCTCACTAGAAATATTTTGTGTATGTCTTTGGAAGATGCTGTCAGAGAGTTGCTAAAAAAAGACATCAGGCTGCATTCTTTCACATGTGGCACGTGGAGTCTATAGCAAATCCTATCAGAAACAGGAATCCGAGCATGCATATGGTTCTCAAGAACCACTCAGTATAAAACTGCTGATCAAAGTGAAAACTGAAAGAACAGAGATTACATGAATTTTGTCATGAAAAATTTTCCATGGATGAATGCACAGAGCTGCTTTCCTCTGATGAATCATATGTTTACTCTTTACAGTAAATTTTTAAACTTTCCTTTTAAAGTTGGCCCTTCACCATTAATGTTATTGTCTACTTGCTGGTCAGAAAAACTTGCTCTGGTTCAAGTACCATGATGCCACGACACAGGACAAGAAAAGATGACAGACTTTCTGCTCTACCGACTGTAAGAGCACACTTAAGTCAGTATGATACCAGGGTCTTCTCCTCTGGCATCATATGAAGTTTGTTTTTGTACTGCATCTCAGAACATATTTGTATCCACACTACACAGGTACAAAGTTAATTCAGACTCAACGGGTTCAGACCAGTGCTGGAGGCAGTGAAGATGTTATCCATGTCCTAATAAGGAGAGCCTGGATGCCTCATGCCAAAAGCCTTTGAAAAATGCAATTTATCGTTTTCTAGGCTGACCTTTGATTCCACAGATTTAGCTTCAGTGGTCAAGTAGCCAAGATTAGTTCAGAGTGTGTTTATCACAACAAATTTTCCATGACAGTGGACTGTTAGATTTTTAATCTACCAGGAGATACACATGACCAGTCTGAAGCATATGCATTGGTAAAACAAGTCAGTAATATACTGATATGTCTGAAACAATACAGATACACTTGACTACTCTACCATTTGATCATATGAATTATTTGACAGCTGGTTCTTCTAAAATTGATGTAAGAGATTGGAAGGATGTGTGCAAAGAAAAGGAATGTAGAATTTGAAGGATATGTAGATACCTGGAATGTAAGGAAACCTCTTTTGTGAGGACATTTGGACAATGGCTGTCCAGCATATAAACAGATAAGACAGGAAAAGTAATACATCATACTTATATAGGCAAACCCTCTAAAACAAGAGGCAATACCAAAGAGCAGGTCTATGAGGTCACTGGTTGATGAATGGTTGAAGGAACTGGTTGAAGGAACTGCTCAAAGGCTCAGAGAGGTTCAACCAGAGTTTGGTCAAGTGGTAAAGTGGGGCAAGGGGAAGGAATGAATGACAAACTTATCACAGCTCTTATGGGAAAAGTATATTTATGAGATGCTTTCAGGGGATTGTGGCAATGTGCAAAATGTATGGGATGTTTGGCAGAAGGGCAAAGGTAGGAAAAGGAAGACATTCAAATACACAGCGGGAGGACAACATGAGAAAACAGAAGGGCGTGATAAAAGGGGATGGTCATGTTGCACAACATAAGTTGTGCATCAGTATGCTTGTCTGGCCAAAACCTGTGCCTGATCACTGCAGTTTGTTTTACCTTCTTATTAAACCTAATTTTCCTGCATGAGGAGCATCTACATTATGGTTTGGCGTAATGCTAATGAACCCAGAGCTGGAGTAAATGATGAGCAGTACAAGAGATCTGGGACAGAGCTATCAGAGAGATTATAGATCCAGGGGATAGATACCAGTGAGACCAGAGTCTGAGGATCTGCTAGTAGGAAGACCAAAGGTCTGAGATAACTACCAGAGAGACCTCTTTGTGTCTGCGTGTGTGTGAGATGAGACCTGCCAGCAAGTTCTGAGACTGATTAAATGGAGAGTAAGGACCACATATTATTGTTTGTGTCTGCATGAGTGCTGCTTTGTGTGCATGGGATGCCTGTTTGTGTTGATCTGTTGTGTGACCTAAGCTTCTTTAACATACATAACCAACAAAATGAATGGGGACACTTTTATTTCTAGGATTATCTCTATCTGATTAATTTCTCATCCATTCATTGTACTGGTTTTGTAAATATGTAGTTTCGGCTAGTATATACTACATTATGCTTGAAATTTTAACTGGGTTACATGTTCAGACTTCTGTTATGCTTACTGAAGGATGCAGAGCAAAAGAAATCACCAGCTGGCTTGTTAAGCTAGTCTAAAGAAGTGCCCACCTTCTCATACAATGCCTTAACATGTCCTGCTCCATTTCCAAGAAGCAGATAGAGTTTCACACAGAATCCTAGGGGTTGGAAGGGACCTCGAAAGCTCATCCAGTCCAACCCCCCTGCCAGAGCAGGGTCACCTAGAGTCCATCACACAGGAACGCATCCAGGCGGGGTTTGAATGTCTCCAGCCAAGGAGACTCCACAACCTCTCTGGGCAGCCTGGTCCAGTGCTCTGGCACTCGCACAGTGAAAAAGTTCTTCCTGATATTCACATGGAACCTCCTGTGCTCCAGTTTGCAACCATTGCCCCTTGTCCTATCATTGGTCATTACTGTAAAAAGCTTTGCTCCATCGTCCTGACCCTCACCCTTTAACATATTTGTAACCATGGATGAGGTCACCCCTCAGTCTCCTTTTCTCCAAGCTAAAGAGACCCAGCTCCCTCAGCCTCTCCTCATAAGGGAGATGTTCCACTCCCTTCATCATCTTTGTGGCTCTGCGCTGGACTCTCTCAAGCAGTTCCCTGTCCTTCTTGAACTGTGGGGCCCAGAACTGGACACAATACTCCAGATGTGGCCTCACCAAGGCAGAATAGAGGGGGAGGAGAACCTCTCTTGACCTACTGACCACCCCCCTTCTAATGCACCCCAGGATGCCATTGGCCTTCTTGGCCACAAGGGCACATTGCTGGCTCATGGTCATCCTCCTGTCCACCAGGACTCCCAGGTCCCTTTCTCCTACACTGCTCTCCAGCAGGTCAGCCCCCAGCCTGTACTGGTGCATGGGGTTGTTCTTCCCCAGATGCAAAACTCTGCACTTGCTCTTGTTGAATTTCATTAAGTTTCTCCCCGCCCAACTCTCCAGCCTATCAAGGTCTCATTGAATGGCAGCACAACCCTCTGGTGTGTGGAGTTTGGTTCCTATCACTTTGAAGACTTCTAACTACTAGTCCCACAGATGCAAGCAGGAGGTTTATGCAGCATTCAAACAATACTCTTACACAAAGGATATATTGGAGTCAGTGGATAAATACAAAGCTCCATTAAAAAAAAAATAATCAATATCCAGAGACCTCTCCTGAGGTATATTTAGCTTCCTTTGGGAAAGATGTCTGGATCTACAGCTTCAGTATCTTCTCCTTGCTTTGTATTATATTATTATATATTATATTCGTATTATATTATTAAATATAACCTTTACTCTTTTTGAGACTAATCTGGTCAAAGGATACTTTCTATGATCTAATTGCTAGGAGGACAATTTACGAACACGGGACCTCTCAGAAAAAAAAAATAATTGAAGTGTAAGTATTATAGGAAATCTTGCAACCTTCTTAATTTACCTTTTACTGTTCATGACAAATGCATGCCAAAACTTGTACAAATCGTAACACGGCTTGAAACTGAATTATTGTCAGATGTAAGCAGTAACAGCATTACAGTCCACGACCTTAACTGACAAAACATACTACCTGTCACTGATTCAGCACAGAAGCCATGCTGTTCCTCCAGGCTCTCTGTTTCAAGTCTAACAATTGGATGTGAAGACTCGACTGGCTTCTTTCCCTGGGGATGGGGAAGGTTTGCCCGAAAAGTGAGGATAACCGGGGCTGTCAGACTGAGCAGAATTCATGCTTTGACTTACAATCAAACGTATTATTTTCTCATATTTAAAAGGACAGGTAACTTGTCAAATGTGAACAAATTATAAGTGAGGCATCTTCCTTCATATCAAGGTATCAGAAAACTGGCCCTGGAATCTGGCTGTTGCTTATGGCTTTGCAACAGCAGAAGCAAAGTCAAAGATGTTAACTGTTTTGACTACTGCTATGGTTTTGAACTCTATCTTGAAAGAAAAATTATTCTATTCCCCCCAGCAGTGAAGAAGAGAAGCAAAACCCTCTCTTTCAATTACTACATAATGGAAATTGTCTCTTCCATCCCTTGGAAGGTTGTAAAACTCAGCTAGAGAGACAAAAAGGAATAAAAGTGAAGCCTCAAGTTTTAAACAATTTAGCCAAAGACTGTTAGATAATGAAGTATTCCAACACAGCCTAAAAATATTGCTCTGATAGAAACCAAAACACCCTTCCTCTTCTATTTATACTCAGCAAGTGGGTATCTGACATATTGTTCACATTTTGCCAGTAGGTATAACTGGAACACCCTCTTCTGCATTTGACTACCCTGCCTTACAAAGTAAAATATAATTGAAAAAAGAGGATTAAGAATAGGTGACAAAAATTGTTAGATCCTGGTAGAGAGATAAAATGTGTTTCTAAAATAACACAATCTCCTCTTCCCAGTAAGACATTAAATGCTAAGCGTTCCACTATTAACAGCTCCACAGTCCTAATCTGAAAAGCAATTCACGGTTAAATGCTTACTTTTCACATTTTTCTTAATAATAACTTTTGAATAACTCTTCATCCAAAGAGGAAGAAGGAAATCTAACTACAGTCAGGACTATTAGACATCATAGATATTAATTGCCAACTTAATTGACATAACACACTGCATCATCCACCACTTAATTCTGTGACATTTTTATTATTAAGAAAGCATGTTTCAATATAACAAAATACAAGTGTTTAAACACATGGAATTATTTTTAATGCCACTGTGTTACATATGGAACAGAACTGAAAAATAACTGACTGCTAGCACAGGTGATGGTACATATCCAATAAACCCCACATTAAAAGGACATTTCAATTTAAGTCTGCTTCTGGAAATTTTTAGTAATAATTGGTTTCAATGTTCTTAGATGCCAGTTTTCTAACTAGCAGAATAAGTGCTTATTATTTCACATGTGAATGGATTCTGAGCAATTCTGTTCCATGGGTGCAGGAAGGAGAAGCTACAAGTGAGCAGAATCGAATGGCAAAAGCCCTTTTAAACAGTGGCAGTAGGGTTTCTGAGACACTCTGACTATGGCCACCCTGCTCCTCCCAGGCTCACCAGTTCAGCAGATCGGTGCACCCACACAAACCAAGAAGCCACTGCCCACACAGCAACTGACCCGTTATACACAGTACTCATAAAACTATCACATTTCTAGATTCTTTTACTGCAATTCCAAATCCTCTCCATGAGAGCATTCAGTTACCGAGCTTTGCCTGTTTTACATTACTAAAATTACTTTCACCGAATGGGGAAAAAACCCACTGTATTTTTTGGAGAAGGATTTGGAGGATGGGCAGCCTCACTGCTAGCTAGTTTCAGAGGGCTGATTCCTAAAATTTAAAATCAGTGTGAAGGCAAGAAAAAAAAATCTCTACCAAAACAGAATATGGGGATAATATTTAGTATAATATGTCTCTTAAGTGAAAGTACTGATTCAAACTTTAATTCCTCCTCACTATTTATTCTGATGAGCCTACGGAACAGCAGGTAGACAACACAGAATCTATACATTGCAAACACACATGAGATTTATTACAGAAGAATTTACCTGTAACATCATAGGGTAATTTAGTCTCATTAGCAAAGTCATTTGCTACAAGTTTAAAAAAGCGCTGAGCAATTTTAGCTTAAAATAGAGTGGAATGTTATGCAAATTGCTGCATTAACTCCAAAGTCTAATTGGTTTAAGGAATCTAACTCAGGGTTTCAATCTAGGTCCCATTTAAGAATGGTTTTGTAGAACTGTCATTAAGGACTTGTTAGATCAGACACAGAGGCAACATAAAGACGTGAAGAGGCGTAGTTTAAATAAATTCAACCACTGGTCCGTTAACAGTGTTCTGCTTTAATTAAGAAATATTCCCTGTGTGCTAAGCTGCAGTGCATGGAGAAGGAAGGGGATCTTTTTTCTGCATCTACAGAAATCAAGTAGGTGTTTGGAGGAATGATTGTGCGACACATGAGGATGCACAACATGGGATCAATATTCAGAAGCTTCTCTTCTGGCAGTGGATATTCTATTCCTGTTACTGAGTATACATTTGTTTTTTCCCATGTCTCTCAAGTGACCTCTTCAGATCCTGGGATCTGTGTGTCAGGTAAATAGAGACTCAAAAACATGCTCTTAAGTGGAGGAGATTCAAAATCATGTTCTAAAATTGCCTTGAAAAAGTATGAATAAAAGTGCTGCTTTCTCAGTCAGTAAGCCTTAATGCATTCTGCACTGTGATACATTTTGGTTTTTACGCTTGGTAGGAAGGCTATGCCTATTAAAAATCAAGGTATTAGCATGGTTTTATTTTTTACAAAAAAAATTTCTGGCTAGGTATAAGTTTCCTATAATAGTAAAGCAGTGGACCTGGGGGTCCTGGTGGACAGGAGGATGACCATGAGCCAGCAATGTGCCCTTGTGGCCAAGAAGGCCAATGGCATCCTGGGGTGCATTAGAAGGGGGGTGGTTAGTAGGTCAAGAGAGGTTCTCCTGCCCCTCTATTCTGCCCTAGTGAGGCCACATCTGGAGTATTGTGTCCAGGTCTGGGGCCCACAGTTCAAGAAGGACAGGGAACTGCTTGAGAGAGTCCAGCGCAGAGCCACAAAGATGATGAAGGGAGTGGAACATCTCCCTTATGAGGAAAGGCTGAGGGAGCTGGGTCTCTTTAGCTTGGAGAAAAGGAGACTGAGGGGTGACCTCATCCATGGTTACAAATATGTAAAGGGTGAGGGTCAGGACGATGGAGCCAAGCTTTTTACAGTAATGACCAATGATAGGACAAGGGGCAATGGATGCAAACTGGAGCACAGGAGGTTCCATGTGAATATAAGGAGAAACTTTTTCACTGTGCGAGTGCCAGAGCACTGGACCAGGCTGCCCAGAGAGGTTGTGGAGTCTCCTTGGCTGGAGACATTCAAACCCCGCCTGGATGCGTTCCTGTGTGATGGACTCTAGGTGACCCTGCTCTGGCAGGGGGGTTGGACTAGATGATCCTTCGAGGTCCCTTCCAACCCTAGAATTCTGTGATTCTGTGATACCATTAAATTTCTAGGCTGACACAAGCATGCCCTTCTAAATCTAAACACCAAGCATTAATGGGATCATACAAATAACACTCCTAACTGCAGGAGTAGAGCTGACCTAAAGTGCTTGTCTGACTGTGAAGGTACCAGAAAAGTGATTTTCAATCCCACTGTTAAAAGCAGTATCTCCTAAAATGAATGGGTTGGCTTTGACCTGTACTAACCAAGCTTCTCAGCTTTTGAATCACTGTGGGTATAATCCAACAGTGAGGAATACACCACACAAATTAGGAAAAACACACATAAACCAAAATGCTTAGAAGGTATTATAGCTAACTGATTTTAATTTGGGGTCTTTGCTTTTTGAAATAGTCAAAAAAAGCACAATACTATAGAAGGTTCAGCAGTGCGGACTCCATAGATAATGTAACAGTAATATTAATTTAGGATGCAAAAGACATTGGCATTACTCAAGCACTGATCTAGCACTGTCTGAAGTTATATGAAAAATGATGATTAATGCAAAGGGTTTGGATCATTTACCTTCTGGTATTTAAAAAAAAAAATCAGTCATCTACTTGAGAATGAAGGATTACATTTGTTATTGGGGAAAAAATAATCAAAACCTATACTTCATCTAAGAACACCCTGCTATTCCTATAACCAGATTCCTAGTGAAGTTAAACAAGATATAGAAAATTCAGCATTTTTTTTTATGTAAAGAAAAAAGTTTTTTAGACAAATGAAGTAGTTCAGTACTTCAGATACTCCAACAGTAACAGAGAACATCAGCTGAGTGTCAGAAGAGGATTTCTGAAGCGGTAGTTAACTATATTTAGTTAAGTATATTATTAGTGGGATTTAGTCAATGGGAACACAAATAACATCTTGGAATAAGGTGGTCAGCAATAGGACCATGGAAAATTAATCTAAGCTCAAACAACAGAACAACTCTATCTGATGTTTTGGCTCTAACTGAAAACTTAAAAAGATTCTTTTGATGCTTGCTTTGGCTATCTCAGATAGTTTGCCTCACAGAATAAACAACATGCTACTTCTTCTCAGAATAAAAATATATTTACAATTTATTAGATCAAGCATCATGCTCGATGACCTCTGCCACTGATATCGAAACCTTCAAAGAGTTTGGTCAAAATGACATAAGTTTAAATAAGTAAATAATGGAGATCACTTGATTGTTGAAGAGTAATTAATTAAGTCCAATCAGGTAATTAAGTAGAGGCTAAACAATAAGATAAGGGAACCACTAGACATTAGAACATTAACTTCTTTGAATTAAGTTGGGCAATTAGCCCAAGGATTGCCCAAAGAACCACACTGGATCCTTTAGGTCAGCCATAATTGCGTACCTTAGGTACTTGACTAATTATAATATGAAAACCACACCTCCAGAAGTTAAGATACCCTCCTCTGCTTGAAGATCCCTACCCATTGAGCTTGTGCAGTAGAATTGAAATGTATTGTATCTTTAAATTGAGATGGAGAACGTTTTAACCAATAATATGCAAATTATCAGATAGTGAGTACCAATATAAGCTTGCAAGTGTTGCATATGTTAATAGATTGATTATGATGATTATAAATATTATAATTTTTCAATGTTAGGTGTGCACATGAAAGAATTGAAAAACTAATACATTGACTGTGTGTTTTTGGCCTGCACACTGGGTCAAAGATCCCATTGTTTTTTGGGACAATGTGCATAACACGGACTTGCAGGAGGCCCCAGCAATGTTCACTGTTTGTTTCTCTATGGCTTTCCTGACTACCTTCCATTTGCTGGTTGGACTGCCAATAAGCTTCAGATGACACCTCCCAAAAAGCTGTTCAGCATAACTCAAGACCACTCCTTCTCAATCAGAAGAATAAAGAAAAAGCATACAGAAATGAGGCGCAAGCAAAATAACCATCAAAAATAGTGCCACCTCACTGCCAATCAACCAACTCTGCGTGCTACTAAAGCTTGTGAGTTGCAGCAATTTTTCAGCTGCTCCTGAACATAAGAATAGCAAAGTAGCAGTTTCAGAAAAAATAAGATGTTACCCAAACCCCAGTGATACTTTTGTGTGTGAAGTAAGGAGTGTGTCCCTTTCCATGGGGCCTTGCTTGGTTAACCATGTGACTACAATATGCCCAGTGAAGCCAAAAGACTGACCCAGCAGTGCTGCTGGCACTGGTGGGCAGCATTCCCAGCTGCTCTTCAGCAACTGAGGTAGCAGCAACAGCTCAAATGTAAGGGGCCAATTCAGACCTACTGTGACATTTATCATTTTGCATGAACTATTTCGTTGTATATTTTAAATGATCCTTATAGTGGGCATTACAATGCCTACTTTTTATATATAAGATGAGTATGCAGGAACAAATCAAATCTCTTTGTGAAACTAAAAATTGTTACTATATTCCAAACAACTTTTCAAGTCATATCTCACAGATCTAATGCACGTATCTGCCTGAACCAAGGTCTCCACTAGATATCAACCTTAGAAATGTCAGCCATTTATCATTAAGTAGTACTTTTACAGAATGAGGAGAGACTCTAGCCCATGACCAGTAAAATACGTACAAAAACGTCAGAATTTCAAAATGGATATTTTTTTGTATCTTGTTTTTAATTGTCTCGTTTTTTCTTTTATTCCTTACGTGGTATGAGTCATACTCTTTGATTTATACCAGTGTAAACCCTAGAAGAGCTGGACTGACTTCAGCTGCATTGCTATAAATTGACTCTGAGACTACATAAAGGACTCTCTGGTTCAAGCAACTTCAAATATTTTTCTGCAGTGGCTGGACAGACAGGTAGGCATTTTAATTTTAGAGGCTTCGGTGTCCTTATGCCTCTAACAAACCTATGACTTCTGCTGCAGTCACTCTCGGTAGCTTAGTAACAGCCACCTCTTTGTATTTTTAAACACATTTTGGAATCAGCTGATGTTTCATTGGCATGGCCTTTTTATCAAAAATACAATTCACCTTACTGAAATAATTCTGCTGCCAATCTTTTTTAGTACAGACATGTTGAGAAAGCTTCAAATTACAGATATTAATATCAATCTATATTATTTTATTTCTAGATATATTGTGCAAAGTCTTACCATGGCTTGCTGGATGATGATAACAGTAATAAAAAAACATGCTCTACCATTGGAAAGTAATCCTCTGCATTAACACATCCTCCTAATAAATCTGAGAAACAATTGGCAGAAGAGTTATGAATAGAAAGAAATCCATGGCATATATACTAGAACATTATATTGCTTGAAAAAGTTGCAAACATATTTATTGCCCATTCAAAATGTGGGAACATCATATTACTTATGTCAAATGACACCGCTTTTCACTGTGTATCACCATTCCTTCCCTACCACCTATATTTTCAGATACAAAATATAGAGCTTTTAGAAATGTTTTAATACAATTGGGACCAGTGAAAAGAGATTCATGACATAGTGCAATGTTCTTCCTGCATCTGCTGTGGGCCACAGAAAGTAGCATAAAGGCATTCATCTTGTTCACATAAAGCTGATGTTTTTTCTCTCCTCCTAACTGCATGAAAAGTGTTATCACCAGATGTTCACCTCTGAATTTTCTGGCTAATTGAATTTATTGCCTAAAATTCTCTTCTGTGTGGTTACAAATCAAAGCCAGAGACAAACTCTGGCTGTCCAGAGCTGAAAAAGATAGAAACCTTTAGCCAGCACTCTCATCTCCCACAAGACAGACACTAAACCCACATAAATACGAGATCTAGAAGGGTTTTGCTCAAGACCTCACTCACTCCTTTCAGTCCACAAGAACAGACAGACAAGGCCCCTAAACAGCAGCAAAGCAGAGGTCAAACTGAATATCTCAAAAATGCTTGCAGACACTGTTAACAGTTTGCAGTGTAGTGCATAAACAGGAGAGTCTGGACAACAACAGCCAAGCTGCAATTACCCATATGAAGCATGGACAGTTGTTAATAATTAAAAACAATTATTTTGGCTTGCTTTGCCTCTAAATAATTGCTGCTGACTACTTATTAGTATCTTAAAGAGGAACTTACGGGAAGAGTGGGCAAAACTTTGTCCGTTTGGTTATTCCCTGGAGAGGCAATTACTTGGCAGTGGAGGGTGGGAGCATGAAAGCAGTGTAAAGCAGTGTGTGGGGTAAAAAAACTGATACATATTCTCATTACTAAGCCCATCACTTTGTAAAATAATAATGTTTTCAGTCACTTTGTAAATTCATTTGATTCAGTGTCTTTGCGAGATGAGAGAGAATGATGTAATGTTACAAAACAACTGAAAACAGGAAGGCAGGAAGCAAAATGTCTAATTTTTGCTTATCTAGCATCAACTCAGCAAAAACCAGCCACAACTAGATGCTCCATTACATTTATGAAATAATATAGTCTTGATTATTGATTTTTAAAACCACGTCACTTTTCAGGACTGACACTTTATTCCCAGTTGAGGCTATTTTTCAAAAGGAGCAATTTTGAAACGTGAATGCAATAAACCCAAAGCATTAATCAAGACCTTCAGCAGAGCAGAAGAGTAAAAGACAAGAACTGGCCCCCACAACCTGCCACTACTTTACCATGCAGTCTTCAGGTAACACTTTAACTCTTCAATTTCCTCTTTTAACCGAGTATTACACCTGTGGGGATTGTCATTAATTCATTTGTTGAACAACAGTAATATTTTCCTAATCTTACATCAAGGGAAACATATGCCAGGTGCATTGTAAATCATTATTATAATCCAGGCACAGCATCCTAATGATGAAATCAAGAATAACCATCGTTATATGACCCCAGAGGGATCCCAGAGAGTAAAATGCCACTCCTTCTGAGCTCCAGAAAGCATGGATTGTGGGGACACAGCACAGCACTCAGTAACATTCATTAATTCTCAGTCTTAATAAATGTGAATACTGTGCACAAAACAAAGACATGCACTCTATCATCAGAAGAGATTAATGTCATAAAATGATGTGCATAAATTAGATGGTGAAACTGATGGAAAAATGCATTCAGAAATGCTTTTGAAAGCAAAAAATACCAGTTTTAATTTTTTTTAAAGATTTAATTCTGTGACAGAAGGGAGGCCCTTTATATGTTATGTTTAAAAAAGTGAAAAGGCCTAACGTTTCATAGTTAACCTTGTTTCTGGAATTTATTAGAAAGACAATTTATAAGCAAGAAAAAAACAGGCTAATACATTCTGATACATATTATTTAGTAACTCAGTGTTGGACTCTAGATTGTGAGAGAAATAGAATTACAATACTTTAATACTAGTGAATGAAAGTGTGGGTTTTACTAGCATTATTCTAAATAATAATGTTTTAAGACCATTAAGAGAGTAAGTAGTCTTAATAACAGTGTTAACATACACTGTAGTGTCAAGACCAATGCAGCCATCACTGCTTCATCTGTTTTAGTTAATATTAAAGGGGGATAATGTTCAGCCACAGGCTTGTATTTTAGTCCATGAGTTAGTGCTTGATTGATTCACGCAATTCACACTAAAAGAGGAGAGAGGGTATCATGAAGATGGCATAAAGGGACATCCAAAGCAGACATATTAGACGCTTCAAACTAGCTAGTAACTATCAGTAGAGAAGGGCTTGAAGTGCATAAATCATTGTTTTCCTCAGGAGAAACAGACCATTTACATCTGTCTTCCTTAACACAGAAATACATCTCTAGCCACTGACTGCTGGAATAAATAAAATGGAAGGGAGCAGAGAGATTATGAAAGGCTACATAGGTCTGAAAGTGGCATCAAATGGGGCTGATTTAAAAAAAACTAAAACAACAAACCAACAACAAAACAGCAGCAGCAATAGCAGAAAATAAAGATTGCTTTCAAAAAAAATTCTCCTGGGGAAAGAAGGTGAGACAAGCCACAGTTAGCTTATCAGAGTGAAGAGATCTTGATCATGGCAAAAAAAAATGGCTTTGTTTCTATAAATCTAGCAAAATAAGAGGATTCATTCTTCATCTGTTCCAGGTTTGTGTTTTATGAATCTTCCAATAAGACAGGGGAAAAGACGTCTTAAGCTCTTATATCCCACTCCAAATCAATGTGACTGCAAGAATCCCACAAGATGCATGGTGCCAGGCAAACTGAAGATAGAAAGACCACTGGGACACAGACTTGCACCCTTCCCTCTCAACCCGAGGGATGGGAGAAAGAAGTGATTTAGGACATGAGCTGTTGCTGTCTCCCTCGGGCAACCTTCCACCTCATGAAGCACCACTGATGAAATAAGAAGTACCTGAGAGTCCTAAAACAGAGGATTGGAACAACCCTCTTCCACACTCACTGCTTAGCTAGGTCACATCACTGCTCTTACAGATGACCATGTCAAAGAGCAGGATTCAGTATATCATAAAAGCACCCAGAATGAAAGCAGAGGGACTGCCCTCACAAACATTTTCAACCTGAAACCTCACAGATGTTCATATTGATGGGTTGTTGCCAAATTATCACCCTTGAGAAGAATAAAAGGAAATAATCAAAGTAGAATAAAATTATCATCCTTGTTTTACAGAGGAGTCCATGGTCATGCAGGGCTAAAAATGGAGCCAGGTCTTCAAACTTAGGCAAGTGATTTCAGTATAAACCCATTTTATTTCAGGTATATTCAGGTACACAGCTTTTACTTCAGTTGTTCATAATTTATGACATCTTCACATATTTACCCCATCTTCTTCTTCTCTCTCTGGCTAAAACAGAACATAAATATGTAATTTTTTGTGTCGTAGCATGACAGAGCAGATGTGAGCCACAGGTGTGCTAGAGAAAGCTAAAATACCCGATCCTCAGATTAAACAAATTAAGTGTTCTTGTCACAGTTTTGTTTTGTAATTATTATCATTCCTCCAGTTGACCAAGTCTCGTTTAATAATTAGAGGTCAGTTATTTTAAACTTTACAGTTTTCACTCATGGAAAACATATGCAGTACAGCACAAATACTGTAACAGGGTAGGCTCTGCTGGTTGAAATACATTCTTCAAGTACCACCAGCTAAAAAGCTCTTTGCAAAAACAAAATTAAAAAGATAAAAGAGCCTTGAGAAGGAATGAAAAATGGTATTCCCCATGCTAAAGAATAAAAATCTTGAATGTAATGGAATAAGATGTAATCATAAAGCTACTTGTACACTTTGTCTTGCTGTGACGAGTAGGACTCCACGGTGCCGTTGATGGTTATTCATGTAAGTTACACCCAACTTTCTCTCAGTGTAAAATCATATCCTTGACTGACAAGGTGCAAGGAGTGGAAGGTCTTGTTGGAAAAACCATTCCAATAATGCAAACTAAGACAATTAACAGAAGACAAATCAAAGGGTAATTTCCAGAAATACTTTGAGAGTGAAATATTTTTTTTTAAATAGCAGTTTGTATATGAATAATTGACAGTAAAAAACTCTACCCTATATTGCAGAACAACACAGCATGTGTTGATTGACTTCTTAGAAAACAGACTCATTAATGAGGATTTATAAAATAAAAAAATAAATTCTTACATAAAGACTGTTTCTGGGTACACCACTGAGTGCTACTTTACTTCATTAGAGTAATTTCTATCAGTAAAAACTACACAGGAAGTGTGTTTGAAAGGAACTGTTTGACATTTACTGGCACTGGTAAATACGACTGCTTAGGTTGCTGGGAAGATAGACCCAAATGGTCCTGAAGGCAGTGATCTAAACTTAGGGAAGCAAAAGAATGAACATATCAGTGGTCATTTTGGGAATCAGGTGCAGGCAAGCATCCCATCATATAAACAATTGTCATTAAAATAAGAAATTCCTTGTGAAGCCATCCAGGAAAATATTCCTTAAACTGTGATATTTTATCCATACAGATGTTTTACATATGAAAATTATAGTTATCAAAGTACAAATAACATTTTTATAACTGAACAGGGAAATATACTTTCTCCAAAAGTATGCAATTACTGTCTGAACAAAAAGGTACTCTCAACAAATGTTTTAGAGTCTCTCTGCAAGTTTTACATTACTTTTCAGTATCACCTATGAGATGCTTCTTTCATTTAAATTAAATACCATGTCTATATCACCTTGCATGCAGCGATTAAAGTTTACATAATGTCTTTAATGGAAAACTGACAGTATCACCACCAAACAAGCCAAATTCCAGCCTTTAGCTGAAGAGATTTTAGAGGAAAAAGAAAGAGAGAAAAAGAACATTATGGGAAGGTGAACGCAAAACTATGTTTCTTCTTCAAACAGGAAAAGAAAGATCCTCTGCCTCTGGGACCCCTAATGGAAATAGAGGGGAGCCTTGCAGAACACTATAGAAACAAGATATCTTTCAAGAATAATGACAGCACTTCCAACCTTCCTTCTGGACCCTTCAAATGTTATGAAGAAGTCTGTCAGCATTAGCCAGCAGGTCTAAAAGCAACATCATCGACTATTTGTTTACAAATATGTAAAGGGTGAGGGTCAGGATGATGGAGCCAAGCTTTTTACAGTGACGACCAATGATAGGACAAGGGGCAATGGTTGCAAACTGGAGCACAGGAGGTTCCATGTGAATATCGGGAGAAACTTTTTCACTGTGAGAGTGCCAGAGCACTGGAACAGGCTGCCCAGAGAGGTTGTGGAGTCTCCTTGGCTGGAGACATTCAAACCCCACCTGGATGCGTTCCTGTGTGATGGACTCTAGGTGACCCTGCTCTGGCAGGGGGGTTGGACTGGATGATCTTTCGAGGTCCCTTCCAACCCTAGAATTCTGTGATTCTGTGATTTGTTCATCATCCCATGCTAAGTGTAAGTATTCCTTGGGACAAAGCCATGCTAGAAACAGATGCGTATGTCAACTTGACCATCATGGATCTAGCAGTACTACGGATGACATCAAAGTTCCCACAACACTGCAGTTATGTGAATTATAGATATAAAAGAGATACAGGTGAGGAAAAAAATATATCCTGGAAGATGATGACAAGAACTTGCATTATATAATGAGATATTTTCTCTTACATGGTTCATGTACATACTCCATGGACTATCATACACTTAACAAATAGAGGATGGAAAAGAAAGATGTATATTCAACAAACCCTAGCTAAAAATATTAAACAGTAACATAAATACAAAAATAACAAAGGTAGACAAAAGCTTAGTATAGTCTATGCCCACTGCCTGACATATGAAAGAGAGGTGGTATCATGTTGAAAGGGTTCTGGGCAAATTCTGAAGAATTCACAGAAGGTGCAGAAAAACTTTTAAGATTAACGACGAAATGAATGTGAATGATGGTTTTGAGCAAGTTTGGAAAATAATTGCTTTCACTGTGCAATCAGTCATTTTTTTTAGAACACCAATCAATAACGTCTGGACTGATACTTCTCTTCCAAGACTGTCTGAAGTGAGTACATGGGAATGCTCTCCAAGATAAAGAGAAAATTGTCCGATCCAGTGAGGTTTATTAAGGATACAAGGGAAAGCTTTAAGCAGAATAGTTCAATAGTTACTGTTCTGCATGATTTTCCTGAGATAAGAACCTCAAGTGCTGTGGCTTTGACGGCACAAATTAATTTCCTAGCTTGCAGAAAGGAGTCATTGGGGCCAAAAACCCTGACTGACCTGTTACACCTTTGCAGCTGATGGCAGGCTGCCATCTTCCATGAGAGCAAAATGGTGCTGGCGTGTGAAACTGCACAATTCAATCCTTTTCTATGGTGACCTCATACAAAGGAGTAAGCTGTCATTACAGGAAGAAAAATTGTGGTGGAAGAATGAATCCTGTGTGTAGTAGAATGTGCTCTTTTAAAGAAATGTTCTCTGCTGAATATTTTAAAATGCTTCTCTTTTCCTATATCCCCTGCCTGTTCCTTCTTGGCATCCAGGACTCTGGCTCTGCTCACAATCTCACCATTGTTGGTGTAAAAGCCCTCTCCTAAGGAGAAAATGCCATCTGAAAGGGTCTTCTTGTGCTCTTCTGCCTGATCAACTTTTCAAATAGCTGATCAAAACTTCTCTCCTTTTCTTTTGCTTTTCAGTCGCATTCTTCAGTGTCATCAATGAAAGAATAATTTATGTAATGAATTGCTAAAGTATTCTGAGATTCTGAATTTCAGAATTATTATGCCTAGCTGTAATGGGCTGCTGGATAATTTTTACAGTCTTTAGCCTTCTGCCTCCCTATGTCCCCTTTCACATATGTGAAATCTTCAGCAAGGACTGGTCACTGCTCAATAGGAGATGAAAAATCCAACTATCTGGCATTAGCAAAAATAATCCAGTTTCTTGAACTCCATTCTAGTGTCTGCTGCACCACCTAAGCACCAAGCACAGGGAATAAAGGTAGATTGAGAAGCGCTACTGCCTTGCAGTCAGCAACACTTAAGGATACTCAGCAGCAGCACTTGTGAAAACTTTCAGGTAAGAGCAGCAGTTACAATCATACTTTTAAATAAGACTAGCACTGAATGGTTATGAGCAGCATAAAAGTGTCAGCATTTGCAATAAAGGACACCACCATCTTTAACAACCAATTTCTTTTTCATAGTTGTCTTCCACAGAGTGTTCCAACTTTGTCTTCTCAGTGGGGACAGAGAGGAAGCAAGGGGTAGTGTTCCACACTGCAGCCACAGAAATGAAAATATTTTAGAAGAGAAAATTATAATAGTAAAACCAGAAAAGGTGTTAGGAATCTCAGAAATGCATATAGTCGTAGATGCTATTTTCCTATTTCTGTCTAAATTCTATTTACTACTACTTGAGTAGAATAATACTACTCAAAAGGAATATAAAGGCCTTCATCCTACAAAGTACATGGGAAGAAATTTTATACAAATCCCACCAAAAATCACCTAAGAGAAGTTGTTTACCACTACACAAAAACAAAATGGGAAGATTGAAAGAATGGTCAGGTTCAGAGGACAGATCATAAGTCACCTTTTCGGTATGCAATACAGTATAAGTAATGCTTAAAACAATCAAAAATTCCATTTCAGAATGGTTATTTCCAGAAAGTCTGGACAAAATAGCTATTAACTGCAGTGTGCCAATTTCATGCTCATTAGTGATACAGGCAAATGATTTTTTTTATCTCAGCTCCCAGAGTTGAATTTTTAACAATTGCACTGCATTTAAAATTCAACTCAATCAGTAAATAAACTAAATTGTCACAATATTATTCATTTTGTGTTTGAGTATGTTCAAGTGCATGTTACACATTAACAGTTAACAAATCAATGAATTGTGTTTACTTTCTCCTCAGCGCCTGTCAGGTGTACGAAATACCAGCAGTCTTCTTAACTTACACATTTCCATGTTTGTCCTTTCTTCAGGGCTTGAAAGACCACCGAGACAGTTTTCTTTCTTCAGTTCAAGTCATTTGCTATGTTGAAGGTAGACATTTGGTAAAAGAGCACAGTTTTTTGTGCTCCAAAGAACTGGAATTTTTCAGCTTTATAACCCTAAACTTTCACTTGGACTTCAAAAATTCATAATTACTAATTGGACAAGAGGTTGCAAGGCAAATAAAAATTAGGATGAGCCCTGGTGCTTCTTTTCCCTGCACCTTGTGCCCGAGCAGGTGCGTTTCCCTGTGACCGCAGGCGGCAGAACTACCACTTTGCTTTTCATGGAGAAAGAATCAGGTGTTAAATGTGGTTTAAGAGAGAACTGGCCACACAAATACTTTGCAGAAGAGTGCACTTTGATATCAGTTCCCATTATTTAGGTCTTAGTTCAAGTCATAGTTCTGGCACATCCTTAACACTTAGCATGTGAGTTGCCCCAGGTAGGTTTAACAGCAATACTCTGGTTCCTCTGGCTGGGCCTAGTAAGAATCTGGGATATCTGCTGTGACATCCCCTTATCAACAGGATTTTAAACTTCTCATACAAAATGTTCCTCAAGAAATTCTTATTCAGTGGAGAGCTCAAGCACACCACCATGCCCTTTGGGTAGATCCTGATTCCAACAAACAAACACAGAAATTAAATGCCCTGCTGAATCATGGCCTAAACACAAAAGTACTTACCATTAAATATTTTAGGTAGATAGAGAAATAGATGGATCCAGATATAGATACAATAGTTTGCTAACATTCCATGCTTTTGTTTAAAAAGCTTCACAAAGCATTAGAAAAGAAGACCTCACATCTCATTTTTTGTTGCCTTAGAAAAAGCCACGGTACCAGAAATTTGAAAGCATATTCTCAGGTGGATTGCTTTTTTGGCTTGTTTCCAAAGACAGTTTATGTATTATGGAGAGAGGAATGTATCAGGGTCCTGAATAATAAAAAACGAGGGGGGGGGAGTCTTCATTTTATCTGTTACCCTTTTTCAGAGAAGCTCAGAGAGCTGCCTAGTGATCTACAGTTTTATATACTTATCTTCACCCCCCCAGCTTGTGAGCCTGAAGCTTACAAAGGCTGATGTCCTAGTGGGATAGGTTAGATCAACAACAATCAGTCTTCTTTTTCCCTAAATGGTTAGCAGCAAAAATCAAACCATCTTCTTCCCTCAAATGTGATAGCTACCTAAGGGCTCTCAATCTACGGCTAACAGGAGGAAGCGCAGATTGTACAATGAATAAATTGCTCTAATCATTTAACTGCCTTTCTCAGAGATTAATCAATTCTTTTACTGAAAAACTAATTAAGGATGACAAAAAAGTATAGGGAGAGCACGCAGTTACAATTTTCAGCGGTACCTGTAACAGAGTTCTCTTCTCCAGTGCACAAACATTCTTCATTTTAACATTCATGTAAATAGTTTTCAATTATTATTTCCAAGATGTTTGAGGTGCTGTACACAACCAGTGTGCACTTCTGCCAGTGCCACAGACCACATACGTACTTCCTCATTTGGGAATTTTCTCAGCATGAAAAGTCTAAAAGCAGAAGCTGCTATAGCTGGACAGACCCACAGAGTGGTACGTGCTCAGGGCAAGGATGTGAAGCACCACCAAGCCAGCAGCACTGCACTGTTTCGACAAATAAGCGATAGCAGATCTTGATCTCAGTTTACCTTTACGTGCTGGTACAGGCACAGACTTATGTGCACACCACATGTCCCTCATTAGCAGTATTTCTGAGAGGGCAAGGGGAGACAGCTGGGGCTGGTAACAGCTTCACTCATTCAATTTTAATTGACTCCTGTGTGTTTGTCAGAACCCTCAGAGCTGCCTTCCTTCTGTTTCAACTTGTGCCAAAAGCTGAACTGATCGCATTAACCACAAGGAACAAGCAAGCATGAAGTACCAATCAGCCACAGGTACAGAACAAAATCTACATTGCTGTTTGAATTACCTTTTAGATACAATCTGCACTGAAATTCAAGATCATAGACCAATGACCACAGTTCAAGCTGCAAACCCAATGAAATTAAAATCTATTCACACAATCATACATTAAAGCAGGCTTTGATTCAGAATCCTTTTGCTTAATTTTCATCTTCTGTGCTTGTATTTAATATCCAAACATCTCTCTTGAAAATCCTAAGGAAATGTCCATATGCTTCAGTGAGATCAAGACTATACCACTAGCTGTTTACTGAACAACCACTGACACAGTGTTTAAATGGTTTGCAATCAATCAAAATATTCAAAACCAAACAAAAAAATATGAGTGACAATAATTTTTTATGCTTTTTTTTTTTTCTTTCTGTAATGGTAACAAATGATTTAAGTGAAAGCTTGAGTAAAATGGGTTCAGATGTATATACATGATTTCTCTTGTAACTCCTTTTAAAAGTACATACAAATAATTGGTGATGATAAATGGCTGACAGCATCACTGCTGAAAAAAGGGTTTATAAATCTTACCTCTGCTTTTATTTTATTGTCTCCAAAACAGAGATGTTGTAAGTAGGCTGCAGCATTGGACTGTACTGAGGGAAACTGGTGCTGTAACATCTGTATAACTTCTGGAAGCTCTGGATCTCGCCATCCGAACTCTCTGTGCGAAAACCAACAAGAAAGATTCTTCAAAAATTCTGCTATTAGTGGATAAATGTGGCAATGGTTGGGCCAACAAAGAAGGCAGACATGTCTAAAATCTTGATTTCCAACCCCCTGTTATTTTCAAAGCAAACATTAAATAAAATATGAAGCTATTTTTCATTTTAAACTTTACTTCTCTGCAAAACAGGTTATATAAAGTATAATTAGAGTAAATAATTTTATGGAATTAGGTCTCTAACTGCTAAAGTTTCCTAAACAAAAAAGGCTATACGAAATCTTAATATAAGAATAGAAAGAAGATACATGCTCACACCATTATACTTTCTCAATTAAAATTAAAATATGGAGGCTAGAATCAGAGCCACAAATGGTTTGCTATGAAATGTCAGTTTGTTGAAAATTCCTTTTTACTTATTGCCATCTTGACTTGATATGTAGTACTATCTTATATAGAAAGCAATGACCTATTTTGTCTTTTGGTTTATTTTTTCCATATATGATCCATGCTCAATATAAAATTATTATACAGTTTTGGCCCTGCTTGAACAGGGGGTTGGACCAGACGACCTCCAGAGGTCCTTTCCAACCTCAGCCCTTCTGTGATTCTGCAATTTTACAATTACACAATACACACTTACACAATGGATTGTTTTTAAATCTTCAGTCATACTACTCAATCTTAAGCAGCTAGGAAAATACAAAGATCTGGTCTTTGCACTTTCCTTTAATCCTACAAAGCATGAAACACCATTAGCATCAAATGAAACAACTGAATCCAAGTGTGTTGAATAAGTCCCAGCAGCTATTCTGCAGGTTCCAGAACTGAACCTAAAATCAATCTGTCACTTCAGGTGAACTTTTCCCCTCTATGTTTAAAGGTAAAATCATGAATGAAAATGGCTTTGGACTTTGTGTCCCAAGAGCCAGGGATACACGCAACCACTCTGCATAAGATACTTATTTCATGCCCTTCCCTAACTTTTTATGCCATATAAATATTTTCACCATCTTCCATCTAATGTTACACATACAAGGTAACAGAGGGAAACTGGAGCAAACAGGTGACTTGTGAAAAAGTTTATAGCTTCTCTTTTGAAGTTACCATGACCACTTGGGAGTTCATTGCCAAAAAAACCCCATAAGAGCTGTTGCAGAGGCCAGCGATAATATTTGAAAAAATATTCCTGATTATTAGTTTCCTGCCCAATGTATAGGGATTCTGCTGCACTGAGGCCAAGCGTATCTCACTGGGGGAATTAATCTCTGTTTGAGTAGTGCTTGAAGTAGCTCTGCAGTCTCTCTCAAGTAAAGTCAGGCATCTCACACTTCAAATACAGCAGTTGTCCAAGACATTTCATTGAAACAAGACTCATTTTACAATAATAATGAATGACTACAGAGGTATTGTCTGTTCTCTTCTTATTGGGATGTTTGTCAGATTGAGAGTTGTCATTACAGCTCTATCATTATGAAGATCTAGAATATAAATAGGAGATGTAAAAAAATACACTCAGAATTTCATCGGTTACCTCTCTTCTGACAAAACAGATGTTAACTCATGAATATTAAATTTCACATTAAGTGTTTAATACAAAGAAACCATGAAGATGTAATAATAAATCACATATGGACTATTCCAATGAAACTTTAGATGATATAGACTGTTTGGAAGCTTCTACAAGAGACTTTTTGCAGACGTTCAGAATGATCTTAACATTGAATTGATATTTTGAAAAGTCAGGCAACACTGCAAAAGGTATCAGGGAAGGCTAGAAACTTCAGCAGATGCAGATGACAAACACCACATTTTCTGTGTACACCAGCTTAATATGACTCTGTTAACAGGTGAAAAGGAGGTGATTCTTTGGTTAAACACTTATTTCTGTTTAAGAATGGGTAGTACAAACCATAAACAGATCATAAACTGACAGAGGTGATACAAACAATATTATTTAATGTGTTAGCTTCTTCTTGTATTTGCTTTCTTACTGTTAAACTTGTTAACCCTTGGTTAACAGGTTCTTCAAACACATTAAACCTGCCTCCTCTATACGTGGCTCTCAGCCAACCAAAGACAACGTCCAGAATATTTTTTTAATAAAAATAAAGAAATGAAAAACCAAACCCCACAAACCTTACTGATGACAAATTAATTATCCTACTTCCACTTCTAATTATTCTCATTTTCAATCCTAGTTGCCAAGTGCAGGTGTTGGCATTTTGGAGAGGATACAAAATACCAGAAGAAAACAGCTGGTATGACAAGACGAGGGGGAACATTTGACATGAGTTGTTTTACGCCATATAACTATGCCTCAAAGTGTTGGAACTTCTATCACCAAATTCTCTCCCAAAGGAAATTTCCTCCTTCATAAAATGTGTATTACTTGGACAGAAAACAATCAAAAACCCCGTTCTGTGCAGTATACCATTGAGCCTGACAACTACCTCAGGTTCTTCTTCCTCTTATCCTGGAATCCAGGCCAGAAGAGGCAATGAGAGGGCAAAAAGAAAAAGTCACTTCATCAAAGGTACAGTAACGTTTTGATGAATCTGCAGTCTTGACATGGTATTTACATATGAAAACAAGGCCATGCCTAGTTCTTCCTCTGATCTCCCAAAAGAAAAGTTAGCAAATAAGTGACATATGAATAATTGTTGGAAATGGTTGTGTGCACATTGGACATAAATAGAAAATTAATTCAGAAAATAAAACCCTAGTACTGAATACTGAGTTTTTCATGTAACCAGTTTTAGTAGAGATAATGAACTAAGCGGGAAAAAAGCTAAAAATCTCAGCCCCAGCATGCACTGTCATTTCAAGCAGATGGTCTCTAAGATGATTATATTTTTAGTAGTTTCCAAATGAAATGCCGTGGCTATATAAAACAAACAAAAACTTCTGTCAACAGTTAAGGCTGCTTGAATAGTTGTGATAAGTTTAGCAGCCTTTAGGGCAAGAAGGACTAGCTTCCAGGGGTTTAAAGTTTTCTTCGTTTTACACAAGTCCATTATAGGTGGGAAAAAAAGTGAGCTAAATTATTTTATTTTTTTTTTGAAACAGCAAGCATTTACTTGACAAAACTAAATACTGATTTATTTTTTTCTAATTTGGCTCAATTATGAAAAGTTAGGAAGGCTACTTAATGAAGTCAACTGGCAGAGGTATTGAGAAGGCAAGAGGTCTAGAATTTCTTGAAGACAAAGGTACAATACCACCTGGAACATTTTGCAGAGATGTGTGGGAACTTGCAGGTCATAGCTCCAAGCCTACCTACATGACAAAAAATACATATTAAAATAGAGAGCCAAAGAAAAAGTCAGAGAAAAAAACTAGTAGGGAAAGAAGGTATGTTGTAGAAGTCAAGAGCTGGAATAAACTGGGCTGCACCCTGGAAAGATATTTGATATCAGACAGCAAAATATCTTTTACCGCCTACCAATAAAAAGCAGTAGTAAGGTCAGTACTTGATGAAGATAAGGGTCAGATTAAAGAAAGAGAGAAGGATAATGAAAATGAAATTTACCCCTATTTCTGTGAAACATCTGAGATTGTGCCACATGGAAATCAGTTAAACTAGCAACACATGAGGATCCAAACCCTAGTATAATTATAAAGCAGAATTAAGCAAAATTTGACACTGTAGTGAATATCCTAAACAAACCCTAGCTAAGCCTGTGTCCTTTATTAACATCCCCATGCTTACAAAATCTGAGCAAGGCAATCAACAAAGATGGTGAAACAAGTCAGAGGAAATCTGAGGAGGTGTGTGGCATCTGGTTTTTGAGAATGCTAACGAAGTATCTGTGTAGTTGATCCAAAAATGAAGAGTAAGCTAGCATCTGTACATTCAAGATCTTCCACTATTGCCTGTGTTTCCCTTGGAATATCAACACAAAGCTGTTCAGGTCAGCTAAAGGCTTCTGATGGTGGTGTAGGTTTTTCCACAGCTGTATCACAGATGTGCAAGAACTTTACAACTTTGGCTGGAAAGCAGCATTTACAGTGTGCTCCAAATATTCTGGTTATTTCTAGGAAGCATCCTCATCTGAGGAGACTGACCAAGGCATGTCAAGGTGTCCCACCTTCTTTCTTTGATGTAAACTGTGCTCTACGAATGTAGGATTGATCTCATTTTGAATTCTGCAGAAGGTTTTAGCTAAAAGTGGTGACTAAAATACATGTTTCATGGATTACAGCAAGCTACTGTTCCAGGGGTGGAGAACGCCGAGTTATATGTAAGCTGGCAGTATGTATGTCTAGGCTATCACAATAGGCTACTTTCTATCTGTGAACAACTGAAGAGAATCAATAAGGGGCTGGACATGAGGCACAACAACTCCGAAACTGAGCAGTGAAAGTAGTAGCATCAAGAAGTCCGGGCTGACTTGGGTACAGCAAGTATTGACATGGAACCAATTCCTGTTCCTGCCGCTGTATCACATACACGTCAGAAAGCAAAGGAGATGCAGACTTACGAGCGATTGTTAGTAGCACAGCTGAGTGAACTGGCTATGTGGGATCACTGAAAGGTGCTGCTGAATACAGAGTATGCACTGCATCTGAATATTTGCTTGAATTACGCCAGGATTTTATTTTTTTCCGCTACTGCAAATGCTGATGACACACAGAAGAAGCTAACCCCAAATTCCTGTTACATCTGTATCTGCAGTGATTCTGAAAAGGCTCCAAAATGAGTTTTAAAAGCATGGGTCTCCAGTTGGTAGCTAAGGATACCAATCGCTTCTACACAGCATTGCAGAAGCAGGTGTGATGGCTCTGTCTCCTCTCCATTCATTGGTCACAGTGAATCTCACGAGAGCTTGGGTTCTTATTTCTGATTTACATTATTAGAGCAGAACATTCACATCTGATCAAGCAGTTGGCACAGGCAAGCGCTGACACCCAGAGCTATTCCCGTCTCAGCAGCATTCCCCAAAGGCAGTGCTGTGAAGATGCCTGCTAAAAAGAACCATATGCTTGACAAAGACTGAACTACCACCAAGCACTTATCAAAGAAAGAGAATGCACAATTTTTAGAGATATTTATTACAAAAGTGTATGTTTAAACCAGACCGGTCCATATGCGCCTGCCTGTCTTCATACGCATGTGTGTATGTGAAGCAGTCTTAGACTGGTGAAGGAGAGGTTTTCATATATGAAGTGGCAACCAAAGGCAAAGACAATACAATCTGAGCTAAGGATAATTTTTCTTATATTTCTAACTCATGTACATTGTGGCATTGCTAATGCCAGCCTACAAGACCTTTTGCTGAACTTATGCCTGCAGAGATATAATCTTCTGTTTGCTTTTTTTCTCCCTGCTCCCAAAAATGCAATAAATAGAGCCTGAAAATCTCTTCTGCCTCATTTCTGAAAGGAGAGCTGTGAGAATGGGTTTCTGGTAGCACTAGGAAAAAAAAACAACTCTACATGTAGCTCAGGATCAAACACAAGGAGAACTAATCAAGAGCCAAGAGAAGATCAAAGAAAGAACTACCTCTCATGTTTAAAGGGAGAAATTTACTTCTATTAAAATATTTGGAAGGGAATATACCAATACTACACGAGTCTCTAAGGACTTTATCTGAGTACATTCAAAAAGAGCAAAGACAAGATGTTAAACTTAACTGGTAAAACCAAATCAGAAACACCTAAACACAGTCCACAGACAAGGATCGTGATACAAAGAGAAAGAAGCCATCTATCAGCTCATTCTCTCATTTCGTTTCTATGATTCTATGGCAGTTGGTCAAATAAAAGTGAACACATACTTATTACACTTAATTTACTAGGAGTTAAATTTGAATTATTCCTGGAAGTATCTTCCCTTTTTCAAACACACCACACCACATGCAAGCACGTACATATACACAAATTATCAGCCCAGTCCGAATGATCTGCTACAGCTTAAGAGAAGACAGAACTATATTTGCTATGAAAATGTAACACATCATTATTGAGTACCTTTAGAACACAATTTTAGGAAATAAAATCCAGAGATGTCAATCTCCGATCCACTCACCTTCGAAAACCCTCAAAACCCTTCACCATATTATCTTCTGTAGTCAAACCTGGCCAAAGAAGTGTACAACAAGGAACTGATGACCTTCATATTCAGCCCCATGCTGATAGAAACAACATATATCCACAAGATGGATTTGGACAGCAGATTTGGGCCTACTGCAAACCCCTTAGGGCAGCAATGAACCCTTACTAGCAGAGAGCTCCCTGTACTTCTGTTTTGTCCTTTCCAGAAAGATAAACCAAACCCAAACTACTGGAAAAGTTAGTAACAAAATAGTCTGACATAGTTTAGGCTAAATTTGAAAGCACCAGAAGGACAGAGAAAGGGCATCTTCTATGAATAAAAATGTAAGTTCTAATGAAACAAAGAAATCCACCTACGTTATTCTTTATTACAACCTGAAAACTACTGCCAGTGTGGGGTGCCTCGTATGACTGATGCAAACGCATCCAGTGTCACATCCTCAGGGTAAAGATACACATCTCACAAAACCTGCAACTCTTAAATCTCACACACCTTCACCATTTGTTTCTCCCTCTCACTGAGTTCTTAACACCTCCTGAAGAGCTGCTGTTAGAGCAGTGAGCTTGCCAAACGGCTTTGTAACATAAAATCATGATCACAATAACTTCTTTGTTGCTGGGTTGCCTAATTTTTTTTAATACATACACAGCCGTAAATTTGATTTGCAGGAAAAAAAATGTACAAATGGTACAAATGGAATTAGAAAAGTGGAGGAAGCATTTCACTACCGTCATTTGAGTAACACACCAGATCTACCTACCCAGATATACTGTGACCTGTTAGTATATGCAGAGCCATACCTGGATCCACTTTACCAGACCAATAATTTCACTGACGCGTATGGGTAACGCTTCAAATTTTGGCAATGTAGCATTTAAATATTTAAGTGTATAATACATGAGCTGTCAACAACATTTGACTGCACTTCAGTATATAATTTATTTTTAGTTTAGCATGTAGGTTATGTCTTCCCTAGATTTCAAAATTAGCACAGCTGAATGTAAAACTACTGTACGACACTTGGCAATCCTGCTGAAAACCTGGATGCTGCTCTTGGGTTATACATTTTCCTTGGTTTACACTTCCATGTGGCCTAAACTAGAACCACCATGCAGTAGTGCTTACACAGACTGACCACATATGTGGTTTTTACAATGCATTTGTGTCTGCTAATGAGGTGCAGAGGAGGATGTGCTGCGGCAGGTGCACAGGATTCCTGCCCAGCTCTGCTAAGCAGCGATGGAGATGTTCCATATGTCCCAGATCTTTAACAGAATCATAAACCTGAGGTCTCAGGACTAATTCGGCACTACAAAAAAAATCACCTCTTCAATACAGCAAAGGGCTAAAACTGACTGGTACAATGGCAAATATACCTTCCTGCAGTTCTGCCTTTGTATCCGTTATATGTTCTCTGATAAAGCAACACATTACTGTTGTTTTCTGTTTTCACATTACTACCTATAATATAGAATTTAAAATAAGGAAACCATAAGAAGTGAGCTTGTGAAGAGGCAGGATGAGAACTACTTCAACATAAAAATGGTCTGGAGCTGAACCGTGTGGAGATTTCCCGAACATTTTCATCTTAAGAGGAAGAGATTTTTAAGATGATACAGTCAAGTAAAGATTATCTACTGGCCCCCACGGTACCATTTACAGCTTTAGGCTACTGTGTCCACTACACGGTGATTACTTTCAGAGGTGTAAGCATTGCCTGCTCAAGGTTACTGTGATTTCATTTATAAATGCCTTTCTAATTGAAATATATTTGCAAACCTTTAAGAAATAATCTTTCACCCTATCAGTATTGATCTATAAATATTTCATTCTCTTGCTCCCAATGAGGGGTTTTTAAGAAAAAAGTTGCCTGTGTCCTGAAGTAGCCATACAGCACCATACCCTGCTGTGGCTGGTATAATGTTATCTCCCCTCTAGACTGTGGGGTTGCGAGCAGAGAAAAATTAGGGACTTCAGTGCTTTAGGATATCTTTAATTTTGCCATTTGTACTATTTGGTTTGTTTAATGGTTTGGTGTTTGTTCTTCTCGGAATTAGGGGTTTTTTGTTAGAAAGTAGCATTTGTCTATTGGGGTTGTTGAGCTGGAAGGTCTTGAAAATCTTGTTTTATCTCTTCCTCTGCAGACATTTGCATATACAGGGACTGCTTCTGCAAAGGCAAGTAAGAGGCAAATTAGCTAAGCTATCAAGATGTCTTTAAGCTGCCTAATTTATCTTCTTTCACCCTGCAATGTGTAACATTTTTCTGACCTCTTACTACAGAAAGGCCTTAGAGTAACTTAATACATTGCAGCTGTGAAAATATGCCCAGTTAACTCTTCCCTGAGAGACCAGCTTACGCTTCCTTCTCTGTCTACAGGAGTTCACACTTCACACGGAAGATGTCAGAAGTTTGTGAAATGTTGTTCACTGGTAGAACAGCTGTTACAGATGTGGATATGCTCTCCCCATATTTCAGAAGGGTGGAAGCACAGACAGATTAAAACAGTAAACAGACCTAAGGGATTCCAGCCTTGACTCTGCAACTGACTTACTTCAATGCCTTTCTCTGAGGTTTGATAGATTCTTTGTATCTGGCAACCTGTAAATCTCTTTTTCTACTGTTCCCGTTCAGAGGCTTTTAAACCTTTTTGTATTTCAACAACAGGAGAAAAAAGCTTTTGAGGTCCTGCTCCCCTCTGGCCACCTCGAAATACATGTTTTCCAAAGAACAAATGTTACTCTACAAACCCCTCATTCTCCTACGAAAATGGGAGGAGCGCTTTAGAGAGGATCACATTAATTTTATTTCCCCACATGCGTCAAGACACCTAAGCATTGCAGTTATAAAAAAAAGAGAACAAAAAAGCAGTAGGAATCATTTAGCATTAGCCTAACAGCACCAATGTTAACAATTCAAACCACACTTATCTGCAGGAGAGGCAGCTGCCACACGCAATACACCTTAAAACTCTCAGAGCATCCACATTATTTTTTGAAATCACCACCACCGCACAAGTTCCCAAAAGCTATTTGGGCACTCCATCACCCACCAGTCAAAGCTTTTAATGTCATATTGTTAAGCACAATGAGTTTCACAGTAACTGATGTGACAACACGTGGATCATCTCTCCCCGTTGCTCTCTTTGTTTGATTAAGCTTCTGGCTGCAGCAGATGCCCTGAGTCACAGGGTGGTGAGAGAAGTACTGCTTCTTCCCTTCTCCAACAGGACAGCTTTTTCAGGTTTGGGGAAATAAAAAAGCAATTAAACTGGATGTTTCCCTCCTAAATGCAAATAAAAAGCATGGACAGATTGCCATCTGGATAACCTGCAAACTGCCATGGAAAAGGAGGGAACATTACAACAGAAACTGGATATTTTCTAGTGTGCAAATAGCAGTCAATAGGAATTGCCAATAGCGCATACAGTTTAGCACAAGCTGCAGAAATATGTTTTATAGCTGGGATGGGGGCAGAGAAAGGCTGTCCATCTGAAGTATTAGAAAGTATTAATCCTAAATATCTTGCGTTATCTCATTCCTTAGTGATTATTCCATCGAGTGCATTATTAGCTTGCTTTGTCACTGCATGGCAGCAACGCTTACCTTATCTCCACACATACATGCTCAGGCATCACTCTTATCTATCTAACACTTTGAAACATTCCCTGTCTTTGTGAGCACAGCAAGCTTTTCAAAGTAGACTATCTTTTGATGCCCAAATAATGAATATTGAACAATAAAACTTAAAGGTGACTCAAAATACCGTACAAATTGATAAGCCCCAGAATTTGCCCTGGAACACTCAAATACCAAGCCTGTAAAGCCAAGAGAAAAACCCACGTAAGTTTCTAATACTGAATTTTGAAAAAAACCGAACACAAAGCCAAACAACAAACTGCTCTCAGTTTCTTTTCTTACAGCTAGACTCCTATTCAATCTTTTAGAGAAGCAGAGGAACTAATTCTGTTCATTAAACTTGCAAACGGTACAATTCTATAAATGCACTTGAATTTGATTTTCTTGTCAAAGGGAAATACAGACCAATGGCTTTTCTTTGCTGCCTTTATTTCAGTTTTCATTAAGCATGAAAAAGCTGGTCTCCTGCAAGCCAGCTCGACGTATCTCAATGTACAACCATCAAAACAATGTAATAAGGCAAGATATACTTGACACTCAGGAGACAGAAAGTTCATGGGATCAATAACAAAGTGTCAATTTCTTAAAAAATTGCTCAAATGGAAAGCTGTTGGGTGGAAAGAAAAATATCCACCAGTAATGAGTAGTAACATTCAAATACTATTGCTACTTCCCATCACATGCTTTTCATCTACTTCAAAGCACTGTAGAAATTCTAGGGACCTCTCCTAATTCAGTACATAGATATCATCATCTTCATGTCAGGAATGCATAAAGAGAGACAACTCTCTGAACCAAATACAATGACTAAATGTTAGCTGCCTGCAAAAGGTTTTCAAGACTACAAAAATGCAGAGGACCTGGACAGCATTTCAGGGGAGTGCAGGACAAGAAGAGACCTGGGCCATCAAAGCTGATTTCTGAGTGCAAGTCTCCTGTTATTAGGCACGTATTCTGCACCATACATTGCTCCACCTAAAGATGGCCTCATGTTGGGAATTTTTAATCAATCTCAGATTTTGTTGAGCTTATAAATGAAAAAAAAAAAAGATATAGCACATATATCAATTCACTTTTTGTGTTGTTGCTGTTTCTAACAGAGTATTTCAATCACGTCCTGTTATACTCAAAGCATCAATAAAAGCAATACCCTTTTCAGAGTACTAAACCAGAACACAAAGCTGTACTTCTGCACTTGCAGGGAGGGGGAAAAGGAGAAAGGATGGTTTCTAGCTGGCTATCTCAATAATGTTCCTGTTCTATGTTTGGACCACAGGATAACCCAGAGTCTCCACAATGACACAAAAGCCAGTGAAAGAATGATGAGCTCACCAAGAGATAAGACTAACAGAAAGCACCACCAGTGCTACCAGTGCAACATCAGGGCAATTCACCACCCTCAGCTGCTGCGTTGACAACAAAACCAGACCAAGAACAGCATGTCTTATTTAAAAAATAATTCAAAAACCAAATCAGAGAAAAAATACTTTACATGGATGATACTCAAAATTTATGACAGAAGTAGGCTGTAGATTTTAAATAAATGTAAAACAGACATCTCTTATGTATATTTGATCGTTTCACCTCAGTAAAATGCAACTTCTAGAAAAAACATCCTTTGAACAGGGAAAACCAGCTCCTCTCTTAGTTGACATCCTACTGGGTTACACATGGGACACGATTTTCCTGTCCTTGACAAAAGGAATGAGGCTGCAGACTGTTCTGCATAGCACTTCTGCAGAAATGTTTCCAGCTGAACTGTGAAACACCGTATACATCTAATAAATCCACTGCAGAAAATCATCACGCTATTGATTGAGGGCAATTGCCCTTATTAACAAATGAGAGAAATACTGCCAAGGATCTGTCATCTGGAAATCAGAATCAATATCTTAAAGAGGTCTTTGAAACTTGACTATATTAAGGGAATATAGAATTCTAGGAATACAGAAATTCCTGGGCCTGCAACAAAGCTGGAGAGGGACTTCTTACAAGGCATGCAGTGATAGGATGAGGGGAAACAGTTTCAAACTGAAAGAAGGTAGATTAGATTGGTTATTAGGAAGAAATTCTGTACTGTGAGGGTGGTGAGACACTGGCACAGGTTGCCCAGAGAAGCTGTGACTGCCCCCTCCCTGGCAGTGTTCAAGGCCAGGTTGGATGGGGCTTGGAGTAACCTGGTCTGGTGGGAGGTGTCCCTGCCCATGGCAGGGGGTTGGAACTGGATGATCTCTAACGTCCCTTCCAACCCAAACCATTGTATATTTCTACGAAAATATGTACCTCAACCTATCAAAAATCTTTCCTCAGCCAGTGGAAGTGCAGGCACCTACAGAAGAAGGATGAGTTACTTGTACATTACTTAGCTGTTAGTTGTATGGTACTTATTTCCATGCAACACATTCTGGGTGGGATTTTTCAGCTGATATACTGAATTCCAGTGCCCATGAATTCTGACCCATGAATTTAGCTGGTGTGTGATACCCTGCAAAATATTCTGCCAACTGCAATAAATACAGACTATGAATTGCACCTTGCCCTTTCCCCCCCCTAGATTTCCTTATTTAAGCTGAAAGGACAATGCCACTTCCTTCAACTTTGAAACTGTCCCGTGTGTTCAGCTGACAGCACTGACTTCAGTTATAAAAGCTTCCAGTATTTATATCCTATAGCTCTAACATGAATTACCTCAGGATTCAGTAATCGAGCTCAGATCGTGGTTGCATACAACTAAGCAACTGATATCATAATTGTTTATAAAATAGATTTCTGATATGTTTAGAATTAAAAGTAATTTAAGCTGTGGTTAAAAACTTAAGCATTGATTCTGCTACATGTGCAAGTCATGTAGCATGTGTACCCCATATAAATCTATTCGCTTTTGAGTATATTAGCACTTAAGGAATTAGATTTTGCTCTAAAATGCTCCCAAAAATGAACAGTGGATTCATATGCTACTGATGAAAATTGTAATGACAGGTGGTTCCACTCATGTCTGTCAACCGTCATTCACAGACACTGAACCCATTCTGATAACCATTTATCTCCTTCCCTCTCCTCCCCCGAGATATACTCAGACCAAGGGCTGGACAGCATAACCTGCTTTATGGAAGACAGGAGCATGCTAGCACAGAACAGACACAAGAGCTCTCTGTCTAGGCTGGCAATCAACTGCCTGTCACATACGATACAGAAACAACCTTTGATTTTTTTCCCTTCCCTTTCATTTTTTAATAACCACTGATGCCTGCTAGCAGAAAAAACATCTTTCTTACACATCCTTAATTGTACATTTTTGGTCATTTTAGGACAAATCTGTATGATTTTGAAATTAGTATTTCAAATTGCTGCTGCAAATTCAAAGTCAAGTTTAAACACAATAAAGTCCACAGATTTTTCAGCTGTGTTGTTTGCACAAGGGGAGGCTGGGAGTGGGAAAAGTCTGAGATTTTTTTAAGTCTGTGTCAATACTTGCTGTTCATAAGTTTTCTTCTAATGGCAAATATGAACTCACATAGAAGCTGGTGTTCTTGATACAACTTGATAAAAATGAAACTGATACCCATTTTCATTAAAGCTCAGTGTGGAAAAGCCATGGAACTGTTCTGCAACAGAGGATATTATAACTAGTGTTATTTATTTATTAGTGGAGAAATCACTATATAGGCTATTGAAATGATTTTTTTGCCATTTCATTAAAATGTCTCCCTTTTCTATATTTTTTCATTTAAGCATAAAGAAAGGTGATTATACAGGAAAGTTCTGTAGGCAGTACTGCTGATGAAGTTGAGAGCATACCACATTTCAGTTTGAGATTGCACTTTTTAACCAGTACTTTAATTTATACTGGAGTCTCTTTCATTCCAAAGTCAATGGAAAAAATATGCTCAGAGGTGGCTTATAAAGAAACTCTATACATGAATTTACACACACAAATCAAATGACTATATTAGATTTTCCCAGAAGCTGATAATGATTTACATTAAGGAAAATGTTCTGTAGCCTTCTTTTCATACTCTTGAATGTCTGACACATACAGCAAACATAGAACATTTTTGGCATGTAAAAAATAACATGTTTGTTGGCAAACTCTTCAAGGCTTTCAGATGGGGGTCAAATAATTCTGTGTTTTTCGGTTTTCAGTACTTTATCGTGACTATGCACCTGCAATTGTGTAAGTGGTACTTAGTGTATATGTGTTCAGCGTGTAAGTGCTCAGTTCTTTCCTCGCTTAAAACATACTAAACACAAACTTCAGCTTGCTGACAAACAAAAAAATAAAGTTAGATATGCACAGCAAATAAAGCCTCTTCTTTCATTTGCTACATAATGAGATCCAAAATATTTTATTTTTTGTAGAGAACACAAGACACCCTAATGTTGTAATCACTTTAGTATGAATTACAGATCTGTAACTGTCAAACTGGCAACCACATATTTTACTTGTACAATATATATTTTAAGATGAAATTAAGTGTGCTAATTAGCTACTTGTGCCCATTGTAATTTCAGAATAGGAAAACTGAGAAAAATTCCAGCAAAACAATAATTAAAGAGAATCAGAACATGCTTCCGATAGGCTTTGCAATACATTCATTTCTCAAGCTTTTGTATAACTGATTACATCTTTTTTTTTTTTTTAACTTCTATGGGTAAACAGCAAAACTAATTAGCTGCACACTATTAAGTTAATGCACATTTATCTACAACAATTCAATTCTGACTGTGAAATAATCTTTCTAGCCCATAATTACACTCCAGCTTAGTTAGTATAATTTCCGCAGCATGTTCTTTAATAAGGCAGATGACATAAGGGTTGGTCTTAAATATCAAGGATATTCTAGACGAGTCACAAAAGGGGACAGGCAGAGCTGCATTAAACACCTATTATATTATCAAGGCAGTACACGTAAAACAGAATATGAATTCAATACTATCTGAACTATCACAAGCATCTCAAGATGCTTTTGCAGAAGATAAGCAAAACACTTAAAGGGCTTGAGATGCCCCTCAGCCACTTCATTAGAAGCAGTCCCACGTCCTTCACAGCTCCTTCATCCCCTGTCACTGCATCTCATCCCCTTTACCAAGAGCAGCCAGATTACTCATAATCCCATTCAGTGTATTAGTTTCCTTCAAAAAGAAAATGCATATGGTCTTGCATCTCCCATACTACTTTAAGTGCAGGCAGTCAACTCCCACTGAAGAAAGTCACCACAGGTCAAAAGACAGATCAGACTCCAAGCTCGTTTAGTCTTTGGTTTACTGGTGAGGATTTAGCAACGAGAATCCCAGTTAGTACAAACCGGTCTTCTTATGGACACTTTAAACCCTGCTTACCCAGGCTGAAAACACCAAAATACTTTTCTGTGAGCCAATGGGGACAACGTGTATGTGGAGGTAGGTTGACAACAGTGCCTGAGTACTGCTGGGCTGGATGTGAATACGAAGTTTTGGAGGAAAGGCTCTGCCTCCCCTCTGCAACTCTCTGACTGATCTTGTTCTTCTTTTGCCTAAGCCCACAATGTGCCGAGTGTCAGTGTTTATCAGATTTATACATCTGGGCTATGAAATGTAACCTCTGCTGTAACACAAACAGCCACGAGTCTCTCCTGAAAGTGAAGAACTGAAATGAAAAAATACTTGCTTGTCTTCATCTAACTGTTTCTAAATACCGGTAGCTTAAAATGACCTGTTATCTAAAGTGCTCTTGTGTTCTGTGAAGGATTTTGACTAAATATATGCTGTTGGGCATGATGTCCTTGCACTCTTTCATAGTTATGAATGGTATAAAGATAATTTTACCTGTGAAGGATTACCATTTATTGTGTGCAACAATGAAAGACACTGAGTAAGATTTTCAAAATCAACAAGGTGATTTAAAGCCAAAGTCCTATTTTCCTGTAACCTCACAAAGGATTTTAATTTAATCAGGATTCCAAAATGCCTAAGACTCTTCTGAAAATGTAGACTCCAGCTTTTAAATCACACAGCCACTTTTAATAACTTTACTCACTCTAATTAACTTTTTATTTTCAGGTTAGTACTATTAAGCAAGATCAGGACCAAAACGATCTCTGCATAGTAATCAGTCACTGACTCCTGCTGCTGAAATGTAACATGCCAAGAGATGTCCTAAAAGTTCAACATAAATTCAGAACAACATAAACTGATAAATCATTTCTTGGAGAAAAACAAATCAGCAATGTCTATTTTAAATTATCACTTTCTTAGGAATACATACAACTAGGCAAACTCTGCTTGATTAGAATTTAAAATAAGGAAATACATGATAAATGAGGTTATAAAATGACTTTTTTTTAAATTCAGACATATAAATGATGCATCAACTACTGTCTCCAGACTATATAAACATAGCCAGTTCAAGAGGTTTCAAAAGCACAAGGAAAACTGAAGAAGATGCCCCTGGAAGCTGCTCTGCTGCTCATTCTGCCTTCCCCTGGGAATGATGCAATCTGATTTTGAGGCACCCCACCTTTGGCAGAAGCAAGGAAAGAGGCAGCGAGGCCATGGCTAACTAGTTCTGCACCTGCAAAACCTGCTTGGCCTTTCAGCCCAGAGCTGCTTAGAAGGATGCTCCTGGGACAGACATCTTGCTGCCTGTTCTGAACCAGCACCAGCCAGGTCTGCTTATGGCCACAGCTTTGTAGTCCCTATCAGTCCGCAACACAAAGCCAACAGCAGCTGAGCCCTTTGTTTAAAGTCATCCCTTGAACTCGAGTCAAACACATCAGAAATTAAAAGCTGGCTAAATTAAAAGTCAAGTAATAACCTTTTCCAGAAGGTTCACTTTTCTTGTTATAGTTAAGACCAGAATGCACAAGCAATAAAATCAGTCATCGTTTCCAAGAGACTTTAATTATCTAATACAATTTCATTTTATCTATCTTTAAAATCAGGTTATCTAAAAAAAATACTAAGGTAGCCAAGATTATCAAGAGATGCTAACTATTTTGGCTGCCAAACTACAGAGGCCTGGCTGTAAATGAATCTCCTTTGTCAAACTGTGCCCCCAAAATTAGTGCATCTAAAATTACTAGCCAGTTTTGAAAATCTTGCTCTGCTATGTTTGTCTTGCACTTTCTCCTTGACAGCTATTTAGTTCTGCCAATTTTTCTTTCCAGACCATCAGAGCACTGAGCAGAGAAGAAAGAAATTCAGCTTTAGCCTTCAGTCCTGCAGCTTTGAGTCAGGAGATAAAGAGTTATGGCTTGAAGACATGAGATAAAAGCAAAGCAATATACTTGCAGTCACAAATTCAATGAATTAAACTAAGAAAGAAATGCCGTAGGTCAGGCAGAGATCATGCAGAGTAAGAACAGCAAGAGACAAGGAAATGGGAACCATAAATGTATTGTTATCTTTTCCATGTCATTTCATCTCTCTATACATCTGTTTCGCTACCTATAAAAAAGGCCCTTCTGAAAGGCTCTTCCAAAAGACTTTTTGAGAGCTTGCTGTAAAAATCACTAAATCCAGGGCAAAATATTATTACCAGTGCTGCCACAAAGGTGCAGAGTAGTCACCAAGACTTGGATGGTTTTATAGAGGGTGAAGATCTAAAACAAAAAGAACCATCAGGAGACAAATTACTGACTACAATTTGTTAAGCAAGCACTGTGCAAAAAGAAATTGAGAGAAGTATAGTAAAAAACAATTTGTTTCACATGGCTAAAGAGGTTCTGTTTTTCATTTATGCTGTCAGGTGTTTTCCTCTTGCCTTAAAAACTGAATTTCTTTGGAACATGTTCCTCATATCCCAGTACTGTGAACTGACACTGACTGGAGAATATATACACAATACAAAGAGAGAAGAGAGGCTTAAAAAAAATAATCACAGTGTATGCAGCTGCAAGCATGGTCAATCGCAAATACTGAGGATAGCACTTAATAAAATGACACCTTAATCCAGCATTTTGCCTGTTCTCTTACCAAGTTGTCAATACAATACGTGAATGTCTCTCACAGCTTAACACTTGGGGAGGTTTCCTGACTGTTTTAGCAAGTTAGACTTGCTCTTGGTTTTTCATGTGCTAATGGAGTGACTCATCGATACCGAGATGTCAAAAGGAAGACTTGTCTGCCTGAAAAGTTGGGGTTTACTTTACGAACTCTCTACAGCAATTTTATGTCAAATCTTGAATGGGTCTGGGATGTGCAAACAGTGTAGTTGAGTACCACTCACTGGACTCAACAATAGCTACCAGCCTTTAGCTTCATCTATTCAGCTGTCTCAATTGTTTACCAACTGATAAGTATCTGAATACTTCTCCCACCATCTTTCATAAAAACACTTTTACCATCCACTATAACCAGGTAAGAATCTTACATTTCTGGAGAAAGCTACTAGCCTCGGTACTGATTTCTTTCTCGTCAAAAAGGGGTAACATTCTGAACTGTCAAAATTTTAGTTATCAACACGATTGCTCAGCACTATATATACTTTTCAGACATTTTAATTTTCATACTGAAGCCGCTTACTTACATGGCGTATTTTATTTTGTTCTAAGTGACAACAAAATTAAATTATCAGAGTTTCTTCTTCAATTGAAATTTATTGCCGCATATTTTATTGATTGCAATTTATGTGTTGGAGTTTGACATTACAGTTTGTTCAATGTACTTTTTTTATAAACGTTATCCACAATCGTACAAGGCACAGCATCAAACTCTCAGGGGTCTGCTTCATAAGGCAAGTGCAATGTAAATGAGGGAGAACTAGGAACACGGTATGTACTTTTCCCTTATCCTGGAGAAGACTTTTGAGAGTTGGAAATCAAATATGCTGTGTGTCTATTTACTGAGTAATCAACTGATCCTGAAAGGAGGACACAAGTTTGGTAGAAGTGCTCTGGGGTATCAATCAAGAGGTAACACTAAACCAGGAAATAGATAACTGAACTAATTGAGCCATTTTCTATCTTCTTTTATTCACAGTTCTGGCAAGTAATCGTTCAAAATGGCTTTATTACCACATTAAGAGTTCTCCTATGTCTTTCCAAGACTATCTTCTGTTGATTGTAAAACTCACGAGCCAAGCAGCATTTCCCTAACTTTAAGAGTTGATTGACATACTGCGGGCTTTCTTACCTTCTACACATTTCAGAGTAAACTGCTTGAAAAGGCAAGGTAAAGTTACTTGAGGTAAAGTTATGAGCCCTGCACATTTAAAACATACCCACTGCCTGTTTCTTTGGTGGGTAGCCAAATGCCTGTGATCTCTAGATACGACTGGACTAATTGACAGGCAGTTCCCTACACATCAAAGTGTTAAATCAAAGAACTCTACCATAGTTTACTGTGATGCTTCAGCATAATCTGAACAGTCCAAAGTCCCATTTGAAATCAGGAGAAGGCAACACTCAGATAAATTACTCTCTGTGATCACCTCATACCATGTGAGAAGATAAGAAGTCAGCCAGAGACCTGCCCAAGCTGCTGAATGTTCCTCTGGAAGGAAATCTGCATCTGCCCACCCAGACCTAGATCGGATCACGGGTGTCCATCCCTTAGAGATGCACTGCATGAAGTAGCTGCTGAAATGATGAGAACAGTTTTAGCAAATCCCACTTTGCAGAGACAACAGCTCATGAAATTTTAAAGAGCAACGAAATTGCTCTTCAAAAATAAAAAGAAAAAAAGGCATGGCACCCACCACTATGTAACACCAAAGCTGCAGAATGTCACATCTCTCCCTCTATTCTAAAACCTTCAGGGGTTTTCTACAGTCATGTAAAAATCTTGAGGCATTTTTAATGTTTATAATGAAATCCCAGAAATTAAAAAAACATGAGAATTCAAACACTTCCTAGGGCTGTAATGGAGGTAGAGTACTAAGCAATAACTATGAATATTTTCATGTGATCTGTTTTGAATCATACTGTGTACTGATGTTTCAAGGCTCACTATTGCTGAAACTCTGATGGGACTTCAGCAGTAAGACTATCCAGCATACAACTGAGTGACAGTGAGAGTGATACAGCTTAAAAAACCTTCTGGTTCTCTGTGAGATTAATTTGGCAGTGCCAGAAGCTAAGGACTAAGCTCTGAAACCCACCAGGACTGATGCAGCTTCCCAGGCTGAGATCTGGTGGGAACATGCAGCCACCAAGGTGTCGGGCTGCAGGGTGTGCCCTGCTGGAACACAAGTATAGGATGGCAGCAGTGAGCACACCTGTGGGACGTGTGCCCAGGTAGAGGAACCCCAGCACTTAGTGATAGAGCTCCAGGAGGAGGTGAGTAGGTTGAGGACTACCAGAAAATGTGAGAGAGAGACAGACTGTTGGAGTCACACCCTACCTTCCCTGAACCAAACCCAACAGACAGGCAGGGCTCATGACATGGAGAACTCCCTATCTTCTCTCTGCCTGGCTGAACATTGTGACTTAGAGGATAGGGGGCAATGGCACCAAGTTCCTGCCCGGCGCAGCAGGTGTCTCCCCAGTAACTGCCACACCTTCCCAGGTGCCCTTGCAAAATAGGTATAATGCTCTGCAGGGGAACTGAGCACTGACAAGGATGATGGTTCCTCTAGCTTAGAGGTGATGCCAAGCCTAAGTTGGACTACACCCTGCACTAAAGCTGCTTCAGTAAAATCAAAAAGATGGGTCAGTGTCATAGGTGACTCACTTCTGAAAGGAGCAGAAGGCCCAATATGCAGACCAGACCCACTTCTTAGGGAAGTCTGTTGCTTCCCTGGGACCTGGGTTAAAGATGCACAGAGAAAGTTTCCTTCCTTAGTACAGCCCTCAGATTACTATCTGATACTGATCTTTCAGGTAGGCAGCGATGAAACTGTTACGAGAAGTCCAAGGGCAATGAAGAGAGACTTCAGGGCCTTGGGATGGCTGGTTAAGGGATCAGGAGAAGAAGTGATGTACTAAACAGGAAGAGCCAGCAGATCAATACCTGGCTCCGAGCCTGGTGTCCTCGGCAGGACTTTGGGTTCTTGGATCATGGGTTGATTTACATGACACCAGGCCTGCTGGCAACAGATGGGCTACACCTGTCTCAAAGGGGGAAAAGGATCCTGGCACAAAATCTAGCAGGGCTTATCAAAAGGGCTTTAAACTAGATTTGAAGGTAGAAGGGCACAAAACCAGGCTTGTTAGAAACAAGCCCAGGGACAGCACACCGATGTTTGAGGGATGGTGTGCTAGCGAGGTCTTTCAGTCTGCCATTTCAGTTGAGATAGGGGATGGAGATCCATGCAGCAGCGAAGGTGCAAGGGTTATTGGTGGGTTAGAAACCATGGAAGCACCTGAGAACAGTCAGGTAGGAATTAGGACTTCTCNGGCTTTAAACTAGATTTGAAGGTAGAAGGGCACAAAACCAGGCTTGTTAGAAACAAGCCCAGGGACAGCACACCGATGTTTGAGGGATGGTGTGCTAGCGAGGTCTTTCAGTCTGCCATTTCAGTTGAGATAGGGGATGGAGATCCATGCAGCAGCGAAGGTGCAAGGGTTATTGGTGGGTTAGAAACCATGGAAGCACCTGAGAACAGTCAGGTAGGAATTAGGACTTCTCCCTGCAAAAAGGTGGGAGGACCATTAGCCCAACTGAAGTGTATCTACACTTAACACATGCAGCATGGGCAACAAACAGGAGAAGGTGGAAGCCATTGTGCAGCAGGAAAACTATGATATAGTTGCCATCACAGATGTGGTGGGATAACTCCTACAACCGGAGTGCTGCAATCAAAGGCTACGAGCTCTTCAGAAGGGATAAGCAAGCAAGGAAGGAGAGGTGGTGGGGTAGCCCTGTATGTTAGGGAGTGTTATGAGTGCCTAGAACTTAATGACAGTGACGATAGGGTTGAGCATTTATGGGTAAGAAACAGGTGGAAGGCCAACAATGCAGACATCATGGTCAGAGTCTANCTATGATATAGTTGCCATCACAGATGTGGTGGGATAACTCCTACAACCGGAGTGCTGCAATCAAAGGCTACGAGCTCTTCAGAAGGGATAAGCAAGCAAGGAAGGAGAGGTGGTGGGGTAGCCCTGTATGTTAGGGAGTGTTATGAGTGCCTAGAACTTAATGACAGTGACGATAGGGTTGAGCATTTATGGGTAAGAAACAGGTGGAAGGCCAACAATGCAGACATCATGGTCAGAGTCTATTACAGACCACCCAACCAGGATGAAGAGACAGGTAAAATATTCTATAGGCATCTGGGAGAAGTCTCATGAGCGCCTGCCCTTGTTCTTGTGAGGGACTTCAACTTCCCAGATGTCTGCTGAAAATACAATACAGCAAAGAGGGAACAGTCCCGGAAGTTCCTAGAGTGTGTGGAGGATAACTTCCTGACCCGGCTGGTGAGGGAGCCCCATTGGACCTGCTGTTTGTCAACAGAGAAGGACTTGTGGAGGATGTGACAGTTGATGGCTGTCTTGGTCGTAGCAATCATGAAATAATAAGAGTTGCAAGTTCTTGGAGAAGTAAGGTGGGGGGTCAGCAGAACAGCCACCTTGGACTTCCAGTGGGCAGACTTTGGCCTGTTTAGGAGACTGGTTGACAGAGTCCCTTGGTAGGCAGTCCTGAAGGGCAAAAGCATCCAGGAAGGCTGGACATTATTCAAGAATGTGTCTTAAAGGTGCAGAAACAGGTCATCCCCATGTGCTGAAAGATGAGCTGGCAGGGAAGAAGACCAGTGTGGCTGAATAGAGAGATCTGGTTGCAACTCATGGGGAAAAGGAGAGTTTATGACCTTCAGAAGAAGGGGCAGGCCACTCAGGAGAACTACAAAGATGTCATGAGGCTATGCAGGGAGAAAATCAGAAGAGCCAAAGCCCAACTAGAACTTAATCTGTCTTCAGCTGTTAAAGACAANTGAGCACTGACAAGGATGATGGTTCCTCTAGCTTAGAGGTGATGCCAAGCCTAAGTTGGACTACACCCTGCACTAAAGCTGCTTCAGTAAAATCAAAAAGATGGGTCAGTGTCATAGGTGACTCACTTCTGAAAGGAGCAGAAGGCCCAATATGCAGACCAGACCCACTTCTTAGGGAAGTCTGTTGCTTCCCTGGGACCTGGGTTAAAGATGCACAGAGAAAGTTTCCTTCCTTAGTACAGCCCTCAGATTACTATCTGATACTGATCTTTCAGGTAGGCAGCGATGAAACTGTTACGAGAAGTCCAAGGGCAATGAAGAGAGACTTCAGGGCCTTGGGATGGCTGGTTAAGGGATCAGGAGAAGAAGTGATGTACTAAACAGGAAGAGCCAGCAGATCAATACCTGGCTCCGAGCCTGGTGTCCTCGGCAGGACTTTGGGTTCTTGGATCATGGGTTGATTTACATGACACCAGGCCTGCTGGCAACAGATGGGCTACACCTGTCTCAAAGGGGGAAAAGGATCCTGGCACAAAATCTAGCAGGGCTTATCAAAAGGGCTTTAAACTAGATTTGAAGGTAGAAGGGCACAAAACCAGGCTTGTTAGAAACAAGCCCAGGGACAGCACACCGATGTTTGAGGGATGGTGTGCTAGCGAGGTCTTTCAGTCTGCCATTTCAGTTGAGATAGGGGATGGAGATCCATGCAGCAGCGAAGGTGCAAGGGTTATTGGTGGGTTAGAAACCATGGAAGCACCTGAGAACAGTCAGGTAGGAATTAGGACTTCTCCCTGCAAAAAGGTGGGAGGACCATTAGCCCAACTGAAGTGTATCTACACTTAACACATGCAGCATGGGCAACAAACAGGAGAAGGTGGAAGCCATTGTGCAGCAGGAAAACTATGATATAGTTGCCATCACAGATGTGGTGGGATAACTCCTACAACCGGAGTGCTGCAATCAAAGGCTACGAGCTCTTCAGAAGGGATAAGCAAGCAAGGAAGGAGAGGTGGTGGGGTAGCCCTGTATGTTAGGGAGTGTTATGAGTGCCTAGAACTTAATGACAGTGACGATAGGGTTGAGCATTTATGGGTAAGAAACAGGTGGAAGGCCAACAATGCAGACATCATGGTCAGAGTCTATTACAGACCACCCAACCAGGATGAAGAGACAGGTAAAATATTCTATAGGCATCTGGGAGAAGTCTCATGAGTGCCTGCCCTTGTTCTTGTGAGGGACTTCAACTTCCCAGATGTCTGCTGAAAATACAATACAGCAAAGAGGGAACAGTCCCGGAAGTTCCTAGAGTGTGTGGAGGATAACTTCCTGACCCGGCTGGTGAGGGAGCCCCATTGGACCTGCTGTTTGTCAACAGAGAAGGACTTGTGGAGGATGTGACAGTTGATGGCTGTCTTGGTCGTAGCAATCATGAAATAATAAGAGTTGCAAGTTCTTGGAGAAGTAAGGTGGGGGGTCAGCAGAACAGCCACCTTGGACTTCCAGTGGGCAGACTTTGGCCTGTTTAGGAGACTGGTTGACAGAGTCCCTTGGTAGGCAGTCCTGAAGGGCAAAAGCATCCAGGAAGGCTGGACATTATTCAAGAATGTGTCTTAAAGGTGCAGAAACAGGTCATCCCCATGTGCTGAAAGATGAGCTGGCAGGGAAGAAGACCAGTGTGGCTGAATAGAGAGATCTGGTTGCAACTCATGGGGAAAAGGAGAGTTTATGACCTTCAGAAGAAGGGGCAGGCCACTCAGGAGAACTACAAAGATGTCATGAGGCTATGCAGGGAGAAAATCAGAAGAGCCAAAGCCCAACTAGAACTTAATCTGTCTTCAGCTGTTAAAGACAACAAGAAATGCTTCTACAAATATATTAGCAACAACAGGAGGACTAAGGAGAATCTCCATCCTTTATTGGATGTATGAGAAAACAAGTCATCAAGGATGAAGAAAAGGCTGAGGTACTTAATACCTTTTTTGCCTCAGTCTTTAGTAGTAGGACCAGTTACTTGATGGGTACCCAGTCCCCTGAGCTAGAAGACAGGGATGGGGAGCAGTATGAAGCCCCCATAATCCAAGAGGAGATGGTTAGCGACCTGCTAGACCACTGAGTGATTGTCCCCCTGTACTCAGCACTGGTGAGGCCACACCTCAAATACTGTGTTCAGTTTTGGGCTCCTCACTACAAGAAAGACATTGAGGTGCTGGAGCGTGTCCAGAGAAGAGCAACAAATCTGGTGAAGGGACTGGAGCACAGGTCTGATGAGGAGTGGCTGAGGGAGCTGGGGGTGTTCAGTCTGGAGAAAAGGAGGCTCAGGGGAGACCTTATTGCTCTCTACAACTGCCTGAAAGGAGGTTGTAATGAGGTGGGGGTTGATCTCTTCTCCCAAGTAACAAGTGATAGGATGAGTTGCACCAGGGAAGTTTTAGCTTGGATATCGGAAGAAACTTCTTCACTGAAAGGGTTATCAAACACTGGAACAGGCTGCCCAGGGAAGTGGTCAAATCACCATCCCTGGAAGTATTTAAAAGATGTGTAGATGTGGTTCTTAGGGTCATGATTTAGCACCAGACTTGGTAGAGTTAGGTTAATGGTTGGACTCGATGCTCTTAAAAGTCTTTTCCAACCAAACAATTCTATGATTCTATGACTAATCAAAGGACTATACAGAAAAAATAAATAATTACTTGCTTTTTGTGAAGACTTGGTTTAAGTTGTATCCCAAATAAGCTGGTCTTCAAGTAACTGTTGATACCCAAATTCCCATTTCAAAGATGGGCATAGACATGGTAAGCAGACAAACCCATCTCAGCTATTCTCCCTTCCCCAAATGAAAACAAAAAACCTTACCTAACTATCTCCCCTAAGAATGTCATCCTACCACTGGCAGATGAAAGGACATGGAGAAGATAACAATACATTTATGCAGATGTTATCAGATTTTAACTCCCTAAGATCCAGTGAGAGAAGTAGCAATTAGCTGCAGAACACTGCAGTCCTGGGACAGCTTTCTGAATCATACAGGCAGAGGATGCCAGGGCACCAGCAGCTCCTAAGTCACAAGAAAGTGGTGCCATAAAATGTCCCCAAGGAGCACTGAAATGTGCATTCAGCCTGGAAAAAGTGTGCTGCCTGAAGTTTTCTTTAGACAATCACTAGGATTTCTGCATTTCCTTATAACCTCCTACTCTAGCTTTTAGTCATTAAACAAAATATTCACTTTCCATATTGGAGTTCTGTTAATGATTTAATTTCAGTGAAAGTAGCAGAGATTAGTTTTCTTCTCCTTTAAATAGCGACTGATCTTAGGCACAGATACAGAAAACCTTACTAGTTACAGACGCTTTATTCTTTTCTTTCTAAAATCTTTTCACACACATTGAAACTGACAATTAATAGCGCTAAATTTTGTAGACATAACAGCATACTAGAAGATGATGAGGTCAAACTGTGTAGTCAGACACAGAAATAGGGAAAAAAATACAGCATCACTAGCTTTACCATCAATTAGCTTTAAAAAAGCAAAGGCCTGTACACTGGAGGTCAAGCAAAAGAAGAACAAAACCAAGACACGTCTTTCTGCATCAATCAACTGGACCCTGAAGAGCTGAAGTTTTTCTAACATATATTTAAAATGCCTTTTCTATTTTATGGGAAAAATAGTTGTAAAAACGTTATTTTAGTTTATATATATAGACACTGATGTTCAAACACTTCATATTTTTAAGCTAATTCAAGAACAGGGTTGGATGAAAACCTAGCATCTAATACATATACCAATCTGTACGTTAGTAAACACAGCAGTTTAAACAGCATCTTTGCAACAGGAAGGAGGCCAAACTGATCCTACCCTTGCACAGAGGAGCTGCATGCGCATTCAGGAACAAGAGAGCTGTGTCCTGCTTCACAAAACAACTGAATTCAGGACAGCCAACTTTTGGAAGGGTAATATGGCTTTGCATTTGCACTATTTATTAGAGTGTATCCTGAATTTGGAATTGTATCAACTGTCTGTTGTTGATACAGCAAATGCTTATATGAGTTTTCTTTTCTCACTAATAAAACAAGAGGGACAGTATATGCTATTAAAATCCCTACAACCAAATTTTTCTTTCAGACTGTACATACGTGGCTGTGACCATGAATTCAAATCAGGATTAAGACACTTGCATAGGGAGCTATTTAGCTCTTAAATGTTTCTTAGTGCTGGCTAAGAGACATATATGAAGCAGAAATGCAAATATTTACATTTCTTAATAACAAAATGAGAAGTCTGCCCATTACATTTTCAATTTCTTTCTCACTGTAATAGAAATAATACACAAGATTGACAATATTAATACCTTAGTTCTTAATAAAAAACTAGTAAGATTTTTTTAAAACATTTTCACTAGGTAGAGCACAGATTATATAAATACATTTTTATTTGAATCAGTGCAGTTCTGTGTGTCACAGTATGGTAACCATTGCTCTAGGCAGATTTTACGTTTTAGACAGGTTCCCAGGTATTCTTCTTAATGGAACTTCAGTTCAATTGTTTGGCCATACAGCTGCTTCACCATCCAGTGCCAAGTAAAAATTTGGGATCACTGTATCACAGCAAACCCCACAGTGTGGTAGCTGCTGGCATTTTGGCTCAACAGGGAAGCACGTGTAGTTTAACTGCCAGAGCTACCCAACTCTGCGCACACACCATTCGTGTGCAACCACATTCTGTTAGCAAACTGCACTTCTGAGCAATCTCAACTTTATTAGATTCCTAAATCCTAATTCGTTTCAGGTTGACATGACATAGTATCTTTCGGCTCCTGCTGTTAGTGATATTGTTGCAATGAAGAAAAAAAACCCCATCTGTATCTTCCCACACAGTCAATGACTGTGAGAATCTGTGTGCTAATGGATTTTTTTGCTGCTCTGGAGTGTAAAGACATTAAAATTTATCTCTACCACAAACAGCATGAATGAGCATTTACATTTTCTAGTAGGGCTTTTTTGGTTTTTTTTTTCCCCTTTTTGTAGTGTTTTCATTATACAAATGTACATTTTATCTGGACAATTGTTTTTTGTAAAAATCTTCAGTCTTACCCTACATTTTAAAATGTTGAACATTGATGAGGATCATGTAGCTGGGTCATTGTACTTGTTTATAAATCAAATGTGTTAGGTTAGACTGCTACTGTTGGGGCAGTATGGAAAATGACAGATGATCATGGAGAACCTCAGATATGATCTGAAAGGGTATTTGGAGCACACTTATTAACTTCATTTAGAACTCTCAAAACAAAAGCTCAGATGACAGGTGTAAGGATTAACACTTCCATCCATGGATTTGGGTACAGGATGTGGTAAATCTCAATAATTTCATTTAATAAAAAAGGCCCAACTTTATGAGTGGAAAGATTCTCTAGTCAGTAAATACATCTTACTGGTGGATTAGATTTGAAGAAAATTTTGTGAAGTATTGCATATGGATTAAAACCTTTTACTGCACCACAAATTAAGACCCATAGTTTTGAAAACAGCAGTAGTGGAAGAACAGGAACCGATTCTTCTGATTCGTGGCATAAAACCACTTTTTACCTTTTGAATCTGAAAAGAATACGGAATATATGAATTAATCCACTGCTTGTTTTACTCACAAATGGTAATATTAACCTATATTACATTCAGAGTGATGAAATGGTTGGCATTGAGGATTTTGGCCTGAATATCCTTGTTATTTGAATAAAACCAAGACCTCTGTGTATTCTTTGGAAATTTGCAGTGTGACACTGGAAGATCTGATGATGAAAAACAGATCTGCAACAGGCAGGAGATGATATTGGCAAATTTGGGAGGCAATTCAGGACTTACTACTTGAAATACTAAAGGAACTTGTTAAGCTAAATCAAATTTATCAAAAATGCCATGCTGAGTTATATGTGAGAAAGTAGGAAAAGCAGTTCTGGGTTGGGCTAACACTTGGTTCATCTCAACCAGTTCTTCCAAGCATCTCCTTTTTATTGCTGTTATTGACCACCAAACAGTCATTCTAATGAAATGAACCGTTAGTACCACAAGACCCTTGTTCTTGCCTCATATCAGCTTAAAACGCATCACTGTATATGTGAAGTCAGGATTTTCCCACATACATCAATTCACCAGTACACCAGCACTTACTCAAAATTAATTTCATCTGGTTTTGATGTGGCATCACAGTTTTTTTTTTCATTGCCATTTCTATTAGTTTGATGCAAACATGATGCAGATCTGAGCTGTTTAGACCTACTTTAAAGCCATTTTAGAAAACAGGCATCACATCAGACGGTTTCTCAGGGCTAAAAGAGGAAAAGATCACCACACTACAGCCTACAGCTGGTCCATGTTGTTTCTGAGTGCCCCTACTATTCTTGGATGAACATAATCTAATCCCGACCATTTGTTATTCCTAATACAGTACTTGTTCTCCAAGTTTTGCCACTGATACTGCATTTTGAGGTCGATCCTATGTTAAGTTCATTTCCCCCTCTCTCAAAAAGGAAGAGCAAAAATGGAAGTTTTTCACTTGCCCTTCAGATGTTTTGATGGAAATTGCTGTGCTGGCTGGGAAAATGAGGAAGAAATAAATGTTCTTCTAGTGTAACACTGTGATTCACAGGTTGAATTTACTATTGGCAAAGTCCACGTGAGCAATCTAATACTACAGGTATTATAACTAAACTGCTCTGTTACGTTCTCCTCCAACCCATGTAAGCTCTTGCCATTTCTAAGCTTGCCTAACTTGATTTCAGAACAGTAGACTCCAGAAACTTCTATCATTTTAACTGATCACAAGTGATGTTTTTCCCAGTTTAAGAGCTGGTTATGGATTGAGAACTGGCATACACACTTATGCCATTAAGACTGGGGAAATCAGATCCCGGGCAGTGTGGGTTAAGTGAACAACTAAGCCTACATTGCTCAGTGTTTCTCACAACTACATGACCAAATGGCAGATCGACTCTTGAGCAGCAAAGGAGACCTGGAAATTTTCTTTCTAAATCCAAGCATATGAGAGAATGGAAAACCTGAAAGCGCTACAGATCAAGATTTCCCTCTGACTCTTTGTCACAAGAAAAGGAGTAAAGCAAAAGATTGAGACGGATGCTATGGGTAGGCTTGGAAATGTTTCTCCTCTATTATGGATATTATATGTCATAACTTCATACTAGAATTTAGCAGGTTCAGTGTATTATGTTCTGAATAATACCTAAAACCTGCTTGCTTTTAAAAAAGTATTTTAGTAAAGGTTAGGCCTTATTTATATGTCAGAATTTCAAGTTAGCTTCATAAGAATAGATTTATTATGAATTTTAAAATTTTACAAATAAAAATTCTCATTTCTTATTATGTTCTATCTCCTCTACAAATGACAAACCACTTTGACATATGAATCAGTCTCAGATCTATTCACTAGACAGATTAATTTTGTGATTAATGATGTTTAAATGTTACATTCACATTCTTCCTACTTCTAAAAATTGCCTAATTATTAGACTTGTAGAAAACCTTTTAAGAAAAATCAAAATCAGAGAAGACATCTCTGGTTTGGAATTTTACTGATAGTTTGAGAAATATGTTGTATTCACTGGACAATGGGCCGGGATCAAGGGAACTGACTTCCAGATTTGAGAACACTGATTTCATTTATGGGTCACTGAATATTAAGGGAAGAAAAGATCAAAATTAACATTGTGTCTGAAAAATAAATTCTCAAATTTTTAAAATACAGAATTTTAAATAAAACTATAGGTTAAGTCAGTGGTTGGAGAGTGAAGAACTTTTTAATTCTAAATACTGTGAATCAGAACTTCTTACTAGTCCTATCTTGTGCTTCTTCACTTAAAATTTGTAAATATTATAGGGAAGAGCTAAAAGACGTGTAAGACAGATTGATGCACTCTCAGCATTCCAAATTCTTCTGTCTCTGCAAGGAATTATGTAGACACAGATCATGTTCAGCATTTAAGTCTTGGCAAACTTTGTTGTCTTGATAAGAAGCAGATTCTTTCCTCACAGCAGGTATAATCTGAAGAAGAGCTGATGAAAAAAGAGCTACCTAAAAGAACACAAGCACAAAACTAAACATTACGGTAATTTCTGGAAAAACGTATTAAAAGAAAGAAGAAAAGTATCATTTTTCGAGGAGCTACACTATCAGTATTGAGCTGTGCAAGCATGTGGCGCTACTCTAATTCCCTTTGAGTGCACTGTTCATCTCTGTTCACTAATAGTTCACTTCTAATGCACTGAACTTTGTTTTTCCTGCTCTGAAAATTTCATTGAAAAAATGTCAAACTGGATCATGAAAAGTCAAATTATGCATTTTTGTATTCATTTGAAATTAATGACAAACTTCATAAATTTCTTTTTAACAGCAACAAAGGTTTATGTGATCTGCTTCTCCATTATTTTCGGATTTTGCAATTTCCTTCTTCATTGAAGATTAAAAATTTGATTTAGATAAACACAATTATTTACATTCTTTCAGCAAATGTTTCTCAGATGAACTAGACAACAATTGCACTCTGGATAACCAAAGGAACAGCACAATTCTTGCAAACAGCAATCCATACAGAAAAATTTAATTAGCTTTTGCTTTCCTGTGTTAAATTTAATGCACAGAGGGTGCCTGTCTGTCTTCTGACTAATTCTGAAGAATATTCTCTTGCACATTATCCTGCTTAGCTTTTGAGTAGTGCATTTTTTTGCACCTGACCACAGAGAAAAGAAAGTTTTGCTAAGTACTATAGCTCGACTACCATACCTTTCAAATATCTGATTTGTCATCCACTATCCTTACTTCTTCACATTCTTTTTCATACACATTATCAACGTGTATGTAAATACGAGTATTTTACTTATTGACTTCTGTAGTTCTTTTATATTTCTCTGACCTTCTGAGAGAGCAATGAAGGCTTTCAAATAAGAATTGTGCATGGCTTTCACTGCTATGTTCCCTCGTCCCCTCTTCCACTTTGTTAATAAGGACTTCTCATGTAGAACAATCAGATAAAGAGATCCTTCCACAAAATAAAGAATATTTTTCCACAACCTAAACCACAAGCTTTAACAATCATGCCTAATTTAAAGCCTTTCAACAAACTCCTGGAATAGATGACAACATTCAAACTGAAAATATGTGAATGAATTTGAGTCACATTTCATGAGGCACAGTATGAAATGCAAAACTAAATCCTAACAGATTTCATATAAATATATGTAACTCTCAACATACTACTAAAATATTAAAATTGTCAGACAGAATTTGGAGTCCAAGAAACACCAAGATTATAGATCTAGTTTCAGTTTTCTGTAGTAAAAACAAAGATCAAGATAATCATAATGAAACAATGGTCATATAAGATTTATGATTGCTAGAAATTTATAATTAAACTCTGAGACAGTCCTTTAGGAAAACATCCAGGCTACAAATGAATAAATATAGCAAGATAAAATAGGAATAAGTAAATGAATCAATGTTTTCAGTCTTGTATATTAGAAAAACTCTTGTCATTTACACATCTATATGTCAAAGTCTGTTCTTTTGGAACACTGATGAATCATTCGGTGTTCAGCAGTTACGTATCCTTCCTCATGCAGAACTCACTGTGACACAAGATATCTTTGAAAACACAAGTCATCTATTCTGAGCAAAAGAAAACAGAATAATTTACTATTATACTGCAACCAAACACAAATACATAGCCACAGTAAAATATAAAGGTCAAAGCTCAGAAAGAGTTTGTGAAATATCTGAAGGACCACAACAGCTACACACAGCTTAGGATTCAAACCAATGATGGAGTTAACTCACAGACTGCCTTTAGTTAAATTGGGAGTTTCCTGGTATCACAGGGTAACAGTGCACATTGCTTATTTGTGTTGAGGATGATAGACTTCTGCTCCAGGGGTTGTAAATGGTTAAATCTACTCAGTCTAGCAAGGCTGAGGCCATGGTTTCTGGGAAGCAACAAACTGTCCACACAAAGAGCTAATACAGAATGGACGCATGTTGGCACAGTTCAGTCAACAACCTGCTGCTCTTGATAACTTATTTAGGAATGCTGGTCTCAGAGTTCAGGGGAGATCATAGGAAATGCCTAGGGAGCAAATTCGGAGACGCCTCAAAGAAGGCAGACCAACCCAAGCCTTGCCAACTCCCAAAAATACCCTCAAAAATGGGGTGACTGTAGATCAACTCACATGTTATGGATAAGGATGGCAAGACAACCTCAAATTCTGACCTGACCCTCCCTTAAGTGTGACTGACTCCTGATCAGAGGATGTAGCTAGTTTTGGTCTAATTTCCTAAAACTAGGGAAGTTGTGACCTATTGGGGTTTTTGTATTTTGTGCATTTTATAATCGACACTTAAAGATATAAAAGTCCCTAACACATTTCCCCCAGTAAACTGCTTGTTTAAACTGAAATAAAAACTGTCAGAAATTTTGTGGGTTTTTTGGTAGCATATTGTTTAATGCTCTTATTATTTTCAAAAACCAGAATCTGTTTTTTCCAGTAATTTAAAATGCTTTATGTGAATATATTACTTTGTGCAACATAAAATATTTGTATGTTTTTCCTTATGTCCCTCTTGCATCAACAAAAATTCAGTCTTATCTCTGAATTTTGTGAGTATAATCGAGGACAGAAATGCACTCCAGAAAGCACTGGGCATGCAGGAAGGAGGAAGGGAGGGAAAATGCAGCCAAAAATCTGAAACTAGAAGCAGGGCAAGAAGCCCTTGCTGGAGCAAAGAAAGTCCTAGCACAGCGAGCACAGTTGTTGGAATCATAAATGGAAGTGAACTCAGAAAATAAATGGAAGTTTGGATGCAGGGGGAATTTGGCACCATCCGAAAATCTGCCAGCCAGGTGAATCACTGTGATACAGAATTCACCTTAAAGAACCACTGTTACACATCCAGATAGAAAAATAAAGGTATAGCTCCAGCAAGAAGGTGTCTGTTGCACATCTCATGTACAAACACTTGTCTCCTAGGAAAGCAGTCGGGATGCACCATGACACAGAGTCTTTGGGAGCTTTTCTGAGGGAGCTGGACCAAAGGAGTTCAGAGAAACATGGTCCATGGATTATTGATAGAACTTTCAGAGACACTGGTGAGCAAACTGGTCTCTAAACACAGAAACCAAGCCCTCTGAGAAAGAGAATGATCAGACAGGTAGAGAACACTTTCAGGAACATCAAAAAACAAGATCAAGTGCAGACTAATACCCACAACATCATGTGGTAGGAGGTCATGGCAGTACACCACTGATGGGGAAATGACTGCCATGCCAATGCCCTTCTATCCAAAGATGGCCATGTACCCTCTGTTATGAAATCAGGGACCCATGATGAAGGGAAGAGGTGGGTTGTTACAGTGGGATTGGCACCTAGGAATTAGGAGCCAGACGAGTTTGCATGACCAGATGACACCAAGTAGTCACTTGCTTTCTAGATGTAAAGGTCATATGAAGGGCACAAAAGGTTCTGGATCACCAGGTAAGCACTGGGTTCAAGAAACATGTACTTCTACTCTCCACGAGTACCAGTAGCACAGAGAAAAAAAAAAGAGAAAGGTTTTAGAGAGAAAATCTAAGACCCTGCAAGGGAAGCTGAAGACAAGGTCTTCAATATAGTAATATACTTTCATACCACACAGGACTGTAAATAGACAGAAAACACATATACTTGGCTAAAAAGGGAGGTTTCATATTCATTATGGAGTGGAGACACTTCTGTATGAGACATTAGATGCTGGAAACAAGAAGCCTGTACTGGAGATATGAAGTTCTTTTGAAGCTTAAAGGAATCAACCTGTTAGCACTTCAAATACAGAAGGTCATGAGTAACCTTCTCATCGATAAGTGGGGGTGGTGGGTGGAAGGAAGGGTAGAAGATGGTGGCTGCAGAATAACTCATGGTGTAGGATGAAGCTTCAGCTATTAATGAAGGTAAAGAAATTGTAAAATTCCTGCTTAAGGAGTCCATAACAAAAGGTGCAACTGTTGATTCTGCTGACATGCAACCCTATTTGAACTCTTGCAACTGAAGAGCCCCATTCCTAAGTGACCAGAATGCACTTTGGTTCAATACCCCTATGTAAAAAAGTAAGGCCAGAATATCCTCCACAGTCTCACTCAACTTCAGAGACAGGAACTACAGAAAAACAAAGACTGTATTAATAAAAAGGGTAGCTAAGATACTTAATGCAGTATGAATACTCCTGCAGGACACCATAAGGAAAACACTATGGTAGTGCAAATCACCTATCAAAAGGAGCTTGAGGAAAGGTAAAAAGGAGCTAAAAAGATGAGAAAAGTTAATTTTCAAGACCGAGGTCTTTGTAATCTGTTCATCTAAAAAGCATACAAGCTAGTGAAGTCGAAGAATGAAGGAGAATTCAAGAGTGGGCTTAGATCATGAGCACAAGATAGGCATAGCAAAACGATGTGATTATATCTACAGGCAGATAAACAGCAAAACCTGTCCCAGGTATGGTGTAGTGAAGGGGAATTGAGAAGGCATCTAAAGCACTGATTGCATCACATCCATAAGATGACTCAGTAATGGGAGAACCACTTGCACAGAGATGAAGAATAACAGCAATGTAGTATTTAAAGTGTTTTGCAATGTGCAGAGTCAATAGGAATCTATGAATGAAGAACTCTAGGAATTTTTGTGCACTTCTAATTTCATTCCAAGAGCTGAAAACACTTTATAAGCATCGATTTCCTGAGATGGATAAAATGTTATGTTTTAAGAATGAAGTCACAACTGAACTGGGACTCCACAGTTACCTAACACAGTTTCCAAATGCTTCGAAAGAGCACATCAATATTTCAGAGCAAGGCTAGAACAGACTTCCAAGCTAGCTAATCTCACAGAAGGAACAAATAAAGCCAGAGACTGTTAATGACTAAAAAGAGTGAGGGCTTTGGATTTTCCCTCTCTCTCTGCTGGCAGTCCCCTAGCATCACTCTGGGCTCTGAATCAGAAGATGGTTCAAAGGCGAAGCTATCCTCACCTGTTGCATTCCCAGCACCATTCTTAGAAAGGCTGTATTTGAACACGCATCTGATACATGCCTGCAAAAATGATGGCATCTAAAGAGATGGAAGGACAAGCTGGTAGAAGAAAGCAATACTACAAGTTAAAGTGAGAGTCACATTAAGAATGTTTTTGCTGAACTAATTTTCTAATCTTTGTTGTGTAAAGATACACAAAGAACAATAACGAACACCAGGCAGTGAATAATGAATACTTGCTGATTTTCTACCAAAGCAGGAATTGTCAAATCTTTCCAAACAAATGATTTGCAAAAGCTAAAGATTATGAAACTGTATGAAAATGTACTGATGTGGAAAAAGAAAAAAAAAGGGAAAGGACAAATGAAAGAAAAGAATAGCAAGGAACTCTAAAGTAATAAGCCAGCTAAGAAGCTCAGCCTCTTGGTGCTTTCTTTCCTTTTAGAGACTTCTTATGACTTGCATGATCCCTAAACAGTTCAATAGTCAAAATGTTTCTTGTTGCTCAAGAGTCTTATAGCCAAAAATCAGTATCTGCACATGGGGAAAAGAGACTCTTGGTTACCCCTTGAAAAAATCAAGACACAATAATTCATACGTAACAGTACTAGAGAGAACAGTGAGTCCCTGATATTCTTTGGACTGTCTGGGATTTTTCATTCTAAAAGGCAAAAATGTTACCGATACTTTAACATTTTCATGGTGACTGAGCAGTTTTAGCTTAAGGTATCATTGTATTTTGAGAAAAAACTAAAAAGATAATAGAAAAAGGAAAAATATGAAACTGAAACTAGTACATATCAGGTTAATTTCTTAATCTGACTGGAGAAAAGGAATTTTTTAAAACTAATCTCAAAAACTGCAAAACCAACTAAGAGAAATCCCAAGATTATCTGGATTGTATTTTAAAATGAAGAGGGTTACCTTCACTAAAAAATGCATATGAAGCTTGTCTTTTCAATAATTATTTGCCTATTGTTATACCAACTGATCAGTTTCTTTCGCTTAATTACTGTGGTGCTACATTTTTAAGTACATTTTCTAACTTTTTCATTTATTACCCCCACTTAGATACAACCACAACAAGATGTTCCAAGACGCCAAGCAACAGTTCCTCAAACAGCAGCTCCATGATTTTAAGCAATGCAAAGGTCATGTGCGGTGGAAATGAAATTGCAACAGAAATTTATTATTAAATCTGTTATCCAAAGGTGTTTTACTAGATATACACTTCTGAATCTATAATTGTAATTATTGTGAATTACAATAATTTTGTAAGTGCATGACCATTATTCTACAACAATCCCTATAGGGATTTGTGACTCACAGAAATGCTATGTTACATATGTGATGTAAAAAGCTGTCCAGCTTACTGTGCAATGACTGTTTCTTCAAAAAAACCCCCAACAAACAAACATAAAAAAACCACAAAAAACTTCCAAAGATATTGTAACAGGAACACAGCATGCAATGGCTGTTGAACTTTCCTGTAGGATTCATTTAAAATAGAAAAACAATTTGGTATCAACAATCTGGTTATAACTTTATTTTCTGAATTTTTACTTATTATTAATTTAACATTTAATGAATTCATACTTATTAAATATTAAGCTAGCATTAGTTGCTAAATGCAAAGAAGCAATTATTCCACATACAGAAGCAAAGTTTTAAGAAGCTATAGGGAATAAAACCAGCAAGATATACAAGCAAATGTCAAGTATAACCCCAAATGCAGCAGAGACATCATTATTTAATTATTCTCTATTTTTAATGTCTACCGACTGTTTGAACAAAAGTTTTAAAAAGAAACAGATGAAAACAGCCAAATTCAATGGCTGCCTGTAGCCTCTGTTAGGCCTAAGAACACTTTATTAACTCTGCTCACAACTGCCTAGAACACCCTTACAGCAGTGACAGTTTAAGTCATATGCTGGTTTTCTTTCTTCCCTGTGAAGTTTGAACAAAGCCCTTGAACTTTGACTTGTTTAAGCGCAGAGGAACCGATTACTAACATTACAAATCACTAAAGGCAAAACGTCTACGTTCCCTCAAGACTGTCACAGAGTTTGGTAGTCTTTCTTAAATCCCAGTTTGACCTGTTTTCTTCCTACTGCAAAACAGCAGCAAGTCTTTGCAGGAAAGGGCAGTTCCTTCTCCCCTCATCTGTGAGCAGATGGCTCTGGAAAGCAGCTCTCCGCCCTCCCATCCTGCAGTCCCAGAGAAGGAATCCCAAGGGTCTCTCATAGTTCTGCTATTTCCTACATGAATGTCTGTCTTTAAACAAATAAATTTAGCTCATTTCCCCCTAATTACATTTGTTTGTAATTTCCAAGTCAAATACTATTTTGCTTTTTTTTCTTAAGTAAACAAATAATTGTGCCAAATCATGCAGTTCTCTGTCTTGACTAATAACTACAAGATTCTTCAATGTATAAGATTCCATCTATACAAAACAAAACATAAAATTAAAGTTAGCACATGTTTGTGCTCTTTCCAGATTAATAATGAAGACAGAGAGTTGGGCTGTTCCCAGTGTCAAGCTCCTGGCACCATATGCTTCATATGCTTTGCTGTCTATCCCTATGTTTCCGTCTTATTCTTTAGACAGTGTTTAGGTATTTTTTGTTCCCTATGATATCAAGTTTTTATTTCAGCTACTGTAAATTCATGATAGACAGCATTAAATGCTACACAGACACACAAAGACTACACCTCATCTATCTATATTCTTCCATACAGGCTGTATTTAATTTAATTTAAATGAGGAAAATAAAGGCTAATCAACTGATTTATNATCTATCTATATTCTTCCATACAGACTGTATTTTTCTCAGGTTTGAAGAGTATTATTAAAAGTCTTCAATTTTTCAGTACATGAATGTACAGGCATGAATTTTACACAAAGAAACAAAGCACAGATAAGATTCAGTTATTACTAGAAACCTTGTTCAGGTTCCTCAGAAAATTCCAGACATACGTCCTTATTAACACTCATTTATTTGTAAAACTAATTTAAATGAGGAAAATAGAGGCTAATCAACTGATTTACTGTTGGCATTTTATCCTCAGCTTTTGTCACAGGACAACGACTGAAACAACCAGAGAAAAACCCCTCAAGTTTTAATACTGAACAGAGAAGAAGCCAAGACTATGTTATTGTAACAAGTAAAAAGCTTGAGGAACTCGCTACTGAGATCCGCTGTAACAAGGATGGGGACATGAGATGGAAGTGAGGACAGGCTATGGAAACAGGAATACAGAAATACTGCCTGGACATGCATGGGTGATGCTAGGAAAGCTAAAGATGAGCTTGAGTTGAGATGTGCAAGCCATGTCAAAGGCAACGAGAATAGCTCCTGTTGCTACATTAACAATGAAAGGATGAACAAGGAAAATGCAAGCTCATTGCTAAATCAGCAGTCACAGGCACAGATAAGGTCCAAGTACCCAATGCCACCTTTGTCTTAGTCTTCATCAACAAGGTCCCACAGGGGTCTGTGCCTGGAGCAAGGGTTCAAGAAGAAGAGAAACTATCAGCAGCAGAGGACAATCGATTCAGGAATTAATTGACAAATTTAAACCCACACAAGCACATGGAGCTAAAAATGATGCTGAGAGAACTTGCTGATGATGCTGAAAGGCTGCACCTTGTCATGGCATGGAGATTGGCTAAGGCCCTCAATAACTCGAGAAAAGGAAATATTACATCATATTTAAACAATGGCAAGACAACAAATCAGGGTACTACAGGCTAGTAAGCTTTTCTTTGGCACCTGGAAAAAATCATGGAGTAAGTTGTCTTCAAAGCCACTTCTCGGCACACAAATTAGAATTAGTTTATTGGGAATAACGAGCCAAATGTAATAATATTTGACAACATCATTACCTTCTCTAATGAAATAACTAGATCTGTGGATGAAGAGAGTCATAAATATCATCCACCTTGATTTTAGCAAGGATTTGACACAGTGTCCCACAGCATCCTTGTATCCAAGCTGGAATGTTATTAAGTGGACTTATTTGTAATCAACCTGAAAGCTTGTTAGAAATGGAGCTTCTCTGGGGCCTATCCTCTTTAATATCTTTACTAAGAGGAGAAAAAAAACGCACTCCTATCAAATTGGGGAAGAACAGTGTGGAATTTGAGGAAATTCC
>VZRW01011818.1:4973-15259 GCA_013398125.1 Aegotheles bennettii | reverse complement strand
CAACCCCCCTGCCAGAGCAGGGTCACCCAGAGTCCATCACACAGGAACGCATCCAGGAGGGGTTTGAATGTCTCCAGCCAAGGAGACTCCACAACCTCTCTGGGCAGCCTGGTCCAGTGCTCTGGCACTCTCACAGGAAAGAAGTTCTTCCTGAGATTCACATGGAACCTCCTGGGCTCCAGTTTGCATCCATTGCCCCTTGTCCTATCATTGGTCAGCACTGTAAAAAGCTTGGCTCCATCGTCCTGCCCCTCACCCTTTACAGATTTGTAACCATGGATGAGGTCCCCCCTCAGTCTCCTTTTCTCCAAGCTAAAGAGAAAAATCTCACATGAATAATGAAAACTCGAGCTGAAAAACTGAATTTCCAAGGGAAGTGTGAGCACTGGGACAGAGCACCATCGTGGTGGCCACTTGTGACAAATATCCCAGCTCCTCGATGGGAATCAGCCCTAAGGATCATAGAGATCACCATGGGTCAGCTCCCAGGAGCACACTGGTGCCCCTGTACTGGTGTCACTGGGACACCCTTCCGAAGGGATGCCGAGATCCAAACTCTCCATCCCCTCCAATTTCCACCCCCCTGAGATGAGACAGCCGAATGACAAGTGGAGGGAAGCAGCCACTTCCCTAATTGAGGTTATTCTGGGAAACAGCATGACCCCGGTGTCATAGTGAAATTCAGGTGGAGGAAGCACGCGGGGGCAGCTGGGGGTGTTGGGCTTCCAAACAGCCCCCACCCCCCAGTGCTGCCCTGATGTTGCTGGAGGCTGAGTGAGAGGACACAGCAGCATCAGGACCCATCACTGCTCAATCCCAAAGCTCCAACATCTCTGAACTCCTAAACCCAAGTCCCCTCTTTCACAGCACCCTGGGGGATGAGCAGCACAAAGAGCCACCCTGTAACACCCTTTGCCTCCTCCCACCCTCACCTGGGAGCTGGGGGGGGGTGTCTGCAGCATCGTGGCTCAGAGCCCCTCAGCAACAGCAACGCTTTTATTTAAACTCTTCCCCTTATGGAGCATCTGAGGTCCCCTCGCAGCCCTGAGAGGTTGGGGGGTTGTGATGACCACCCACACCGGGGTGACACCTCCCAGGGTGCCCCATCATGGGCAGCGCAAGCTCCACAGGTGCCTGGGTGTGGAATCTGGGGCTTTTGCACCATTTTAGTGGCTCAAGGGCGAGCTTGACCTTGCCCTTCCCTGGAGCTTCCCATTTTTCAGCCAGACTTTTCCGGGGAAGGAGCTCAGCTGATTGTCTGTAGCAATAAATGAAGGAAGCAAGGGACGTGCAGAACATGTTTCTCTTCCCCCCTCGAAGCCAGGGGGGGCTGACACATTCCTCCAGCAAACCTTCCCACGAGGCTTTGCTATACATTCATTTTCCTTTCCCTTAGCAGCAGCACCCGAGCTCAGACCTGCTGCAGGGATTATAAAATATTCTATAAAATTATAATATAGACTGGGGGGGATTGGAAAGATTTCAGAGCCCTGATCCCACCTTCAGGCCACCTCCAGCATTCCCAATGCTGGGTATTCCAGCAGGGAATGGGAAGGGGGTGGCTGGGCTATGGGCAGGGGTTGTATCCCCCTTCTCTCTCAGTTAGAAATTCAGCTTTAAATATTGCTCCTGGAAGATCCTCGCCTGTTCCTGCAGGTGGGGAAGGATGGGGATGGAGGAGTGGGGTGGGATGAGTCTGCTCCCCCTTGGTGCTGCTGCTGGTGCCGGGGGTCAGGGCAGGCACCGAGGGGGTTGCAAAACTTTCTCCACCCATGGGGCAGAACTTGGTGCGTTTCATAAACGGGTTGTGAAACAGAGGTCAAATAAACAATTGCTGCTGATTTTCCCCACATCACCACGTGTCACGAGCCGGGGGCTCCCTCTAGTGATGCCGGACCACAGGATGAGGCCGTGGGGCAAAGGGTGAGGTTGGGGTGCAGACCTAGGCTGGTGACGCTTCCCATCGCAGCACTGATGGGCTGAGCCTTCCCCTCCCAGCCCTCGAATCTCTCCCCCTCGCCCATGCCCAGCTGTGGGGTCATATCCAGAGGCCCCCCACCCTCTCCCGATGCTCCAGCATCTTCACCCGCTGTCCTCAGCCACAGCCCAGGGACATTTCTTGCCTTGCTCTGCTGTCCCTCACCTCCACGGCCAACGCTGCAGCCCCAGCTTGATTGCAAGAGGGTCACAGCATCACAGAGTGACAGCACGGTGAGGTGGGAAGGGACCACTGGAGATCATAGAATCATAGAATCATTCCGGTTGGAAGGGACCTCCAGGGGCATCAAGTCCAACCTTTATCCCATCATATTCCTGACCATCAGACCATGGACTCCAGTGCCTCATCAACCCGTTTTTTGAACACCCCAAGGGACGGTGACTCCACCACCTCCCTGAGCAGCCCATTCCAGTGCCTATCATCCAGATCATCCAGTCCAACCCCCCTGCTCGAGCAGGGTCACCCAGGGCAGGTGGCACCCAGGGTCACGTCCAGGTGGGGTTTGAATGTCTCCAGAGGAGACCTCACCCCTCTCTGGGCAGCCTGGCCCAGTGCTCAGGCACCCTCAAGGGAACGAAGTTGATGAGTTGATGAGATCCCGTCTCGTTCTTCTCCTCTCCAGGCTGAACAGCCCCAGGTCCCTCAGCCTTCCCTCAGGAGATGCTCCAGTCCTCTCAGCATCTTTGTAGCCCCTGGCTGGACCTTCTCCAGTAGCTCCTTGTCTTTCTTGAACTGGGGAGCCCAGAACTGGGTACAGTACTGCAGATGTGGCCTCACCAGGGCAGAGCAGAGGTGGAGGAGAACCTCCCTTGACCTGCTGGCCTCCTTAATGCACCCCAGGATGCCATTGGCCTCCTTGGCCACCAGGGCACATTGTTGGCTCACGGTCACCTTGGTGTCCACCAGGACTCCCAGGTCCTTCTCCCCAGAGCTGTTTTCCAGCAGGTCCAGCCCTGCCCTGTCCTGGTGCCTGGGGTTATTCCTCCCCAGGGGCAGGACCCTACACTTGCTCTTGTTGACCTTCATGTGGTTCCTCTCCACCCAACACTCCAGCCTGTCCAAGTCCTGCTGGGTCAGCCACTCCTCCCAGTTTGGTACCATCAGCAAACTGGCTGAGGGGATGCTGTCCCTTCATCCAGCACATGCCAGAGGGTTTTGTCCCCATTCCCCAGGGATGAGCAGGGTTTCCTCCAGCTGGGATGGTGGCTGTTGATGCCTGATGAGCAGAGGTTGGGCTGCTGCCTTGGAGAGGCTCAGACCACTGGCAGCATCACGCTGGCATAGACCGTGGTGGGCTCCTGGTTGGGGCTCTGCAGCAAAGAGCAGAGAAGCAAAGGGGTCAGCGAGGTGATGGAGTTGGGGAGGGGGGGCTATGGGTTGCCCCACAGCGATGCCCAGGACCCCCCAGCAGCCCCCTTTACCTGTGGTTGTATCAAGGAGGTGTGCGGGGGGCACAGGGCTCTGCTGGGGGCTGGGGCTGTGTCTGGGGGCAGCCCAGTGGCTGCAGCATAGATGGTGGTGCAGGAGGGGGGGTCGCTGGGGGGGACCACTTTCTGCTTCTGCGTGGAGAGAGAAGGATGAGCAGCAGCAGGCAGAGCCCTTCCCTCCCACCACCCGCCAGTTCCTTCCCAGTTTGCACTGAACATGACTCAGGGAGGGGGGAAAAACACCCAGTCCCTCCCCACAGCCCTTCCGGGATGATGCTGGGGAAGCTGCAGCACCCAACCTCATTCCCAGCAATTCCCAAATTAATGGCAGTTGGGATGAGCGGCCCCGGGAGCCCATGGCCACCCCAGTCCACCCCAGCCACAATTTCAGCCCCCACAGAACTGTGTTGACCCCCAGTGCCCAAACCCATCACAGAGGGTGCCACAGACCCAGGGCTTTGGGTGCTGCTGCCCAAAGTCAGGCTGACACCATCCAGGACCCCCAACTCAAGAAACCCCACCAGGGTGGTCCCCACATCCCCCTCCAGCAGCCACGCTCAGGGTCCTGTCACCAAAGGAGCATTTTTGTGGCTAAAGGGGCATTCCCATGGCTAAAGGAGCATTTTTCCTGCTTGGGCCAAGGCCGGAGGGGGTTTTGTTGGCTGTGGCTCACCTGGACCCGCTGCACTTGGGAGTAGATGGTGTGAACCTCATTGTCCTCAGGGAGTGATGGATGGTCCCACCCCCGGCTGGCTGCGGGGGGATAAGCAAGTCATGGAATGAATCCCAGACTGGGTTGGGTTGGAAGGGACCTCAAAGCTCACCCAGTGCCACCCCCTGCCATGGGCAGGGACACCTCCCACCACACCAGGCTGCTCCAAGCCCCAGCCAACCTGGCCTTCAACACTTCCATCATCCACAACTTCCCTGGGCAACCTCTTCCAGCATCTCACCCCCTTCAGCTCCTCCTCCCATCCCATCTCCATCTCCCCTCTGGCACTTGGAACCCGTTCCCCCTTGTCCCATCACTCCCTGCCCTTGGCACCAGTCCCTCTCCAGCTTTCCTGGAGCTGCCACAAGTCAGTTTTGCCAATGGGTGGGAGCAGGGAACACAGCCCAGCTGAGGCACTCTGTGCACTCTTGAATTTGGGCTGGGATGGTTCAGTTCCCCTCGTGACTACCAAAAAAGATCTCAGAACCTCATCATCTGGGTAAAGTGTTGGAGACCACACGCAGGTACATTTCTCTTTTTCTCTTTTATTTTTAAGCTGGTTTCCTTCCTGCCTTTTACCCTGTGCTTCAAGAGAAACCCATTGTGCTCCTCCCAAGGGTTGGCTACTCCCAAACCAGGTGCCCACAGGAATCAACCCCTTGGTCCCCTCACTGGGGCTGGCCTGGGGACAGCTTCTGATGTCCCCCTTAAGGTTCATCCCCACCCACAGACCACCACCCAGCCCAGCACCCTTCCCTGGTGCCACTCACCCATGGGCATGGTCAGGCAGATGGCCACCAGGAGTCCAATGAGCACCACGGTGATGGGCACCACAACCACCAGCACGAGCTGCTCCATGCTCAGCCCTGCACTGCCTGGGACAGGGGACAGAGAAGGGAGGGGGTGTTGGCCACTGACCCTGGGTCACCCAGAGCTGAGCAGCTGAATTATTCCTTCATCTCATCACCCAGTTTTGGCTGATGATGATGTTGGTAGAACAGGAAACAAGGGGCAGGAAATGCTCCTCTAGAGCAGAGCTCTCTCTGATCATCTCCACACTGCAACAGTCAGCAAAAAACCTGCTGGAGGCCAGATTGGGGTCAGATAAAGCCCTAAAAATGTCACTGGTGGCTTTAGGGAGACCTATGGGGAGGTAGCCCCTCCATACAAACCTCCTCCATAAACCCTAACCTTTGCATTACAGTTGTATGAGAAGAAGGACAGAGCTCTGCAGCTCCAGCCCAGCTCCCACCACAAGGAGGAACCCAGGGTGGCCCCACTCCAGGACCACTCATGGTGACACCTTGCAGGGGTGTCCCATGGTACAAGGGGTTTTGGGGCAAGGGGGTGAGAAACAAGTCCAAAATCCCCTTGGAGCACCTCATTTCAGCATCTCCCTTCCCTGGGAATCCTGACCATTTTTCCCATGGGGATGTTTTCTCAGCACAGGTCCCTGTGAGAGCCCCAGCAGAGGGGTGACTTCACCTCCAGGTCCCCAGGGAAAGGGGTGGCCACCGCATCCTCCAGCCCCAGTGAAAGTCCCCCACATCACGAGGGTGTGCTAGAAAACCCCAGCGTGAGGAGGTGCGACTTTGGCCCCCGGAGCTTCTCAAGGGGAAGTTGTCACCGAGGTTTTCATCCTCCCCAAAGGCTGAGCCTCATCACCTTTATCATGAGCCCGGGGTGCAGTGGTTGTGGTGGCTGGGGACACCCATGGGACCCACGGCTCTGAGCATCTACGGGAAGAACTGAGCAACCCTGGCCGGTGACACAGCAGCCACTTTTCTTGCAAAAGGCTCCTTTGAGGCTACCTAAAGCAGCGTGGAAATGTCCTCTGCAAAGCAAGAGCAGGCTGGAGAGAGCCGGGTGGGCAAGCAGGGACTCACCCCCCTGCTCGTAGCTGCACTCGGAGGAGTTGAAGATGAGGACGCGGCTGCTGACGGGGTTGGTGGCCGTGCAGGCACAGGCAAAGCTCGTGTTCTGCAGGGGGTAGGAGAGGTACAGGACGCTGCCGTTGTGGGAGCAGAGCCCCAAGGTGCTGGTGTCCTGGCTGCCCCAGCTGTAGGAGACGTTGTCCCCTCGCCCCGCAGTGCAGTTGAGGGTGATGGTGCAGCTGCCGTTGGCCAGGGCCCAGCTGAGGATCTGGATGCTGGGATCAGACACCGGCTCTGGAGAGAATGAGGGTGGTGTCAGGGTAAGGATGCAAATGTTGCCTTGGCCCCTGCCTGGAAAATCCTGCTGGCCTCTTCTAAATCCCCAGGAGATGAAGAGGAACCAGTGAGGGACATGGTCTACAGACACCCAAAGGCTCCTCAGGGTACCCAGATGGGGCTGCAAGAGGGTCCTGGACTCCTGCAGCACCTTGACATCAGGATGGGCATCTCCCCTATCCCTGACCACCACCCACCTCCCAGAGCACTGCAGAGGTTGGAAGCACCCAGGACCGTTGTCCCACAGCAGCATGGTCTCACCATACACCTCCAGCAGGATCTGCCAGACCTTCTCCTCTGACCCCTTGCTGACCAGGTACTCGTAGAGCTGCCTGTCCTGCCTGCTGGTGTTCAGGATCTCCAGGGAGAAATCCAACTGGTGGAAATGAGTCCGTCCCTGCATGTAGTTGGTGTAGTTGCCACCCGAGTACTGGAGCAGGATGAGTTTGCTCCGTGGATCCTCCGTGTCCCTCTTCCAGGTGGCCGCCCCGAAGTGCATGGTGAGGTTCTGGAGTTCAGGGGGGATCCGCAATCTCGTCGCCTTTCCCAGGGTGCCCAGGACCGTCTCCCTCACCCCAGAGTCCATCCCTGGGAGGACAGCAGAGAGAAGGGCTGAGATCAGCAGGGAGGAACAGGGGCTCGGAGCAACCATCCTCCCCCACGCCAGCAGGTGCCTGTGGAGCTGTGATACCAGCGCTGGCATTGAACCCACCCGAATAATCCACAGACTGGGGATGGCTTGGGTTGGTGAGATAAAGCAAGCAAAAAGTGAGCTGATTACTTAACCACGTTCTCAGGCTCTGAGTTACCCACCACATCCTGCACTGGTGGTGGGAACAGGAGCTGAGCTGAGCACCAGAGCTCCCTGTGAGCTCTGCCCCATGCCAACCCCACAGGACCATCCCCAGCCTTCAGCCTCACATCCTCCACCCCAAGGGCTGTGGGTCAGGAGCTGGAAGGGGCCCCAATGTTCTCCTGCTACGTGTGATGGCCAAATCCTGATTGAAAGCTCTGGGCTTTCTGTTGGCATGAGGACTTCCAACCATCCCAGTGAAACACCACTCCATCACAGAACTGCCTCGAGCAGGGGTCCTGCTTGTGATCCCAGTCCGGTAGGGATGCTGGTTCTGGGAGAAGGATGCTGGCAGTGGTGGGAGCAGCCTGGAGAAGTCCTGGTAACACCAGGGCAAGTCAGAGGAAAATGATGCTTGGTGGCTCTTGGCCAAAACCTGCAGTTGGGTGCAGGTCATGGCCCCCACCTCCCTCCAGAATCCTCCAGTGAGACTTCTCTTGTCCAAGTGCAGCCTCCTGGAAGTGGGCTCAGGTGTAAAACCCAGCTTGTCCTTCTCCTGGGCGAGGTGGTCCCAGTTGTGTTTCTTGACGACCACGGCCAAGCGCTCTTAAGAACAGGGCTGCAAACATCTCCCACTCAACTCGACCACCTGGATTTCCTGGAGAGCACACGGGAGGATCTGCTCCCCCGAAACCTCTCACTGCCTTTCACCCCAGGGCAGTGATTCACATCCACCAGCACGAGCAAACAAGTTTGTTTTTGTAGGAAAGCAGCGTGGGGAGAGGTGCCAGCTCACTGCCAGGGGGGTGCTGCTCTGTCACCCCCACGTTTCCAACTGACTTCTTTCCATCAGGGCGAGGCTTTGCCCCAGAGGGGAAAGAAAAGAGGGGGAACTGCCCCAGAACAACGGGTCTGGGGAAGCCCAGATAAGCCCAGTGTCTGCCTCTCCCACGGCGCTTATGGTTCCAGTAAAAACCACCACCATCCCCAGTGCCATCCCTTATTTTCTCCCCCTCTGTGGTGTGAAAGGCAGAAATTTCTGAGCTGTCCCTGAGGACTACATCACCCCAGCCTCGAAGCAACCATGCAGACACAGCCTCAGATATTTTTTTGCTCATCCATTTACTGTAAAGCCCAGCAGGCGGGCGGGTGCTGTATTGGCACAGGAACACTTTATCTCTGACACACAGTTGGGTTTCTCAGTCATTACCAAACGGAAAAGCCCTTTGTTTATACGTCATGGTAGAAAACCCTTCTGCTCCATCTTCCTTGGCAGGGAAGGTGACTTGGCTGAAGCAAGGTCCGAGACCACCCATGGTGAGGAAGGATCTGTGCCACCACGGCGCCAGGTCCAGAGCAGCCCCTCACAACAAGGAATTGACCTCATGGGATTTTCAGCCAGGCAGAAAACCCCAGTGGGATTTCAAAGGCAGGTGTTCTAGGAACAGGGAGCCAGCAGAGTCGAGGAGAAACCCCAACTCTGGCCAGGGCTCTGATTTCCCAGGCGAGCCCTTCGTTTTCTGCCCAGTAATTACACAGATGTGGTGGCAGAGAGCTCATCGGGCTACTGGAACGTGTGGTATCCCCAGGGAAGGGACATCAGGATGGCACCAAGAAGAGGGTTGGGATTGGTCACAGCTCCTGTGCTCTGCTCAGGGGCCCTGACTCCCCCCCCAGTGTCCCGAGCAACCTCAGTGCCATGTTTGCCCATTTTGCAACATCCTCCAGTAAGTGCCGAGGGGCTGGAGGGAGCAGATCTGGAGCCCTGGGGGAGGGCAGGGGGTCCTCACTCCCATCCCGACTGTGCTGGGGGGGTTTCAATTCTTCTAGGACACCATTGTCCCCAGGACACCATCCACAGCCACCCAGGGCTCTCCGGGCACCTGGAAATTGGGCATTGCCCCACCGCCAGTCCCTTCCCAAACACCTTCCACACATTTTCTTGCTCGGGTGCCATCTCCCAGCCCATCAGCACCTCTTGGCACTCGGTATCACAGCCAGCAAGTCAATCCACCATGGACCTTCATCTCGATTATCCCAATCCACTAAATTATCTGCTTAGTGCTATGAAGACCCCATTAAAACACACAGCAGAGCTTCGTTATCGCAGCCACACTTTGTCCATCCCCACCTTTGTTCATTCATCATATTTTACTCTCTCCTCCCTCAGCCTGATGAGTAGGAGCACATCAGGGATGCACCACGCATCCAGCCTGGACTTGAGGACCATTTATCTTCCGTATGAATATTTATACTCGATCTGCCCCCTTGCCATTGCTGAAGGTCTTCATACCCAACCCAAAAATCAATCCCCGACCAAAAAAATAAATCCCAGACAAAAAATAAATCCCCAAACAATCCAAAGTGAGGGGGAAATGTACATACCCCAAACACAGCCGAGAGAGAGGAGCAGCCAGAGCCCCGTGCTGCAGCCCATGCCTCGCTTCACGGCGCCGCTGCGGCAGTGGAGTGAACATCTGCTGCTGGGCTCACTATAAGCACAGGTGTACCTGAACCCGAGAGGCTGCTCCAGGCCATGTGTTTCCTGTTTTTGGCTCAATGACTCTCTTTTCTCTTTTTTTTCTTGAGTGGAAAGTATTCAAAGCTTCAGCTGAGGCGGCCCGAGAGACCCATAGAGAGAAGCAGAACATCAATTTATAGTTCATGCCCAGAACTGCATCCTCCTGCCACGGGTCCTTAACCCGACCCCAAAAGAAGAGGAAGCAGCCAGCAAGAAAATCATTTCATGTACAGTAAAAACCTTCCCGGGGCTGTCCAGAGCCTTCAAACCCTGTGACCACAGTGGGGGCGGGCGGCTGCTCCCCCCCCACGTGGCAGCATCCCAACGGCTCCATCCCAGTATCGTGGGGCTGGGACCCAGCACGAAGCTTCCCCAGAGTAGGAAAGCCTGAAAATTCTGGGATTAATCCTTATCCCTGCTTTGGGATTGATGGTGAGGAGGAGGGGTGGTCCCACCAACCCAACCAGTCCTTGTTCTCAGGGTGAGGGGACCTCCTGGTCAACACCACAGAGGGTGCTGGGGATGAGCCTTTCTCCAGGGGGGTATCACAGAATCACAGAATCACAGAATTCTAGGGTTGGAAGGGACCTCGAAGGATCACCCAGTCCAACCCCCCTGCCAGAG
>VZRW01011814.1:0-18377 GCA_013398125.1 Aegotheles bennettii | reverse complement strand
CTATGATTCTATGATTCTCTGTCAAATCCCTCTCCAGCCACACACAAGCCCAGATATCTGATACAAATTTAAACATTCACAAAATAAGAGGCTCTTTAAAGACAGAATTATATTTTGCATAATCCATATTTTGCCATATACAAGATCAATTAGATCCCATCGTCATAGCTTATAGAAACAAGGGATTACAAGAGATTGTAATGCTGCACATGAACTAATAACATACCTAGAGTTGTTCTCACAGATGTAGCCTTAAATTGCATTTTTAATGTACTCAGATAAACTATACATAATTAAGATTAACATTGCTGACTGATTCATGGTTAGTATGTGGGGGCTTGAATATTGCTGAGGAGAAGGATCAAGTGACCCTAATTGTATCCAGATTGTCCATTTAAGTGCTTCATTTTTTCTAAAAGAATTGTTTGTGTAAATAACACATCTCAATGAAGGGAAGCTTGTTCTTCTTAAGTTTCTTTTAAACATGGTTTAAATTACAATTTCAGTTATTCATGTCTTTTGTAGAACTGTACATCAAAACATTTTACACTAAAACTAATAGTGATGAGGAGGCAATGCATGAAAAAGTAGGAAATGAGCTTCTGAAACCTTATTTATATGCATCAGAATAATTACTCCAGCATGCAGAAGTGTTTCTTTCTCTTTGAGCTAAATATTTTCTTTTGCAATTCACTGTTAAAACAAATAGAATATGTATGTTTTTGATCTTGTTGTTGATAAGAAAACCCTCCTAAAACCCTGAACCATACCTCAGAAGCATCATTGTGCAGCGACAAAAGCTTTTTATTGCTAATTGTAAAAGCAGGGCAGTCTCCAGCAGAGAGTTGCTGGGTTGCTGACTGATGCCTTGACAGATAACAGCCAATCCCTTGACACTTCAAGATTCCTGGTGGAAAAACAAAAGACTCTTAGTTTACGAACAACAACCAGGCATCCACTTAGCAATACCATTATGCACTGGAAAAAATTCTGTGCCATGCAGACATACAATGAGCTTGCTTGCATACAATGAGTAGGGAAAGAGTTGGGTTTGTCTGTGAGTGGGCAAATAATGAAGGAATGGCCATGACACTCATTAAAAGCCCCAAACCTTTCTTTCCCAGCTAAGGTTGGTCTGTCTAGTGTTTGCACAGCAGGTCTCAGCGACAGCGTAGAGGTGAACTGTGTCCACTTGGAGAGTCAGACCTATTTTAAGGGATTTTCTGTCCTTTTGCTTGTCAAAATGGGACTGTTGGGAATTTCAGCCCCCCTACCACACTGGAATGGGAAGGTGACAGCAAGTTAAACTATCAGAGGACTTCATAGATGAGACATCAGTCAACGGGACACTGGTGCCACAGAACAAAGGTCCAACGACTAATGGGGTTTCTGAAGCTTCCCAGTAGCCTATTACAGGCAGGCTGCAGCTTAGACTGTTTCTTTTTAATATAAATCTCACAGCAAATGCACTGCAGGAGTGTGAGTATGAAACAGAGAATTGTGTCACCACCAAAGGGCAAGTTTTCCTGAAGCAGTGAGGCAAATCTAAGAGGCAATTAACAGCCCCTTTTCACCCACCATCAAATCTCCGTTGTTGTTCTTTATTATTATTATTATTACATGGAGGGCTGCTCTCATATCTCTGTCCTACCCAGCATTTCTCAAGCATTATGAACGAGCCAGGTCCTGCTCTGAAAGACCCGTAGACCCTAACCTCCCTCAGCTGTTTGCTAAATTTTTGGCATCCTCAGCTTTTCTCATATATTTCCATGGCACCTGCCTGAGCCCTTCTGTCACACGTGGTAGGCACTGTGACGCAAAGACCCCTTCTGCCTCTTTGCCTGCATCTCCTTCTGCAGGGTCTTGTCTGTGGCTAGCACACTCATGCCATCCTAGTGAGCAGCCCTGAAAATTCAGGGTCTCTGTGCACAGCAGTTTAGTGGCTGTCATTTGTTTTAGAATGTCTTTTGCTTTTAATATCACACCAGCCTCTCCAAATTCTGTTGTCTCACTGAGTGCTGAGGTTCAGTGTGGAGGTGTTTGTCTTATGAAGTTCTTTGTACCTACAGCGCATGGGAAGAGATGGATAAAGTGAATATAAAACCTGGTTAGTTACAGGGAAGACTTACTCCTGCACCTGCTGACTATGGGATGAAAGCCACAAATAGTCTGCCAGTGCCACATGGAGAGCTATGATGGAAGCTGGCACATCCAACAGCTAGTATTCATACCAAAGGCAGGTTTATCCAGACATGAGAAAGGGGTTGTATGGGGAAACAAACCTGGCAGATCCTCAGCATGGAATCACACCAGCTGGGAAATTTCTGGAGGAGGGGCTTGAAAATACATGTGAGGAATAATAGTGTGATGATAAATTTCTGACTGGGCTGAGGTTTGGCTGTCCCAAGCACACTGCATCTGGTGCGACATCAAAGCTGACAGACAAACTGCTCCTCTCCCATAGTCCCACTCAAGTACATGCAGCTTCTTTACTGCGATTTAGAAGCTCTGCAGGATACTTGAGAGAAATGGAAGTTTTCAGGCAGTCCTTAGAGCAGAGCTGAGACACAAGCAATGACCTTTTGACCATGTTTGGTGTTTTTAAACACTGTGCTGGAATGAGCAGTTTCTATGAAAACAGGTGCATTTGAACTGGTCAGCCAAATACAGACTGCTGAACAAAATGGAAATGCTACTGAGATTCCTGCCAGACCCCCTGGGTGGGGAGCTTTCAGTTAAGACCAGAGGAAGCTATCCCTTGCATAAGATACAGTTAAGTCCTGTGGCACCCTATAGCTGAATGACCTGCCATCAAAAGCCACCTTTCTCCTCTGGCATGCAAGAAAATTGTCCCTTCCCATTCATATGTACACTAAGAGCTCAAAGAGCTTGCAGGAACTTGCTCTGAAGTTTATTGTTATTTTTTTTAACTCTCAAACAATATCTGAATTACATTCCAGAGCTGAAACAAACACAGCAGTTCAACTGTCAAAACTATTCAGAAATTTCCCTTACGAGTTACTTACAAAAGTGCACCTCTTATTAAAGGAAAAAGAATGCATGTTACCTTTATTCAGCCCACCCAACAGAGTATCCTACTGGGAAAATCCCTGTCTCTAGGGCCATAAACTTCCCCTTTAAACTTCTTTTCTTCAAAGTTTGTTCTTTTTTTTTTTTTTTTTAACTGTAAATTACCTAGAAGAGCCACGGGTCTTCAAAAAACAGGGTATGTGTTCGTGCCTGAGTTAATATAGTTTATTTACACACATTTAGTATCAGCAAACAAAATGAGATACAGTACTTCATGTTTACAGTCCGTTTTTCACGTGGACGTTTGTGATAGGAGTTCTGGCTTCATTCTATTAAATTGTGTGTTTAGGTAAATCTATATAGGTTTGATGACTTGGTTCCTTCTTATCTTAATTTGTTTTTTATCTTGTTTTGTTTTGTTTTACCCTGAATTAGAGATTGGTCATTTAATTGTCATTCAGAGAGAAAGTCTCTTTTACCTCTTTTCTTTTCTATGGAAAGAATGGAATTTTTCATTCCTTTGTCTTTGGAACAATGTAAAATCATATAGCCCTTTTGAAAAACAGCTGAGCTTTTCAAAGCCTATGAAAACCAATTATGTGCAAATCTCCTCAGATTTAATTGACTACATAAGGTGCACAGGAATGGTAATCTGGCCTCTTTTAGTCTTAAACAGAACAGTAAACTAGTTCTTAAACAGATAATTGAACAGAACAGTAACTAAAGCCCTAAAGAAAGAGGGATACAGCATTATGTGCTGATGTCTAAAAAGGTAGATGCTGCAACTTTCCAGACATTATTAGTTATTACTGAGTTTTTGCAAGTCTGTTCAAGCATTGGTGTCCTCTGGAGTAAAAAGTAATTAATCAACTCTGCAGAAGAAGAAGAAGAAAGGAAAGCATAGGATTAAGGGATTTTTAATGTAACAATTTTTGATTGATAGATTCCTGTTTTATTTCTTTCTTCTTACGTTAATCCAGGGTTTGGATATAATTCACAACAGTGTCACAGCTCTATGCTGTGTATGTGTTATGGCTTGCCCTTACTTATACCATCTGTACGCTTATGTGCCATGTTTACCCTGAAGCTTATTGCCAGTATTGCCAGTACCGTCTGGAAAAAGTCTGCCAGTACCGTTATGAAAAAACAAAATGTATTGATCTCCTTCCATTTCTTCTAACAATTCCTTACATATCTCAATGGCAGCTGTATACAACCAAAAGCAACTACCCACACTCTCAGAAATCAAACGTGTCTAATCTGATGTTACTTATTCAAAAGTCAGGTATCGCCGAACTGAGTCATTTTGGCTCCTTATAACCAGGACTTCCTGAAAACCATTCAGCCCACCAATCTGGGGGACCTTGTTCAGAATCAGGTCATTTCCCTGCTGACGGTGCTGCTACTTGCTCTCTACTGGCAATACGAGGTGCTTAGGAGACTGGCTCAGATTCCTAAATTTTAAATGCCTTAAGGTAGACGTAACAAATTCCATTCTAAATGCATTGATATTTGCCCTTAAGACGTTGGAAGATACTTTTCCCCCTAGCTTGATGGGAAATTTTAAAATTGCTTTGTGATCTAAGGATCACTTCCCCCTTAAAACAGAAATACAGTATAAGAAACAGAGTAAAAGTTAATAGACTCTAAAGCTAAAAAGGATTACAGGAGGATTTAGTCTGACCTCCTGCACGCTACAAGCCACAGTCTACAGATGAGAAGACAGAGAAAGTTATTTGTATTTTTCAGAATGCCAACTTGGAAAGTGTTACTTTTCTAGCAGAAAAGGGCTTTTAATGAAATAATGGAATAATTATCATTATCCAGATTTTTTTACTAAAAGAAGAACAGAACATCTGCTAATTCAGGAAGCCAAGTAAACCATAGATAGGAGGCTCTGACTTTCAAAAAAAGAGCTTTACAGGAGCAAGATGCTTTTCCTACTGGTGTTTCAGTAAATGAGAGCAGTTGAAACTGACATAGCATTGTGCAGCCACACAGGCCCAACATACAATGATCCTCTTCTGTATTGCAAGAGATTATTTGTTGTATTCATGCTGTGGATTTCTCTTAGCAATATGTGTTTAGTGAAGACAGAAATTATCTTAGCTGCCTTCCTTACAGTCTTGTATAAGTCTGTATACTTATAGTTGTTCTGGCTTAAGCCAGGACAGAACCAACTTTCTTTATAGTAATTTTACTTTTCAGTTAAATCTCTTCTAAGTAGCTGCACTTGCTGAAATTAACAGAATATTTTTCAGTCAGTGTCTGCCTCTAGAACTGATAATGCTTGATGTTTGTAGTTACTGCTGGAGAATGGTATGCAAAACCAAGGCCACTGCTTGGTTCTGCTGAACATCTTATGCTCCGGAAACAAAAAGGAGCAAAAAGGGTCACACCTGCGACCCTCCTGCAGGGAGGAGCGCACCAGGACAGGTCAACCAAATTGACCAGATGAAGTATTCCATCTCATACACATCGTGCTTGATATAAATCTGAGCGATCACAAGGGTCAACCTGTCTTCTTCCTAGGAGGACTCCATCAACTCTTCTGCCCTTGATCCCAATCTGTGAGTTCCTGACTCCATGTGTTCCTGCCTTCAGCTCCTGTCTGCCGCTGACTCCAGAAGTCTCCTCACCCAGGAATTTCCCAGGGCTGCCCTGCAGCCTCTGTGGTGACATGAGCTTTCTTGGGGATGAGTGTGATATTAGTTTTGTATATATTTGTATATATATTTGTATATATTTGTACATATTTAATTATTTTCTTTGATGTTGTTATTGTTTTCATAAAGCTTAAGTCTAGTTCCCAACCCATAAGTCTCTCCCTTACTCTCTTTTCTTTCCCTTTCTGGGAAGGGAGAGTGGTTAATAGTGAGCATCTGTCATTCACTCAATTACCGGCCCAGCTTTAAACCTTGACAATAGTATGCATAGTATATACTTACATATATATAGAGTATAATCTTTATAGTCTGGATACAGACTTGGCTGCCTTATACCTGGAAAGCTAATGTGAACTGAATCCATACAGAAATACAAACAGCAGCCCTTTGTCACAAACCACATTATCACATAAAACGTGATTTTATTAAGGGCATTTTGTGCTCAAATTGGTCCTGGAATATGCAAAAAATAATGCTTTCCATCAGAGAATCAGGCTGTTTAACTTCAGATTTACAGTTGGACAAGCGGGTTACACAGCAGCTGGCTCACAGGTCGAGCACAAAGAGTGATTGTGAATGGGGTAACATCAGGCTGGTGACCAGTCACTAGTGGGGTTTCGCAGGGCTCCGTCCTGGGCCCAGTCCTCTTCAACACCTTCATCAATGACCTGGATGCAGTACTCAAAGGGATTCTATGCAAATTTGCAGATGATACTAAATTGGGAGAAGCTGTTGACTCCCTTGAGGGCAGACAAGAACTACAGAGAGACCTCGACAAGCTGGAGAGATGGGCAATCACCAACCACATCAAGTGAAACAAGGGCAAGTGCCGGATTCTGCACCTGGGATGGGGCAACCCTGGTTGTACGTACAGACTGGGAAATGAGTGGCTGGAGAGCAGAGACAGAGGGACCTGGAGGTCCTGGTTGATATCAAGCTGAATATGAGCCAGCAGTGTGCCCTGGCAGCCAAGAGGGCCAACAGTGTCCTGGGGTGCATCAAGCACAGCGTGGCCAGCCAGTCAAGGGAGGAGATTGTCCCACTCTACTCCACACTGGTGCAGCCTCACCTCGAGTACCGTGTGCATTTTTAGGTTCTGCAATTCAAAAAGGACATCAAACTACTGGAGCAAGTCCAGAAGAGGGCCATGAGGATGGTGAAGGGCCTAGAAGGGGTGAGCTATGAGGAGTGGCTGAGGTCACTTGGATTGTTCAGCCTGGAGAAGAGGAGGCTGAGGGGTGACCTCATTGCAGTCTGTGGCTTCCTTATGAGGGGAAGAGAAGAGGCAGGTACTGATCTCTTCACTCCTGTGACCAATGACAGGACTCGGGGTAACAGCAGGAAGCTGAATCAGGGGAGGTTTAGGTTAGATATCAGGAAAAGGTTTTTTACCCAGAGGTGATAGATCACTGGAACAGGCACCCCAGGGCAGTGGTCAAAGCACCAAGCTGGACTGAGTTCAAGAAGTGTTTGGATGACACTCAGGCACGTGGTGTGACTCCTGGGGATCCCTGCAAAGGTACAGGAGTTGGACTCAATGATCCTGATGGGTCCCTTCCAACTCAACATGATTCTATTCTATGATTCTATGATTTAGAGAGAGGCAGCTCAGGAAGCAAAGTCTGCGGTGATAAAGGAAACTGCAGGTCATGTCTCTGCTTCCCAGCACGTGTCAGGACAGAAAGACACCAAAAGACATGGAGCCCGGCTTCCATAGGGCATGCTCTTACCTCAGGGGACTGGGGTGGCCATCTCGGAAAAGTCATGGAAAGCATTGTGTAAAGAGGAAAATGGGAGAAATTAGTTTTATAATTATAGTATCTAATTATAAGCGACAATATAAAGTTTTTATGAAAAAAATAAAGGTTTTTATGTACCTAGAGTACATCACACAGGAACGCATCCAGGCGGGTTTTTAATGTCTCCAGTGAAGGAGACTCCACAACCTCTCTGGGCAGCACTGGAACATTCAAAACCCGCCTGGATGCGTTCCTGTGTGATGTACTCTAGGTGACCCTGCTCTGGCAGGGGGGTTGGACTAGGTGATCTTTCGAGGTCCCTTCCAACCCCTAGGATTCTGTGATTCTGTGATTCTGTGATAGCTGTATTTCATTTGTATTCATTCTCATGGCTGCCTGTGGAGTTTTCAGAACATATCAACCACGCAGGGCTTCCTATAATTTGTAAAGGTGAAAATCATGTATATTTGTGCCAAGGAGCTGAACTTATGTGTTGAGTGAGGACACTGAGGGGTGGTGTGTTGAGTTGTGTCATTCACCCCTGAATAACATGGGCCCAACATGTGACCCAACATGTGTGGTGTCTGCTTTGCATGAAATGCCTGGTTGTACCTGAAAAAAAAAGGCAGCGGAGGGTGTTTGTTACCTTTTTGGTTTTGATTTCTAGCTCAGGCTGCACACTTCTCTGTAGTAGCTTCCCTTGTTACCTAGGGCAGTTAACCCCCAGTGTCCCAAAATTACCTACCCCCATGACATACATGAGCCATGAGAGCACATTTCTGCAGGCTGGTTGTGGAGAGATGACCAAACCTAGTTAAAAGTTGTCTGAGCACTCTGAGGTTAATCTTTATAACTTGACAAACCTTCTGAGAAAAAGAATTCCTCTGGGAGAAGGTTCTTGGCTGCAGGCACAGGACACAGCAGACAAAGAAGTGATGGGGTGCACGAGCAGCCCAACAGGAAGGTAACCTCCAGGCAGCTGGCACTGCAGGCTGGGCCTGGGAGGGTGCCCCCTGCTGCGGATGGTGCAAACACATTTAGGATACTTGGTTCCTAACCCCAGCGTGTTTCCATGGCACACACATCTCCATGACAACCACACTGATGCTACTTAAGGTGGGAGGCTGCTGTGTTTATATACTAACCACAGTGCTAGAAAATTATTAACCCTCCTATAATAACAGAGCTTTAAAGTGTCCCTTTTTATCACTCTCCCTGCCTATCTTGCAGCCTATTTCATTCCTCTGTACTTATTTAACACCATCTGTGTTTTCCTCTTGATTTGCAGTAACTTATCATCAGACTGTGAAATTGGTTTTTTCTCAACTCAGCTCTCCTGGAATTCTTCCTATTTCTGGCTTTATAGATTCCTTGTTCTGAAATCCTCTTCATCTCAAGCACCTAGGAGACAATGTGTGGTTTTCCAGCCTTTTTTTATTTGTGAACTCCTAAAAATTTAAGATGAAAGTTCATACTGTGGTACAGTGTAGTTGAGCCTGCTGGCATTAGGCTTACTATTCATAGTTACCTTTCTCTGACCTCCTAGAAGCAGCCTGCACTCTATAAATAGTGATTATAAAACTTGTAGACATACAAGTATTATATCAATTCCAGTGCCCCAGTGACAACAAAGGAGACCCAGGATGCAAGCATAATCACAATCACAGAATCTAAATGCAGCCTGATAAGCTAGAAAAGCCAGTCTACAACCATTGTATCAGAGATACTTTGTACATGTGCAATATATGCCTACTTTATTTGGGAGAAAAAGGGGCAGAAATTTCTAATAGATAGTTATGAGTATGCTTCAGATGATTCAGAATTCAGATGCAGATCAGGTAAGCACTTATGAAGCTTCCCTGAACACACCGGTTTAACAAAATACACAGAATTATTTTCAATAAATTCAGCCCACTGCAAAGTCAGATTTGATAAAACCATCCCCAAACTCATTAGTTTTAGTAGGTATGATCAAAACCAAAAAGAGAAACGTTCACAGTACTAATTTTAATCAGCAGCATCTCGTTCTCAGTACCTTTCTAGTACTGAGACCTATTTTCTTTGGAAAATATAGTCAGAGTCAGTGACAAGATACAGTGTAGTCCAAAATGCTCTCTGCTCTGCTTCCAAAGCAATGTCTGTGGACATAATCACATAGACCCATCCACTGAACTGCCTCTTCCCAAATATCTGTATATACATCTAATGCCATGAAAATGTAGGGCAAATTTCCATTTCAAGAAACAACTTCATAAAACTCAGTCCTTATGGAATATAGAAAGTTCTATGCCAAGGTGAAATTTAGTTTACCCTCCTAATGAAGAGCATGAAAACAAGCTTCTGCTTCTCTTGTTTTGATTTTATTCTTTAGGGAGTGTTAAGTAGAAAATGGAAAAAAATATGCATAAAAAGCCATACTACACGCATTTTCTGCCGAATTCTGTATACTCAGACAGTGGTCAACCACAAAGACTGCTTCTATAATTGAACTTCTTGGTTTTCATTAGTGAATGAGCCAATAATCTTAGAAAATTAAAGATTTTGTGTTTTAGCATTGCAGTGGTTCAGACAAAGTCTTGAGAACTTCTGTATGTTAAACAGTAAAGCTCTTGTTGATGCTACAACTTTTTATGTGGGTGCAAGTTTCATTTTTAACATATGTTCTTTCCTTTACATGGTCATTCAAGCTGCTCGCTTCAGGGCAGCATCCTGGGGAGCATGTTCAGCGAGGAGAGCTGAGTTCACAGTTAGGGGGCAATAGGTGGTCCAGCTCTCTGCAGGAACCAAAGGGTTTGATGTGGTGTTGAGGGCAAAGGGGCTGCTGTAGTTAAAAGCTGAGCTGCTCTCTTCCACTGAACACAGCTGGAGTGGTTCCCTTCAGCCTCAGGCTGGTTGAAGAGGGCTCAAAAGGGGCTTGAAAATGAAAGCTGCTGCTATTGCTTCAGAGTAGCAGTTGGGCAGTCCTTCCCTGGCACGCTGGTGTGCCTGTCAGAGACAGCGGTCACAGGTGTCCTGTTTTGTTGCATGCTTCCTTTAAGCAATCTTTGCCTATCTGTGGCTTTTGCACTTGGTAGTCTGGAAAGACTCTGGGCTGGGGTGTTCCCTGACCTTGTGGCTTTGGGTTGTGGGTGGCCTGTGACTATTCCAAATGCAGCCCCAACTCCCAGCCACTGCCACATGAGCAGCAGTGGGGCTTGGTTAGGGTCCTAGCAGTGATAAAGGACCTAGCAAAGGCTGTTGGGGCTGGAACTGCCAGAACTCAGCCTGCCTCATCTTGCAGGCAGCGACTCACTTCCCAAAGAGCTGCTGCTATCACCTGCCATTCAGCTCCTCCTGGAGAACCTCTCACCTTCAGCTCTCACCCCTTCAGAGCTCTGGACCAGGATGGGTAAGCAAATACTGAACAGACTCCAGCACAGCCTTAAAATGTCAACTGGGCTCAAGTTCACCAGCATGAGAGAGCTGTAGATGGTTTTGAGATTTACCACATGGTAACTGCCTTTCTTTTGACTAGGGCTGTGCTTGACCAAAAGTCACTTCAAATGAAGGTCTGGTCTGAAGGATGGTGTCTCAAACAAAACATCAGTTCGCTTGACTCTATCCCATGGTTTGTGTACTGGATGTGGACTTGAAAAATCTGAGACTGTGTCAAGGACAAGAAGGACGGTAATTATCCAGTTCCAAAATTATTAGATCAATAGAGGATTAATGAAGTTTTTAAAATCAAAATTCTGATCCATTCCGTAAATTGCTCTTAAAGGTTACTTCATTCCATTTCTATTTTTTTTCCCTTTCCTTTGTGGTTTAGGAGCAATTTGCTCTACACTGAGGTGTAAATCTCTGCCTTTTACAGAAGGAAACTGCTGATCTGGTGCATAGATTTCAGCAGGGGATGATTTTGATTCACTAGAGCTTGGAGCAATGATGACAGATGTTAGCTCCTGCAACAGAGACACTGCACAGAGCTGTTCTGAATCAGCCATCAGATCTATACACTTCCTAACGAAGTCACAGTGAAAGTGCTAAACTTCTCACTCCTAAAGTGTATTAGGTTTGGTGTTAGAATTCTAATTGAATTACTGACTGACATTTTTTGCACCCTCTTAGGTCTTTATAGTACAAGATGCTGCAAGGTAAAAAGATTCTGTGGATTCCTTCTGGAAGGGAAAATAGACAGTGACTATTTCTATTTTGTATTGCCATCACAAGTAAAGCTGGACATCCCTTATTCTCACTATGAGGCTTCATATGGAGCTGAAAGCTAGCTTTATGGTGTTCAGTATATACATGCAAAAGAATAATGCATGAGAGTATTTATTGATATTTGTTGATTTCAAATATGTTTCAGATCTGTTTGCTTAGGCCACAGGTATTCCTGGGTGCTGTTAGCAGAGCTAGCCCACACTCTTTGATGGACAGAGCACCTACAGGCATCACACTCATACCGTTATCAAAACCTTCAGTGTACATGCCAACAAAACATACTAATTTTTACCAGTGAACTGATCTACAATCATATTTCTGGTGCCAGTTGTAGCTGGACTATCAGCCACCCAGGACTCGTGCCCTGCTTTGCACTGTTATACTTCTTCCCCCCAGAGCTCTGGTCCCAAAGAAGTTTCTGCTCCAGCAGAGGAAAGCAGTGTTTCCAAAGGGCACTGGTAGGGAGAAGGTCCAATGTCCTGGAGTAAGGAGAAGCAGCACCACCCGTTCTTCTCTCCCCAGAAAATCACAGCTCACTAGCATCACCACACATGGTGACACCTCAACACTTAACAGCAAGTTCTCTGCATTGCTGGGGTTCTTCAGCATCACAGGTTTCCCCTGGATGAACGTGGGCACATAATCATATTTCTGTCAAATTAGCCAAGACATAGTGTGATGATGTTTGAGCCAGCTGTATGATTTTATGTTGGCTTTACACTGGCTGTGGGATGAGAGACATTATCTGACCTGGCATGAAGTGTGAGCAGTAGAGGCAGTGATACCTCATCTGGCTTAAAACCTGTCAGTACAAAATTAAGTAAGTCATCATTTTTCTTCATTTGAATTGGCAGTGTGAGTTCGTTCTGCATCAGCACTTTCATCATGTGTCTGGCAACATTTCTGACAGAGTATTAACAGCCTTAAAGCAGGATTTTGTGGGACCACAAACTTATTGTTTAAGCTTATGCTGATAAAAAAGCAGAAAGCTACTGGTGGCGGGTTTTACCAGGTTTCAGAATGGTCCTGCAAAGAGCAGTTTTTTAGTTTGGAATAATTTCTTCCCCCACGAAAAAAACACCCTCAAAATTCCTATCTGACCAACAAAGCCCACCCCAATAAAGAAAATCCATGGATTAAACGTTTATATGTAACTTTTGACACACTCCCCCAAATGAAACCTTTTGTGTAAATGGGAAAAAGAATGCTTTTGTGGCATAGAAAGTCAACAAGGCATAAATCACTATTTTGTTTGTTCTGTCGCTAGACATGCTGAACAAGAAACCACCACTAAACCTGTGAAATTCTCCCATAATCCTAGTGGAGTGATTATGTCCAATATTCTTGGGACAACGAAAAAAATGATTAAACGTATTCCACTGATTAAAATGTAATATTTTCCTAGTGGCAGTAAGGATGGTGTTATGCACTAGTTTGAATACTTGAATTAAATGACATTACGTAACTTCTACTTTTCCCTACTTCATTTTTCAAAAATGATTTGAAAATATAGTGGTTTAAATACATAACACAGCTTCCAAACAATAGAAGGCCTTAGCTAAAAGTTTAGTCTTTCAATACTTCAGTTTGCTAATGAATCACTGGAGTAAACAAGCACTCTTTTACCCACAGTTTCTGCAAAGCACTTGCCTTTTGTTTCAGACCCAGTACACTTGGTTGAATGAGGTAATGCCTATGTCTCCTAGGCCAGGAATGTATACAGATTGGGCGCTGAAACAGGGTAGGAAGATAATACCTGTTCTTTGGTAAACATAGGGTCAACAGCTTCCAGATAGCTGTGCTCAAAGGAAATAATTAGGACTGCTTGTCTGAACAGAAAAAAATCACTTCATCAGTTTAGCAACCTACTCAAATCTTCATATAGGTGTCCTCAAATGCATTCAAAGCACATTATGTATACATAAACATTTTAAATTAAGAGCGTCTTGTGACAAAATTGTATCAATTTAAGTGAGTCAGTTAAACACTAACCTGTCCTCAATACAAATGCTGCTTTTAAATTCACTCATTTAGAAGCAGGTGCTGAAGCAGGTTTCCTGAGGTAGAGGGTGAAAAGACCCAGATTCTGACTGAGCTATAGCAACCCTCTGAAAAATAAGAGAGAACCCCTCTGCACAGTGATCATAAAAACCACAGATCTGTTTCACCAAAGAAAGTTCCTCTGCATTCCTGATGCAACATTAGAGTTCAGAATAGTTTTCTTTAGACACCCAAGTCAGACAAGCACAATTTCCAGAATTACATTAAATAGTATTTATTGAGTCTACAATTTCAGGGGCAAAGCTATAATCTCAGTTCCAGCTACTCATACACTGTGGCACTGAACCCTCATGTTCTCTCACCCATTCAACAAATGAACAGTAACATGGAACATCATAAAGAGGTGGTTTGAAAAAAAACCCCTATACTTTCTTCAGTCTTGAAAATAGAAACAAACTGAAGTCTAGTTCTCATTCACAAATACATTTGCCTTCTTGACTAAACATAGTATGTTTTTACAGAAGAACAGAGAAGGTATGGGATGGTTGATCTGGAAGAAAGTAAAACTGCGGAGACCACTGAGGGCTTTTCCATATGAGCACAGTGACAGCTGGATGGTTAATGTAGACTTCAAATTGCAAAGAATTCCTCACAAGAGGGAGGGATGCTACCAACTATTCAGCTGGGAAAAGCCCCTCTTCTTGGGAAGCCTTTCTTTCTGGGACTGATTCTGCGTGTGCATATGGTCAAACAACCATCAAAAGCCTGCCTGTAAAATCTTATTGCAGAGGTTGCTTTCATTTTCACCGTGGTGACCCTTCTGTATAGTAAAAAAAGGCATCACACAATATACACAGATGCATATTTACAGAATAAATGACTAAAGAGAAAATTAGACAGTGACATTTATGCCCAGGCATTAACAAACAAGATCCCTTGTGTTAATTCAGGGGTTATTCACAGTTTGTTTAAGCAAGTCCTATTCTCTGTACATGGATTTTCTTGTTTTGCAAATGTTTCTTGCTCTGCCGCTTCTTGCTCTGCCGCTCGCCCTCCCCTCAGGAATCCAAGCCGCAGTCCAAACAGAGGGAAGGAAAAAAAACTTAGCTCAGTATTTCTTCGCCTTATCAGCAAGAAGTTTTGATATGGAATAACTCGTTCCTTTCCGAGACGGACAAAACTTCAAACTATAACAAAATGAGAGCCAGCAGGATGTCTCACTGTAAAAGACAGAAGCTTGGTCTCCCTTAAACCATGGTCATGACCTTCAGAGAGGCAGGTTGGAATCTCCTAATCTTCTTCTTTAGTGCCTTTGAAGCTTTGATGCGACAGATTTTGGGCACTGGGGGAAGAGGCTTGGCAGAGGCCTGGACAGTCCCTGATTGTCTAACTGAACCTTCAAGCCAAATCAGCTCATTTTCATCCCCCTCATCATAGTCAAGGGCAAGGCTGCTACTGTTACTGCTGCCACCTGAATCACTTTCACTGGATTCGCTGTCTCCAAAACGGTTAGTGGTGAAATCACTGACCTCCCCTTCACTGGTCTCTGCAATGGTGGAGTGAAAGAGGGAAGCACACTCTGCAGAGTACTCGGAGTGGTCTGACTCGCTTTTGGCATAAGCTGACTCTTGGAGTGACTGACTCTTGGAGTGAGCCCTCACACTAACAGTGCGCAGGACACCAGCTCTCCTTGCTGGCTGCCTTGGTGCTCCCAGGCCAAAGCTACTAGATAGGCTGGCCAGGTGGGTCTTGGCAGAGATATCCACTGTGGACTGCCACTTGCGCTGCTTTTTCTTGTTGCCTGTGTCTACGCAAGCTGCTTCAAGGGAACACAGTGCACTGGCAGAGGCTCTGTAGGGCTCTGGTCTTGATGGCACGGTGGGGAGCCTGACCTGCACAGGGAACAGGCTGGACTCTGAGCATGACCTGCTGGTCACATCACCAGAATAAGAAGGTCTCCGCATGAGGCTCTTTGCTCCGTGCGGTCTTTGGGGCTGATTCCACTCAGCAGGCAGCCTGACAGCCCCATGGGACCCTCTCACCTTCTCCATGCAAAAGGCTTGCTTCCCAGGCCGTAGTACCTTTTCACTGTTCCTCCTCTTTATCTTCACTGCCTTTGGTTTGGAGCTGGCAAACTTGACCCGGACTTGGTGGGATTCTGCAGGGACGAACTGAGCATGAACAAACTCACTCCATGCCATTCGCTCATAACCCCCAGAATTAGCCAATTTGGCATTGCCAACCCTTTTGAAGGGCAGCTTTCTGGGTGGGACAGCTTTAGTGTTCCAGGTGCCCAGGCTGGAGTAATCCTGGCACAGCTGCAAGCAGGATGAACTGTGCTCCACACTGCTCTCCATTGCTCCTGCCAGAGGAGAGCCCCTTGCTGCTGACTTGGCAGGATAACAACTACTCACTGCTGATGGTTCTGTGTCAGGCTCAGTGGATGGCTGTTCTTCATTCACACAGCGCGTGGTCTCCTGCTGCTTGGCACATTGCTCCTCCGGCATCTCTCTCTGCAGCTTCCCTTCAGCTTTGTTACTTTCCAGAGCACTCGCTTGTTTTTCCAGCTGGCTACTACTGCTGTTAATTTTCACTCCATCGGTGCTGGGGATTATAATGAGTCTCTGGTGCATTGTGGCTGGCTGGCTCTTTGTTGAAAGCAACTCACTGGCATCAGCCCGATTGTTCCCTTTGCATCTCATCAGCTGCAGTAATTTATTGATGTAACCCCCTGGCTTGGCCTCGATGGTTGGCCTAGTCCTACTCAAGCTGGGACCTGTTGCACTAGGTATGGGTTTGCTGTGAGGAGCCTGGAGGTCTGCTTCTGGGGATGTTCCCACCAGGGAGAAAAGGGGACTTTGTAAAGCCACTGCATGAAGAGGGCTTGGATAAGGATACATATCAATGCCATTCTTGGAGACCAAGTCATTCTGAAATTTGGGGTCCACGCTGAGCAAGTGCATGTCTCCAGTATGGCACAGAGGCAACATTGATTTGGGATCTGGCTCCTTCTGACATCTAGTATCTGCTGGAATGAGTCTTTCCAAATCACCTACACAGTGGATGAAAATAAATAACCTAATTAAATCACAGACAATTACATCCAAACTGGCTTATGCCAAAAGCACTTTTTCAGAGGGATGTGCTAGCTTTTACTAAAATCAGTAGCATGAATGAAGAAAATAGTTTCAATCCTTCAAGATCACTGAATCTTCAAGGCTCTCATTCACCTGAGCATAACAGAGATTAGAATGCCTTTTAATGTCAATAATAAAACTCATGCCTTTGTAGGAAATTTAAACTGTGTTACTTGGATGAAAGTAAATCTGTGCATATATAAAAATACCCTAGAATGTCACAGACTAACAGGAACTCAACCAACTAAACAAAAATAAGGGATCATTTTTTATTTCTTAGCTGAGATAAAGGGGGAATCCAACAACCAGAAAGCTTGAAGCTTAATGTCATGTAAGACCATCCAATACAACAGATACAGGTTTTGAACACTTTTCCCCCAGGATAGGATAAAGAGTTCCTCTGGATAAATGACTGTAACTCAGAAATTCCTGAAATTTCCAGTATGCAGAGTCAATGGTAATTTTTTTTTAAAGTGGTTAAATTTGAACTCCAGCTTTTCCTCCAACCCTTTTATATCACGTGTCTTGGAACAATCTATAATACTCAACCAGCTGCTTCAAGAGAATTTAAACAGACACTAGGCTATAGTGTTTCTTAACCTCTTAATTTCTGGAAGCTGTAACTGCTTATTCTTTTGCATTTTGCTTTAGTAAAGCATTAGTAAGCACTCAATGCACATGGGATAGCCATTAAGACTCATGTGTACCATACGTGTGATGTGATTCTACTTTTCCTTAACCTCACATCCAATGAAACTTCCTAACTGGATCTCCCATTTCATCTGATAACAACATTACCAGTCTCACGCATTTCTCAAGTAAGTAACTTCTTGAGAGTATTCAATTCCAGAAAGAAATATTCAAATGTTTTATTAAAAGACAGAAAATCAGGAAGGCCATAACTCTGTGTGTGGGTTTTTTAAAAGTCAACCTTAAGGACATAGAAGAATGGACTAAAGAACCTTTCCTTTGACAGAGAAAAAAACATAAGGGTAATTACTTGGGTAGAGAGGAGGCTCAGTCCCTGAAGGTGACATTTATGGCCACCAATTCAGATCTCTTAAATTCTGAAGTACTGTCAAGGTTGCTGTAAGTTACATTTGACTTACGCACCTTCCTTTCAGGAGCATCTCCTGTGTGCTAAGAGGACGTGCTATGTTCTTGTGTGAAGCAAGAAAAGTCATCCAATAGAGTGAGATGGTGCTGTGGTACCTCTGGTACCAAGAGTACTAGAAACATCTGCAGTTAATTTGGATTTCTCCGTACAACAGTACAGACTTCAGTGCCAACAAATCCTCAGCTAACTGATTTCCTGGCTGCTTCATGCTACCAGGAAACCCAACTATCAAATCCAACCACATATTTCACCTACAGTGACTATTTCTGTCCTGTGTCAGGAAGCTTTTGAAAGACTTTAAGATTTGATGTTTTCTGCAGTATCCTACCTAAGGCACTTACAGACCCTGCTACAGCAAGGGTTAGGATGATGATTTTTCAAACATATTTTCATAATGAAAACTATTTAGGAAATTGGCAGTATGTAGAGGTGCTCTCTTATGCAATGAAACTAGGAAAGTGTTCTGATTTCACAAGCAGGTAAA
>VZRW01011809.1:0-14018 GCA_013398125.1 Aegotheles bennettii | reverse complement strand
GGGCTGGAGCAGCTCTGCTCTGGGGCCAGGCTGAGAGAGTTGGGGGTGTTCAGCCTGGAGAAGAGAAGGCTCCAGGGAGACCTTGGAGCACCTTCCAGTGCCTGAAGGGGCTCCAGGAAAGCTGGAGAGGGACTGGTGCCAAGGGCAGGGAGTGATGGGACGAGGGGGAACGGGTTCCAAGTGCCAGAGGGGAGATGGAGATGGGATGGGAGGGAGAAATTGTTTGGTGTGAGGGTGGTGAGAGCCTGGCCCAGGGTGCCCAGAGAAGCTGTGGCTGCCCCTCCCTGGCAGTGTTGAAGGCCAGGTTGGGTGGGGCTTGGAGCAACCTGATCTGTTGATGTCCCTGCTCACTGCAGGGGTTGGCCTAGGTGACCTTCAAAGGTCAGTTCCCACCCAAACCATTCAGTGATTCCATGATCCCAGCTCCCTGCAGCTGGACCAGCACTGCTGAGCCCAGAGGGTCCCCATCCACCAACAGCCCCATCTCCTCCAGCCAGGTCAGGTAACACTGGCCCAGCTCTCCTAAAAATCAAGCACAGAAGGAACAGTAAGTGATGGGTGACAGCACTGGGACCTGCCATGGGTGAAGCCTCCCAGGGGCAGGGCCGCAGGGATGGGGACAGCGGGGTCCTCCTTGCCACAGCAGGCGGCTGCAGTAACAGGTTGGTTTGTGTCCCCCCTCCCTGGTGGGGACATTTATTGGTCACACAGAGAAAGGGGCTGGTGGGGCTCTACCAGGGCCACCTCCAGCAGGAAGGTTCCCTGGCGCAGCTGGGAGAGGCCTTGGCCAAGGATGGCACCTCAGCACCAGCACACAGGGGACACACGTTGGGTCGGGAGCTCCTCGAGCACCGTGGTGGCACCGAGCATGGCTGGAGGAGAACATCTGGGTGACCTTCAGCACAGCCCCACCACGCTCAGGCCCCGCAGCGGATGTAAAAACGTGACTTCTCCATTTCACAGCTTTCTTAGCAATTTTTTTTTAGCAGCTCTGGAAAACCCCACTCACTGCCCGGTGTTGTTTTCTCCAAGCTGGTACCTAGCATCTGGTTTGTAAAAGCTGAAGGGAAGCCATCATCCCACCTTCCTGCACCCCACACCTCCACCTGCACCCCCTGCCCCCTGAGATGCCCCGAGCTGCTCTCATGTGATGGAGCAGGACAGTGCTCACAGCCATGGCAGAGAGCATGGCCACCATGGCTGAGGGACTGCTGGCCATCAGCGCCAGGTGCCTTCCCTACAGCTGTGGGGGGACACCGGCCCTTCCTTCCCACCTCCCTCTGCCCCTGAAGCACAGAATGAAGCAGATGGGGTGTTCTGTAACGCCCAACCAGCACTAAAAATAGTAAATAATAAACCAGGGCTGGGGCTTCTCCCAAAAGAGTGGAGGTACCCAAACCACTGGCACCCAATTATCTCGGTGGTGATTACCCTGCGTTCTGTCTGCATCCAACTGCACAACAGCCCCGATGGAAGGAACAGGAATAGCGGATTTTCCAGACCCGGATGCTCTCCCGAGCCAAGGGGCGCTGCACAGCAGAAAGTGTGGGACACGTTTGCCAATAAAATTCTTGCTAAGTCCAGCCTGGCCTTTCTGTCCCACACCACCACGTGCTGTGTTCAGGAGTAACCACAGAAACGCCACCAAAACCCTTTTCTTGCAGCCTTTTCCTAGAAAATAAAAGCATTTCCTGTGATAAATTGCTTAATTACCAAACCCCAGCATACTTCCCCACAGCCCATCGGAGCCCTCCGAAGCCACCTCCACCTAAAAAACAGAAGCCCCAAGGAACCAGAGCTGCCACAGACAGGATCCCAAGTTTATTAAAACAAACCCCAGGCTGTGCAGGAGCAGCACGGAGCCAGGGAACAGCCACAAACGTGCTGAGGGAGGAGGAATTTCCCCGTGGGGGTCAGCGAGAGAGGCTCTGGCAGATCGGAAACCGAGAAAGGGACAAGAATGAAGTGCTGAGAGGGAAGGAGTTTTCAATTAGGAAGAGGTTAAACGAAGCAGCAAGCACTGCAGTCAGACAGATGATGTTCTTGGTGAGCATAAATCCCTCAAAGATGGATCTAGACTAAGCTGGGTGTGACCTCAATGTTGCTTTGCGAGGGGATTCAGCGAGAGCCGGCACCGGTCGCTGACAGGCTGCTGCATCACACCAGGTCACCACACTCACACATCTCGGGGCTCCAGCAGCTCCCCCACTCTCAGGAGCCCCCCAGCATGGGGGTCACAGCCTCTCTTTTCATACTACAGCTGGCAGGTGGGCACAGGAGCCCCTAGAACAGGCAGGAGGATTCAAAGGGTTGGGGTTACACGTGTGGCCGGGCAGCCACGTTACGTCTCGGGGCTCCACGGCTCCTATTTCTTTCTGCCTCCTCTCTCCTTGAGCGCCAGGTGAATCAGGGAGCCACTGGTCATGTTGTAGTAGGCCAGAGAGTTTGAGTCCTTGATGAAGATGCCCTGGGGGGGGGAAGAGAAAAGAAAAAAACAATAGTCACAGCAAAAATCTTAGTGTTCTCTGACTCCAAACCCCCACGGGGATGAAGCCTTCCTGGCCCTGCTCTCACAGCAGGGTGATGGCAGATGCTGCCGGCTTTGGAAAACCCTGGAGAGACCCCAGAGGAGCTGTACAAACCACGTACAGAGATACTGCTGCAAACACACGGATAAAGACAGTCACCACAACAAGTGAAGCCACTTAGGCTCCACCCCCCCCTCTTTTTTTTTGCCCTTTGAAAAAAACAGCCACCAGTTGCAGTTCCTTTCCGGCTGAAGGCCAACATTCTATCTGCTCCCAGATGAACTCCTGAGGAGGCGAGAGCCCAAAGTTCACTGCTTAGGCAGCAGGTTGTGACTGGAAACGAGTGATTAAAGGGAACGGAGCCTTCCCAACAGCTCCAGTCTCAAGAGGAAGAGAGAGCTCTCCTCCCTTCTGGGGTCTGGAGAAAGCCTCTGCGGAGCTGCCGGTTCTGGGGTCCTCTCACCCACCCTCCAGAGCACACATGATGATCAGTGGGGAGCAGAGCGACACATTTAAATGTCCAAAACCTCCAATCAAGTCACAGGCTGATTTCAGAGAAAGCCATCTAGCTTAGAGGAGCAGCAAGGTGAAGATCCACCAATGCCACCTAGCAAAGGCCTGTCCTGCTGTGAGAGGAAGAACATTGCCCCCCTCTCCCCCAACATCTCAGCAGACACATTACAACTTCTTGCAGAAAATCCATTTGTGCGTGAGGAAATAACAAACAGCACTTGAAGGGCTTGTACCCACCTCGTACTGCAGCTTCTGCTTCCCAGCTGGCATCCCCGTGGCCTCGTGGATCTTCACCTTTATAACGGACACCTGGGAAGAAGCCAAGAGCTTGCTCAGGATGGGCTCGTTGGGAACAGCCAGAGATTTATTGCTTTCTTGAAGCAAAGAAACTCAGTGGCAAAACAAGGTGGGTTAATAAGCTACGTGCCTGGTCGGAGAGCGGCAGGGTGAACACCAACACTTGGCCGTTCAGTTTCCATTCTGTCTTGTCCTGCATGTTGGGAACCTGGACTTTGACCGTGACCGGACCCTGGAGGAAACAAAGATAACGTCTGGTACAGGCAAGGAGGCACAGGACTAAGATAAAAGAGCAGCAGACAAATTATTTATAGATGGAAAGCGGCAGACAAATGATTTATTTTCAAAACTAGCTGCTTATCTCCACTTCTCAATGAACACACAGAAACATATTTGCCTCAATGCTGAGAAAGTCACTTCACCAGTACCAAAATAAACCAGTTGGGTTTCTCCTTCTGCGTGCCATTCGGCACACATCATGCCCTCCCAGCACCGCAGTGAGCAGAGGAAGCACTGAGCAGGAGACAGCTTCTCTGTGGAGATGTCCAGGAAAACTGCTCAGCCCTCTTAAAGGACTTAAAACTCGAGCCAGGATGCCGGCACTCCTCAGGAAGGAATTCAGACTAAGGTTTACTTCAGGTTGTTAAGGAATACACCCCATTACCATCCTATCATGCTGACACTGATCTATTAAACCTCCTCGCACCTCTAGCTTAGCAGCCCTCTGCTTCAAAGCTTGTTAGCAGCTTTAGTTCTTCTTTACATTACTGTAAACCTACTGCTCATGGCCCTGAGCTCCAGCCAAGTATGATCTCGCTGCGTGCACAGCACTGCTCCGCTCTGCCCAGTGGAACACAAAGGGGCTCCATTTGCTCAGGAATCACAGCAGGAAGGAGCCACCTCCAACAGCCCCTCGCACCCTGCTCCTGCACATCAGCTCCCCTCCGTGCAGAGAACTGGCTCTGCACCCCTTCCAGCAGCAGGGGCCGGACAGTCCGGTGGGATCAGGGCTCTGGCACCTCCCAGCAAGCAGCCAGCCCCCACACGTACCTTGTTCCTGCGCAGAAACTCCTCCTCTGGAATCAAGCTGTCCTCACTCTTCAGTTTCTTTGAGACCGGCTCGTCCTCCATGGGTGGTGGCGGGTGAACGGGAGGCATCGGTGCCGGGGAAGGAACCGGAGCCACGGGAGGCGCGGGAACAAACGCTGAAATAGGACGAGGGGAACACAACTGAACCTGCAGTCCCCTACAGACACCCCCTCACACAACAACTCCTTCAGTGGACCTGGACAGGCTGAAAATGAACACCACAAACACATGGGGGAAGCTAACAGAGCCAGCAGCGACATGCCAGCTTCAAACATCAGATGTTTGAAGAAACATCTGTATTGGGAAACAGCCCAGGAAAAGACAGCAAGCGGCGTAAGAGCTTCCTGCAGATCTTGCAAAAAAGAAAGAGCCCTCAGCTTGGTGTGTGCCAGCGCCAGGACCTCGATTCATAAAAGAGAAAAAGAGAAATAAAAGAAAAAAAAAAGGAAGAATTGTTTTTTATATTCTGCTCTGCAATTTCAAAGCACCCAGTGCTACAAAAGGAGCCAGGCAACAGCTTCTCCTCTGGCAGCAGCAGCAACTTCTGTCACAGGCTGCAACACCCAGCGAGGTGCCACAGTTCCCCTTTCCTCTGGTTCCCTCTGGAAAGCAGCATGGATTCATCTCCCCGTGGGCAGGCACCGGGGACACGGACACGGAATGGGCGAGACAGAGCCCTCAGTGTGTCAGGCTGCAGGAGTGCTGAGCCCCAGAGCTGAGCAAGTCACTGCAATTCCTCCCGAGGGGGCTGCAACCCCAGTCCCACACCATTACCAGAGGCACAAAAGGAGAAAAGAATCCAAGCTCAGCCCACAGGGCACAGGAACGAGCTGAGAATTAACCCAAAACAGGCAGAGTCACTGACCTGTGGGTACGATCATGGGGGGCGGGCGGGGGCTCATGATGGGCGGCGCGGAGGGCGGCATGGGGACCACGTTGATGCGTGGGGTGTGGATGATGGGCGGCATCGGGGTGGCGATGACGGAGCCCGGGGGCAAACGGACCACGGGGGTCATCGGGGGCCGCGGCATGACCGGCACCGCAGAAACCACCGCGGCACGAACAGGAGGCGGCATCTGCAGAGAGAGAGGAGCGTTGTTCTTCGCAGGTACACACAGGAACACCCCGTGCTGAGGGAGCTGGGGCTCTTTAGCTTGGAGAAAAGGAGACTGAGGGGGGACCTCATCCATGGTTACAAATATGTAAAGGGTGAGGGGCAGGACGATGGAGCAAAGCTTTTTTCAGTGATGACCAATGATAGGACAAGGGGCAATGGATGCAAACTGGAGCACAGGAGGTTCCAGGTGAATCTCAGGAAGAACTTCTTTCCTGTGAGAGTGCCAGAGCACTGGAACAGGCTGCCCAGAGAGGCTGTGGAGTCTCCTTCATTGTAGACATTCAAACCCCGTCTGGATGCGTTCCTGTGTGATGGACTCTAGGTGACCCTGCTCTGGCAGGGGGGTTGGACTGGATGAGCTTTCGAGGTCCCTTCCAACCCCTAGGATTCTGGGATTCTGTGCTGTTCACAGCTAAAATAACCAGGGCAATGCACAGAGGACTTCTGCTGGCCAAGGGTCTGCAAGCCCAAGCTGCCTGCCAAGGGGTGCAGGAGCCCCGTGAACAGACTGAACAGGTCCTCATTCATACTTGGCTACCAGACCACGAGCCAATCTCAAAGGAGCTACTTGGGAGTCAGGCAGCAGAACCTCATGGCAGGAACACTGCGCAAGGGAGTCACCTGCAAACTTTCCTTACTTTTGTTCTGCATGATGCCTTTTTACACCTAAAAAAGGCCCCACCCATTCCTCTGTTAGCCATACTCCCCTCCACCAAGATCTCGCTGCCCAGGCTCTGCCTCTGCCCTGCTCATCGGGTCCTTTTGGTACCTCTAAGGATGAAAAGTTCCACCTAAGCCTTATTTTCCATTTTTAACACTAAGTTCAATAGGGTCCCTCTGATGATTTAATTTGGAAATACTGAATTTCACTCAAAATCTGCTTCTAAGCCAGTGCCCTGCTGTTATAACCCTTGACCTTCATCAGGACTCCCTTCTAATTAACTCCAGCCAGAGCTGTTTGCTTTTGGAAGCCCAAACACTCACCGTGGGTGGACGAGGCACGGAGGTGATGGGCTGAGCGCTGGCTGGGGGATTCGATGCCGATGAAGGAGGGGGTGGCTGTGGCATCTCATTGGGTTTGCTGGGACCGATCTTCTCCTTGCTGTCATCTTCTGGCACCAGTCCCTTGGCCTTATGGATAGCTTCGATTTGCTCTTGGAGAGTGATATTGGCCTGAGCAGCCTGCTGTGTGCGGGCCATGCTGCCCGAGTGGCCATCCCAGGTCACCTGAGAAAATACATCAGAGTTAACTCCAGCGTGCCATGGGAGCTGCAAATAAATCCAACAGAGCAGCTTTACAGCAAGAACAAAGCTTGGAAGACTTCTGTCCCTCCGAGCATTCATACTACTACAGGAACCTGTTAAAAAACTCAGTTTCCACTCTACCTTTTCCTCTGGTTTCTGGATTTCTTCCTCACCAATCTTTTTACCAATGGCAGTCTCTTCCACACCAAAGATATCAGTACGGCGCTCTGCCAGCTGCTTCAGGCTGCTCTCAATATCCAGACCTGCAGGCAGAAGGAGAAATCCTTACCTCAACCAACATAACCCAAGTCAAACATGACCAAATCTCTGTTAATGATCTTTAATCTGCTGGGTACCTAACAGCTGAGTACTGTTCTTTAGGGAGAGGCCACAGCTGATGGCTGGTCAGCAGCAGCCAATGCTCCCTGCCTTTAACTCTACAGAAGGCTTCAATGTACTGAAGACAAATGTATCCAGGCAATCAGCACACTGAGGACATCACACAGAAAGCTACATTTAATACAGTCCTTATCAACGGGGCCTGGGGGCAGCGAGGGGGTGTGCCAAGAGCTCACGGAACTCGGCGAGGAACTGGGTTTTCCAAGCTGTGGCAGGTGCTCGAGCTGACCTGGGGCATAGACCTCATCATCACTCTGCTTTTCCCGGATGGATCGGTCGCGCTGCTCCAACCAGCGAGGATCCAGGAGGCCAATCCGCATGTGCTCTTGCATTTTACTGGCAGGGATCTTCTCTCCAGTGATGGGGGAAACGAGATACTCATCTGGAGCTGGGGCAGGTGGTAATGGTTTTGAGGCTAGAAAAACAAAACCACACTGTTAAAAAACACACCAGAGGATGCAGCCTGGAAACAACTGCTTTTGTGATGGTTCAGGGAGAAATAAAGTTCTTCTTCACCAGCCTGATTTACCTTTGGGATCGTAATCCTTCCGCACAATGACCTGATCTGGTGTGGGAGGCAGAGGTGGCGGCATTGGGGTTTCTGGAGGAGGAGGAACCTTCTGACCTTCATCTTCATCATCTGAGCCCTTATTTAGGGAAAAAGAAAACAACAAAAAATCATAACCAAGTTTCTGTATTCAAATATCAACAAACAAGAATTGAGAAAGGTGTAAAAAATCCCACGCAGCTCCAAAGCAACGGAGCTATTTTGTCCCTGGACACCTTTGCTATGGTGGTGGCCCTGGATAATCACAATTCAGAAATTCAGTGGAACCAGAAGAGGAAGCGAGGACTTCTCAGCTTCCACATCACCACATACAGGGGCTTGTGGTGAACCAAGCTCCTGTTCCTTGTTTCCAAAAAAACAGTGGGCAAAGAAGAGTCTAAAATGAGTCATCTCACAGTGTTCCAGACTCAGTGCAGGAGAAAGCCCAACAGGTTTGGTCACAGAAACAGAAAATCCACACCATTAGGTGGCAAAATTACTGGCTTTCTCTCTCAGAAATTGCACTGTCACAAAAAACGTTAAAAACACCACATTCCACCAGAAATGGGTTGTTCTGAAATTCCATCAGAAGGAAATCTCATTTCCTCAGGAAACTGAGGAACTTCTTAGAGTGAAAATGACAGGCACCATGAACCACACCAACTTTACAGGACAAAAGCAATGCTGATTCCCTTGGCTCGTTACCTCATCCATATCCTGCACTTGGGTGTCTTGATCCAGTTGGGCCGGGGGCTCATCTGTTTTCTCTTGCTTTTCATCTTCCTCATCCGACTCCACCTCCATCTCCACCTCCTCACTTTCCCCAAACTTCTCATAGCGCTCCTGGATCAGGATTCGAGCTCCCAGCTCTTCTGGAGTGGTGGGAGGAGGGAAATTCCCTAGAGCACAGAAAACAGAGCTGCTGTTTCTCCATCCCATCTCATTGTTTGATGCACAGACCAGTTTCCTGAATAAAAAGCAGTTTCTTTACAAAGCAGTGGCATCAGAATCTCCTGGGAGTCAAGGCACGCAGAAGGCAACAGATGGAGTCTACACATGACACATGAACATTAAGATACTTACAGGTGAAGGCACCACTAGAAAGTGGGACAAGTTCCACTGTCCTGGTGGAAGTGGAAAAGCAGACACTGGGGTAGTCCTGGACCTCGTGCAAGGAGAACATTACTGACTCCAGGAAAAAAAAACAGCACACTGTTCCGAGAAGGCTTTCCCTTTTATCTTTGAAGGATATGCAGCTGTAAAACCCAATGTCTGTCTAAACCAGGCATCTCAGGACACAGCCCCTGCTCCCTTTGGAGCAGCATTTCGTAGAGGTTACAACACCGAGTGTTTCAGTACCTTGCTCATTGGGCTGGAAGTCAACTGTTTCCACGACCACAAAGTCATGCCAGTCAATCTGGGCATAAGCAACACGCTCCTTTTCCTTCTCCTCCTCTTCCTTCTTCCTCTCCCGCTCCTGGAACTTTGCCCACTCTACTCTGTAATAAACCTGCACAAGCAGAGGGAAAGCAAGCACCAAGGTCAGACCAGAAACACACCACAGGCATCTCTACAGCATCCCGAAGTCTGCGCTGCCGACCCTCTCGGGGCAGTCCCACAGCACTGCTTCAGGGGCCTGGCACAGCAAAGGGATATTTGTATTTCCTTTGGGAATGACAGGTTTGCCTATGGAGCAGTGCACTGTGCCAGCTCTGGGCAGTGGTTTGCCACAGCTGGAACTGCAGACGTCTTCAGCCAAGACCAAACCACTCAAGTATGACCTGACTTGGGTATCATTGAAGGTTCACAGCCAGCAAACAACAAACACTGAGACATCATGGCAACCCTGCAATGGCACCTTTTCAGGCAGAGGCCATCTCTGTGACCAAGACATGAGTCAAAGTAATAAGGAAGAGCTTGGAAGGACTGCAAGTGACTGAGGTGAAGCTGTCCTAGAGGGAAACATTCTACTTTGCAAAGTGCCTGGACATGGTGGTGTGCAGCATCTGCACAGTAACAGCCTCCAGCGTGAACGCTTGCCCGCGGTTCACAGGCAGGGCTGGTACCCGGTACTCAAGTGACTACAGGGGACACATCCATTTTATTCTATTTGTATTCACTGCTGGTACATCAGAAGAACACAAAGAAAAAATTCAACATGTAACTGAAATGCTTCAGTGATTTTGCAAATTGTTCATGCGGTACCTGATCTAGGACCTCCTTGGGGTTTTCAGCCTCCTTCTTGAGTTTGAGGAGCAAGCCCTTCGGTGGGATCAGGATCTGAAATATATTTTGCAAGACAGTTGGTAACAATTCTTATTGCCAAAGCCTCCTTAAAAGCAATTACTCTCTTTCTACACTGATAAAAACATCAGCAGACGCCCATGGGTAAGTTCCATTTATTCTGTTGCAACCCTCTTAACACTTATTGCTCACACTTGCACTTACAGCAGTCACTCCTGGTCTCCCGACTGCCCTCTGTACTTAACACAACTTTTACACGTGTTACAATAGTGTCTGGTACATTCAGGTGACAGCCTGCTCTGTTCAGGGCTGCACGTTGCCAACAAGGCACAAGTCACCCACTTGAAGAGTGGTATTTAAAGATCAGACTCCTGGACCACAGGCTCCTGGACCTGCACATATTTCTAGCCTGGCTGTTTTGTGGGGCCTCGTTGGCCTTCAAAAACCAACACTGGTTCTGCAGGAATCAGCCCAAGAGGCAGACTGCCACCAGTACCTTCGTGTACTGCTCCACCAGCTTAGTGAAGTAGTTGAAGAGGCTGTGCTGGGGGCGAAGGAAGTCGAACTGGTAGTTCCTCTGCTCCTTCTGCATCAGCTGAGTCAAGAACTGCCGCCCGTTGCGAGCCACGAACTGCGCCGTGAGCTTCACCACATCCAGGTCAAAGGCGGAGATGGAGGGAGGATCTGCGATGAACTCGAACTCCGGAGGGGGCTCTTTGGGAACGACTGTCTCCTGGATCACCTGGGCCTGCACCTGCAGAGCAGAACGGAGACAGCTCAGTGACTGAGGACAGACATTGTTATCCCCTTTCTCCTTCAGCTGCTGCAGGAAAGCAACATCAGGCTAGATTGCCTGGCAGCTACAGGGATGAGCAGAATCAGTACCACAGGAGGTATCAGGGTGTCTGTATTTAGGCTGACCAGAACACAAACATCGCTCTGATCGCTCACAGACCTGGAAGCTATCAGGACTTCATTATTGCCCCCAGGATGGCAGCACCCACGGGACTGCTGGCTGGGTAGAGTGTACAGATACCCAGCCTCAGCAGTGCCCTTTCCCCACATCATCTGTACAAGGGCACAGCTAAACAAAATCAGCAATGTTTTGTACTCCACGTTCCAAGGGGAAGTCGATCCTTCTGGCAGAAAAAAAGGAAATGTTTCTACAAAACAGTGCATGCAACAAGGCCAGACTGAGCTCCAAGGGATCCTGAGGGACTTGCCTATGGAAGGAGTCCTGGACTCGGGTGGTACCACAGAGATCAACACACAACCGAACAGAACTAAACCAGACCAGGCAAAACAAAGTAATGTGGAGTTTCACACACAGCTTATCAGTTATCAGTAACTTATGAGTCATCAGCCACTGAGGGGTGCACATCTGCACCAGAAGGAAGCCCCAGGCACTGAACACCAAGCCTCTGGGTGCCATCTTTACAAACACGGAACGAACTCCTCTGTTCACAAGGTCTCTCGGACCTTCTGCGTAACGGCAGGCTGCGAGCCAGGCAGCCAGCAGCCAAGCTCTCGAGCACAGCGAAAAGGAACACTGACCTTCTGGGGAAGCTGCTGCTGAGCACTCTGCTGCTGCTGCATGACCTTGGGAATCGCAGCCGAGGGCTCCTGGGCTTTGCCCTCTTTGAACTCGCTGACTTTGTGCCGGTAGTATGCATGGTAAGGGTCGTTGGGGTTCAAGAAGTTGAACTTGGGGTTATTTATTTCATTCTGACGAATTCGAGCTTCAAACTCTGGACCATTTCTGGGGAAGGAAAAGATAAATTGTTTAGATGAATGGGAATCAACTCAAGGTGGTTTCTTGTCTGTTTCTTTCACAGCAAGATGTACTGATGTATCAGCTCCTGAGAGGCAATTTTCTCCCCTACACAGGAGTTTACCTCTAAGTAACTCACACTCAACACAGCAGTCACTCATGCACACACAAGTTAAAGGTGTTTGTCCTTATTTAGTCTAAAATGCTTCATGGGGAATATTTAAGCCAGTTAAAAAAAAAATCGTGAGTGTTCCACCACGTCACTGAGCTACAAACAAAAGAGCTTTTCCTGGGTTAGACAGTTTATCAGATCAAGTTCACACGTTACCTACTGGACCAGTTTTATTTGCTCTATTAACAAGCTCGTAAGACCAGCTGCACTTCCAGGAAGTTCACAGAAGCAAAAGAGCAGGTAACGAGCAGCCGGGGCAAAGACCCACCACGCCAGAGCAATGTGTCCCAGGTGGATCATGTGTCCCATGATTTCAGGGTGGTTTGAGCTGCACCGAGTGTCTCTGTGTGGTCCTGGGGTACCCCTGGGTCTGGTTTAGACACTAAACCTCTTCCAGACAAGGAGGGCTCTCCAACAAACAGCCCCTTCCTCGTCCTCGGAGCAGGGCAGCGCTCCTGGGCAGCACTTCAGACATCAGTTACACAGCAAGGGTTCAGCAGCTGCCTCAAACCCCCAGTGAGCACCGGGTGATCCACAGGAGCGAGGAGCAGGCAGCATTTGGCCTGTCTGGATGCCACAAAGGTCAAGAGCCAGCTGAGGAGGGGGATTCACCTTCTCTGCTGCTTGTACGCTGCGGGAAGAGCTGGACTGCCCCCTGAGACATAGAGGTAAGACAGCCAGAAACAGCCCAGCACTGACAGAAACCAGAGGAAGGTGGCCCAGCTATCACTGACAGCTCACACTTGCAAAACGATGGCTCCAGGCAAATGGAGGAAGCCCAAATGAGTAAAATTTATTCAGTTTTTAGACTCCTCACCTAAATTTGATATCTATACTCATGCTAACCAATCTGCTACTGTCAACAGGGGGAAAAAATCCCCCCCACATCATGGGCAGAGAACTTTATTTACCCTCAGAGTTTTTCTAGCACAGCACATCCTCACACCTCTCAAGCAGAACACTGTCAATTCTTTTCCAGTCTCATAGGTACAGACTCAATCCTTAAAATCCTTCATACACAGCCCCAGGACCGTGGCCTGTTGCAGCCTCTGGAGTGGCACAGGAGAGGAGCACAATGACAGCCCCAGGACACGCAGGAGGACACCGGTGGCAGTTACCTGGCTACGAAGCTGGCGGTCTTGTCAACAATATTCCTGACCTCTGGGGGAGGGTAAATGATTCCCACCACAGGCTTGGCAGGTGATGCTTCCTCTTTGGGCTCCTCTTCTGGCTGCAATACAAATGGAGACATTCACACCTGTACAGCCCCCTGTAGCACTCCCTTGCAACTCCAGTGACTGGCCAAGAGATGAGGAGGCAGAGGCAGACACCTCTCATAGAATCATTATGGTTGGAAGGGACCTCCAGGGTCATCAAGTCCAACCTTTATCCCATCATATTCCTGACCACTAGACCATGGTGTCTCACCACGGTGTCTGCAATCACCCAAGATACTAAACTCAAAGATACTAAACCCAAGATACTAAACTCAAACCGCCCCAAAGCTGAAAATAAGAGAAGGAATCACAAACAATGTCGAGCACCATGCTGCTCACCACCATCAGGAGATGGAAGCAAGGCCTGGTGGGCTGCAAGCCCAGACCGGGTTTATTTTCAGGTGGTTGAGTTGGAAAATTCATCTCCCTCCTCTCCCAACTTCCTCATCTACACTGGCAGCAACGATCCAACACCGTGCTCCGCAATCCCGTGCCTAACGAGGGCTGTGGAGGAATTAAGTGTCCCAAACAGCAATGCAAAGGGCACGTGGGGCCCATCTGTGCAGTCCCTCAGCCCCCACACCACTCAACTGTTCCTGACACAAAGCTCTGGTTTAACAATCAATGATCCCTCCTGCAAAGGAACCCCTCAGCTTCTCCGGGTGGGAAACAGGGTTTGGCTGCTGGCCAAGGGACCCGCAGCAGGGGCAGGCACAGCAGGATCACAGGGAAGGCCCCTGCACGGGAGCCTGGGCACCTCCTCCCAGCATTTCCACCACCTCATCCTTGAGCCTGAGTGTGTTCCAAGGCACAGGAGGCAGCAGAGCCTGAGGAATAACTCAGCACTGCTAAACAGGTCTAGAGAAGAGGAGACTGAGA
>VZRW01011808.1:0-39526 GCA_013398125.1 Aegotheles bennettii | reverse complement strand
CTGTGATTCTGTGATAAATGAAAACAAGATTTTTTAAAAAAAGCACCTTGACTGTTCTAAAATTCATTTAGTTATCAGCAAAGTGAGATCTTACCTACTAAATGATTTCAAGGCAAGTTCACTTGGGATTATTTTATATTCATGAGCTGACAGATTTTTGAAGATCTTGCCATTTTGACAAGTTTAAAAATTAGATTGTTTTCATGTGAGTTATAGCTTTTTGCTAACCCAGAACTGTGGGTGTAGTTAGAAATTCACTTTTGGAATAAAGACAGTATGATCAAAATAGTCACATCAAAAAAATCTTCAGCACTTCCAAGCTACCGATTCCTCCAAGCCTTGCTGTGTATCCAGACATCTGCCAGTCAGGTGCTGTGTGACGTGGATTACAACACAAAATCCTGATTCTGAAAATACCACTAAACATAGCTCTTACAGCAGTGAACAAGCCCACTGGGCTACGCTGGGTTATTAATTTCACTGTCTGCCCTGAACAGGCAATGGCTTGCAGCTGCCCTGCAGCAGGGCCAGAACAGGGAATGATCACAGTTTCCCTCCTCTCTTTGCTTGCTCAGAGGAGAAATATTTTCTACTTTTCCTGAAATTAAAATGTTTCTTTTCCTTCTCTCCTAGAAGAGACAGATCCCAGAATCAAGACTCCACATATACCTAATTCTACCTGCCATCTTCTTATTCAGTTTGGTCCCATCCCTAGGAAAATGTATCTAATACAAGATTTTTATTAACCACGGAATGGACACAGTCCCCCGAAGAGGCTGTGTATTATTCTATGATCCAGGCACTGAAACTGAGCACTAATTATCTTTGTTTAAACTCTCTCCGATATGTTTTTCAATCATAAAAGTGCACTTTCACATAACTAGACTTTATAATAAAAATTCCAAGGATCCAGCTAAAAATAGCCCAGAATTCCTTGTAATGCTGCTTTCCAGACTGAGGCATGCACCCCTAGCAAGAAACGCTGGTGGGGATGAGCTCACAAGCTTGGAAGTGGGGTTGCAAGAGAGGATGTCTGGAAATTTCTACCTTGTCATCTCCAAGGATTTTTGTAATGTTGTCATGGTCTAATTTTTGCAGTTTACCTCCTCTACTATAAAAGTAGTTAATAAACTAAGACAGTGTTCCCTCATGGTTTTTTAAACCAGGATTTTTCTACCCTGGTAAACATACTGTGTAAAATACTGATACTTCCATGTCAACTGTGCTCTGTGAAGAGGGGAAAGAGGTAAAAAAGAAAAAAGTGGTTAAACAGGCAAGACAGAGAAAGTTAAAACACATGGACATGTGGAAAAGGTGGGACATTTGGCCAATATTTCAATATTAGACACTTTGAACAAAACAAATCTGTTTGTAAAGGGTATGAAGCTGTAGGAGCACCATATGAGCAGGGCAGGACAGGGGTGGGATTGAAAGGAAACAGCAAAAAGAAGAATCACTCATTTTATAACAACCATTATTTATACCTACTTAAAACTTTGCAAAATCAAGTACAGAACTTTAGGCAGAGGGAGCAGTAAGAGAGCGCCATTGTATTGCAGTAACACCACCAATGTTCCTTGGACACAGTAGGGCACTGGCCCTTTTGCCCACCAATTGCTTTCCTCCTGCGTGCTCTGCCCCAGACGCTGGTAGGTCACAGCAAAGCACTAATTCAGCGAGGACTGGGCATGGGCTTCTCCTGAGAGAGAAAAAAGCCCTGAGAAACCCTGGGGCACGGCATCCCCATTGGGTCAGTAGTTAGATGGAAGAGGGGAGGGGGGGCAACAGGAGCAAGAGCGGTGTCAGGCAAGCAGAAAAGCAAAGGAGCGAAAGCAATTGCCTCTCGGCACATAAACTGTGCTGTGACATCTGGTCAGGATGCTTGTAGAGCAGTAGGGTTCATGCAGGTAAAAAAAACCCAAACTGATGGAGGCCTGAAGCAAGGCAAGGTGGGCTACCTGTGGGAGGACTGTCAGAAGGGATACAGTCACTCTGAAATAGAGATGCCTCCGCACAAAACTTGTACCAGTGCAGCTCATTCCAAAACAGTCATGCTGCTTCCAAAGTGGTTTAATTAAAGCAGAATCAAAATGTCATCTTAAAAAAAAAAAAAGTCAAAGAAAAAGAAAAGAAAGAAACTTTTGTATGAGGACACAAGGCAGCTGATGCCAAAAAACAAAAGTTACAGGGGAGAGGAGAAAAAAATGCCAACATTTCCATGCTGCCAAAGACCTTTCTCACTGGGGGGAATTTCAGCTGACTAGTTGCCGCTGCCGGCAGCTGGAGTTGCAAACTGAGCAGGGGAGCAGCAGGGTTCTCATTCTCTCGCCTTGCTGACCAAGGACTCTGACAATCCATCTCATTATTTTCAAAGGCACAGCTCAAAGCAGTAGACCCAGTGCTTGCTGGGCCCACATTAGTCCATTTACAACATTTGTAGCAGCCAGTGACCAGGATTCTGGCAGGAACTGAGATAAAAACCATCTTGGAAAGGAGGTTTGGCCAACGGCAGTGCTGAAAGGCACTTCTGGTTTTGCCATGCAGGGAGAATCAACAAGAAATCCAGCACAACGCTTTACCCAGCTGCAGTTATGGGGAGACAGTGCAAGGGGTGGAGGGAGAGAGTTTTACCCTGATGGGAGAAGCCATAGGTGCCCTTCTTCCACTGATTATTAGTAGCAGGTTTACAGACATCCACATACACTTTGGAAGGGGGATTGAGTAAACTGCACTAGTGATTGCTGCTTTTGCCCTAGACTGGTTTGGGCATCTGAGCAATTCCTTAGCTGCAAAGCAGCATCCGCCTTTACTCACCACCATGCACACTGCAGACAAAAGTCCAGGCAGCAGCTCAGAAGCTTGTTTTGGAAATGGCACCTTAAAGACAGACTGGGCCAAGTCAGCTCATGACAAGGAGAAACTCAGAAAACATGTAACAAAGGCAATTATTTTTGTCAGGCATTGTTACAGCTTTTCTAGTCTAAAACCAACAGTAAATAAAATCTAACAAAATTTCCTCTAACTGAGAAATTCCACTGTGGAGCAAATTTTCATACCTGAGTTATAAACCAAATGAATTCACAATGCTACAATGGAAATGACAGTAAAACCCCTACTACAATAGCGCTATTGGGAATCTCTAATTCTGGTAGATGTTCCCTTTGTGTTGCTACGGTTCCTTTCTTCCCAAGCTAGAAATAAATATATAATTTAAATAGAATAAAAATGCCCATCTAATTGTGCAGATGCATAGTTAATTAATCACTTAATTTAACCCACTTAGCTGCAATAGGAAAGAAATGTAATCTGACAGTCAAGGCAGCAATATTTTTCCATTCACTCTAGTGTTTGAAAACATCTACATTTTTTCAATAGCACCTGCATTCAATGGATTGATGCTAATGTTTTTGCTTAACTTGGTTTTAGAAAGGTTGTATAACATTGAATAGGTAAAGCATGCACCCCGGGTAAGAATAACAGTGCCATTATGTGTCTGGTAAATATAAAAAAAAATATTAAAAACATATATATATATTTGTGGATAGACAGAGAGCTACTTAGCTGAGAAAATTTGCTTTGGGCTGAAACTTGACCAAAAAAAAAATATGTGCTTATGATTCCAGAGTACCCGCTACTACAAAACCTTGAATTGTGTCGTTTGTTATATTTTAAATCTAAGATTCCCATGTTAATGGCTCTCCAGTATGCATTAACATAATGCAGCATTAAACAAGCTATGCTACACTGCCTCCACAACGCATTTCTGTCCATCAGTGGGGAGCTGGGCATTGGGGACCTGATCTGTAGCTCCCTGCAGCCAAAGGCTGATCTGCTTCTTTTCACTTGCTTTCCAGTCACCTACAAAACAAGGTGACACCTGCGCCCCGGTGGAGTGCTTATGTTAAGCACCGCTGAGCAGGTTGTGCTGGTCTTGCTGTGCCTCTTGCTCCACACACACTATCCACAGAAAAAGGCAAAGGCAGTTTAATCTGACTCAAGGGGCAGACAAAACCAAGATTTGGCCTTGAGGATGAAGAAACAGGGCCAGGTTGCTCGATCCATGCCCACTGTAGAAGGCTTGGAGCTGAATTTGCCAGTCCTAATGTTGCCAGAGATGGCAGCCAGCACACCTTCTCCGAGTGCTGCCTCTCCCCCCAGATATTAGCTACTGCCCTCAGCACCTTGTATACCGTTGGCAGCAGTGGCAAATCTGTTCTCCAAGGCATCTGGACTGTGACTCTTGTACAGCACACTACAGCCCTGCTTATTTTGTATGCTCTTAGAAGTGGCCCTGTTTGAAGGAACCAAAGAAAAGCTGGGATCCAAATACTCAGCACATACATCCCACATGTCCGAGCTGCATACACAAGCATCACATCGTGGTGGCTTTCAACACAGAAGAAAACAAAGGATATTTGGGACTATCAAAAAGGTTAGTAACAAAATCCCACATAGTATATTCAAGGAAGACTTTTGGGAAAGGCAAGGGCAACTTTCAAGTAAAGCTCAGTGCAATTACTGATTCACTCAAACATAAGTATGTGCTTAAATTTTGGACTGTGTCCAAAGTTGTAAAGAAAAAATAGCCATAATAATGCAGACTACTTGTGTCTCCATAAGCTATATCAAGCTACCAAATTCGAGGGCAAAACTGCTATAGTACAATGTACTTGATGTTTACAGACATACACTCACACATTAACATGTGTACATAAATATAAACACACATATGCACACACACACACATATATATATACACTACATGTACATATAAGTGCACAGCATTGACCATTTAAAGATCCTAAGATGCTTTCAATACAACATTCATTACTTAGACTGCCTATTCTGAACTTCACAGATACGGGATTTTTATCTCACTAGTAGTTCTTTAAAATTTCATTGAAATACTGTGTCTCGTTCCAAACTGTTTTGTTACTTACTTGCAAACAGAAAAATATTTCTTAAATCATTGTATCGTGTAAAACAAAACACTTCATATACCAAAATAATTGGTATATAACAATTATTTTCCTTTTGATGCTAAGAATTTAATTTTTTAAAAAATCATGCCATTTCCAGATGAAATGTATTTTCCAATAAAAACATAGAATATATCACCCTGACAGTATTAAAATGAAGCATACTTTCTATGAAATTAGGAAAAAAAATCTCAGTGAGATAAAATTTGTTTTGAAGTAAATATTTAGTATCATGGAATCTTCCTGGTTCAACAGAAAGTAGTTCATCCAGTTCTGTCTTTTGGGCCCAGTGTCTGGTTCTTGTTGTAATTCTGAAGTTGTAGACAGATAGGGGGAACTTTAAGATATGTCTGCGGTTCCCTAGTCTTTCTTGTGCAATTATATATTTTGTGCTGTTGGGGTAGGAGACAATACGGAAGGGAATACATACTTCATAAATGGTATTTGGGCAGCATCAGTACTGAGAAACAAAATATTTACTTTGGCAATCAATTAATTAATGACAGGAAAAAAGTGAAAGGAGAGTTGTTATTTGTCCACAACATAGCAAACTGTTTTGCTCAACATGCTTCTGACATGCATCACGGCCAACAAGGCCCTGCAGGTTTTCTACATCCATCTTGTCTTTGTCCATAAGACAACTCAGCAAACCCAGGAGGTGAGCACGTCCTCCTGCCTCTGTCCACAGCTGTGACAAAAAGGGTGTTACCTGCACACTGCTACACCAGTGCAGGCAGGGAAGGTGTCATTGCCCTGGGATGCTGCCCCTGCATCTGGCACGCCTCCTCCCACCCTCACTGAGCAGCTAGCAAAAAGGGAAAGGTGGAAAAGGAAGAAGCTCAAAACCAAGATACACTGCTGTGGCTAGAGTGACCTACAAAAAGCTGCTTCTATCCTGCCTAACACATAATGATGTCATATTTCTCAGAGGCATCTTTCTCCCAGGAAAAAACTAGGGTCCATGGTTAATACTGGCACTGCTGGGGTCTCCAGCTGCCTGCAGGCAATGGAGTCTGACAGTCCCATGTTCAGGGAGCTGAGTAGGAAACCAGCCTTCAGAAGTAGGAGACAGGTGGCGGAAATCAAAGAAAACCTAAAAATTGTTATTGCCGGAACGCGTAGCAATATAATTTAATGGATATCCAGCTGAATAGATAAGCATGAGCATGTGGAAGAATCCCTGAGCAATAAATAACAAGAACAGAAAGGCCAGGATATGCTATGATTTGTTTAACCAGAAATATAATGAGTGACGGTGAAGGAAAAGGTCTTGCTTTTATACACAGTATAGCTGGATCCTTAGTGAGGCATAAGCTTCACTCTCAGAAAGTCTTCCTTGAAAAATAAATCCATATTGGCTTAAATATGGGCATTGCGACCTAGAGTGACAACTGGCTGAGTGGCTGTAAACAAAAGGTAATGATAAATGACACTGCATCAGGTCGGTGTGTCTGCGTGGAAGTGACGGCCAACGAGATAACATTGAGAAGAGGCTGGAGCTGTCACAGAGACAGCCCGGGTTTTATTTAACATTTTTGCTAATTAACTGGAAAAGGAAGGAGAAATGCACAGTATTTACTTTATTTGATTCTCAAGAAAAGAGGCAAGAGTCTCACCTGCTCCTGGGAGAACTCCTAATATCAAAGCACTGTTATCCTACTGTCTGCAGAGAGATGGATTACTTCGAGGCTGCGCAGGCGATTGCTTGAGAAAGCGTCCAATGGTGGAGGTGGTGGCAGCAACACTAAAGAATATGTAGCAATTATCTGCCTGGTGAGGGGGCTATACAGGAGCAATCCAGCTCTTGACGTAAGCAAAATGCAGTAAAGCAGATAAATAAATCTGTGTGTGTCAAGGGGTGGAGGTGCGGTGTTTTCAATAAACCTGCAGGGATATTTGCTCCAAATTATTTTAAGTATCCATGATGTTTCCGTAGGGGATTTCTTATCTCCTTCTTCCATTGTCAGGGGGTTCATTTACCTGGCAGAAATATGAGTAAAGAGAAAGAGGAGAGATGGCATTCATTACCCCAGTGTTGAGGTTTTACACGACAATGGAAGGAAAGAGTAGCAAGAGGGACGTTTGAGTGGGCAGACCAAAGGAGGAGCAGAGGAGGAGAAAGGGAAGGGTGTGGGTCAGGCAGAGATCCCATAAAATATGCTAAAACCAAAGGGAAAAGGACTGTTTTCTTTCTGTCTTTTAGATGAAGGCAAGCCCAGCTCTGCTGTGTCCTGCACACCTTGCTGCCAATAACAGAGCAACAGTTTAAATCAGAGGAAAAGCCTCAAGACAGGGAAAATAGAATGAATGGCAGACAAAAAGAAGTCACAAACAACTCTTCATGCTGGCAGAAGGGATAATCCCTCCACACCATGACAGGCCCTAGGGATTGAGATTGCTTCAGTCCACTTCTGTGGCTAGAGGAAAGGGGGGGGGGAAGCAAACAAACTGTTGGATTTCTCCTACGCTGCATGTGACTTCTTTCATTCATACAGAAGATGGCTCTTAGGAGGCTGCTCAAGAAGCAGATCATCTTACCACTCCCTTTATTTCTTGATCACTTCTGCTGTATTGCGTAGGTGATGCTATTGTCAGATAGTGAAAGCCATCAGGATTGGAGGAAGAAAGAGACAGAGTAAGGCAAGGAAAACAAAAACAAATTATTAGCAATTTCTTCAGGAATTCAGCAAGTGGCTCTAGAAAATAGTGCAGGTCTGTGCTTTTGTCCAGGTTTTGGCAAACTGAGCATACTGTTGCCTTTTCTCAATTTTGTCTTATTTTCCTAAAGGTATTTTTAAAAGTGCTCTTCCCTTTACTGCTGCGGTATAAAACAAGGAATAATATCCTATACACAGGGGAGTCTTGCCATCTCATTGTAACCTGCAGGGGAAGGTATGTTGTTGCTGAAGATCAGCGTGCTTGCAATACTTTGAATATTGAAGCTGAGAGGTGGGGGGATGTTCCCGACAGCCTGAGTCACATCCTCGGGTTGCACAAGTAGAGCAACAGCTGAGGTGAACTGACACTGTTTCATAGAAGTCAACAGTCTTGTTCCTACATCTGCCCTGAGAGCTGGAAGTGATGGACATTCAAGTAATGTCACACTATATGTTTGGACAAAACACATGAATTCATAGGTGCTGTTGGAGTACAAATAATTAATAAAGAAGACCAAGAGTGTGTCTAGTAATGGCTTCAGCCAAGGAACATCAAGAATCAGTATGCAATGGCCTTTTAAACAAATCTTTTCACATTGACATCATAAAACAAAACTGGCCCTTGACTCTTTAAAAGGTTATTTCCCTCAGCTCTGACTGGTATAAATTCAATATGATTTCATTACTTTAGACATGTGGTACTGTCCAGAGCAGGCTGTTCTGTATCACTGAGATGCCAAAATTTGGCTAGCAGAAGTGGAAACACAGCAGGTAACAACCCAGCAGAGGCAGGCTGACAAAAATATTCTATTTTATTCTGTGCCGTGCCCCTTGTTACAACAGGAAAAAATATATCAGACTGTTGTTCTCTCCTTGTGAGCCAAACAGAAGGGAGAGTTGCCGTGCCTCCCTGAGACACAGTCATGACCCCAGGTCAAGAATTGCAGACACGATGGTCTAGTAAAACTCTTTTCTTTGACTACAGCAATCAGATCACACTGGGAAACTTCCACCTCTTGTCATAAGCGATTCAACAGTCAGAATTCAATCCTATTCCTATTCAAGGGCAAAGATGCCACTGACACCAACAGCAGCAGCACTGGTATGAAAGAGTTCAAATGTCAAGTGTGTATTTGCAGAAACTGATTCCGCTGAAGACTATGCAGATATTATTATGCTACGTTCTTCTCCTTTGCTCTCCTTTTATATTATCTAAGGCAGAGTGCCCACAGAGGACACAGATACACTCTATTAGATGTAGAGTGAGTATTGTTAAAAATATCCTCTCTAATACCAACTACATATTTACTCCTTTGTAACCTCATCAACTGTGACACTATGTAATTACAGATTGTTCAAGAGTCTTGTCTGCCCACTCGGTGCCAGAATGAAAAACAACTAAAAGAAACATGAAAAGCAAAACAGTCAACTGAGCATGAGCCCTCCACCATGTTCGTAAAGAGGTTCAGTAACTGAATATACATCTCAGGGAAGATAATGCCCACCTACAGCATTCTCCTCCTCAGCAAGATGCTTTAGCTACACTAAAGCTGCTATCAGAAGAAAACAGCAACATGTGGGAAAGTAAAGGTTAGACAGAATAAACACAGATGAGACACTTTTAATTTCTTATTTCTGTGGCACAAGCTTTCAAAAAAAGTCCATGTTTTTTTCTGGGTGATGATCTCTTCTCTCATGTAGCACCCAGTGCTATGCCAGGACTCCACCTAAACACTCAGAGAAGTGCTGTTGCTGTGGGACAAACCTCAGTCCTTTCCTGTAATCAGCCCTGCATGGGCAGAGCAGAGGCACGTGCAGAGCTCTGCTGAGTTTTGGGAGCTCTGCAGGGATGAGACAATCTTCCCACATAGATCAAGGATCAAGAGCAGGGCTTAAGAGAGAAAATTACAAACAAAAGAATAAAAACCACTGTGAAATACTGGGTAATTTTTTAAAATGTAATTTAGCAGGTGTTTAGTTATTACCCTGAAAATAACAAACATTTTCATGACTCATATTTGTGCTTTAAATTCTCTCTCCCATGCTATAGATGTAATTTAAAACATTTGCTTCATCCTGAGAGAAAAAAATGAAGATGTTTGAAATAAATCACTGCTGCATAACTTACCTCCACAGAGTACACACAGAAACTACACTACTGTCAAATGTTGAATTCTGATCATCGTTCTTCCTTGGGGCAGAGCTATACTCATCTTTTTATTTTGGATGCCTTGTTCCTTCTATACTAAATGCTTTGATCTAGTCTGTTATAAATAGCTGATGTTACAGTCCCACAATCTTGCTGGGATGGGGACAGCATTACACTTTTGTCCTAATCCAGTGATGTCCTAGACTGACAGGTCTATCTTGATGTTTTCATAATGTAAAAGGAAAGTGCTAATTAAATATATGAATAACTGGGTGGGCATGGTGAGAAACTAGACTTTTCGATAGATGGGTAGTGAAATTTTTACTGTTCTTTCATATTTAATATAGACTTCCTACATTAAGTGATTAGGGTTTTCCGTGGCTTCACTGTGACCCCACCCATGGTTTGGAGGGCCCTGCACTTTTCCTGAAGGTAGAATAATCAAGGACACGAAGCACCACATGGGATGCTACAGGTTATCACTGCTTTAGCCAATGCTCCTTAACATCCATGTGCCTCTTTGTAGAGCACTTTCTATATCCTCAAATGATACAAACCGCAATAGCTTCACTGGCAGGAACTGACCTCACTGGAGTTTGGCTAACTTGTGTCAGGTGTGGTCCAGGACAGGGCATTGCTCTGCAAACCTTTAGTATCAGTATTGTAGAAATGACCTGACAGCCTGTTTGGGGTAGGCTGGTAATGTTTAGCAGAGATTTTCAAGAGAAAATGCATCTTCCAAATATATGAACAGTGATCGATCATCAAGCAGTTCCTTTTGAACCTCTCCTCCTACTTTCTTAGATAATTTCTTCCTCTTTTCTCATCACTTGCTAGAAGACAGTGTTGGTTTCTGACCATGCAGCTCTGGGAGAGCAAGAGTTGGGAAGTGCTTTTTAGAGGCAGAATTTCAGGTAAGTTATAGAATTGCTGTATCAGTTTATATAGGTGTTTACTGGTGGCAAAGATACCTAATAAAGGGTTTTCAATCTTGTTAACAAAAGCTTGAACAAGATTGAATGTCTTAAAGTTGAAGTAGAACAAATTCAGCCTCGAAACAAGATGTAATTTTCTTGCAGACAGGGTAATTAAACACTAAAAGATTATCAGTGATTGTGGGGGTCTCACTGTTGGCTGAAGGTTTCAAGATGATACCAAATACCTTCCCAAAAGACGGGATTTAAAACAACCTCAGAGCAAGGCAGGGTAGGAAGGATTCCCTCTCCCTCACATGCACAACTGGCCAGACGGAGATGACTGGGGGTTTGGAGATTGGGATTTTCTGTTTATTTGCCTGTTTGAGGGGCTTTCTTTTTGTAAAATTACAGCCTTGCCATAACTGACAAGAAGGCAGCAAACAACTACATCTGTGTTCTGAACAGATAGAGACAAATGTTCCTAGATACTACATTTGCACAGAATCATACTGATTGGCAGATTTCAGATTGGAAAGAATTTCTCAGGTCAAATTGGAAAGAAATGTGTTAAAAGGTAGGAGAAGGTATTACTTTCACTAATTGTGATCAGTTAGGCATGTCCCAGTTAATACATTCTTCATCATCACTGAGGCCTCACGCATACTTGGCACTTAGCTTTTCTGTTCTATGCCTATAGCATGCAACTGTTACCCCTGAAGACATAAATGCTTTAGCTAATTACAAATCAGCATGTTGTAAATTCATGTGAATTGCACAAAAATGTATAGACTGTGTCATACAGAAGATCAAACTACATGAATTTATGGTGCTCTTACCTTAGAGGAAATTACTCCTAAGAAACCAAGGCTCAGTGTTGTTTCCACTGATCACAATATGAGTTTTGATACTATTGTCAACAAAATTCCTATAAATTCAAAGCTAACATAGGCATGATTAAAACATGCCAACTTTGCTAACAGCTGTGAGTTCAAGACCTTCTTGAAAAGCTCAAACAATACACAACACAGTAGCCCACTGTGCTACATAGGATTTGCTGAAGGGGAATTAAAGATTTTGCTTGCAAATAAGATGAGTAATGTTAACTATTACACAGTAATTATCTATGCTACTTTCATTCACACATCCAGCTACCATATCAACGCTTCTGCAACATGGACTATTGCTCCTTACAAAACATCCATAATTCTGGTATTGTGGCCCTTTCTCCAGAAAAGTCCTGGCCATCACGGTATCTTTTCTTCCCAGGCCATACATAATAGAAGCTATGTGTAACCCAGTAGAATTATGGCATCTGGGATCCACATCCAAAGTCCCATAATTCCTCTTATGTCATTGTTTTATCTCAGTTTTGGATAAATGGCAACATTTTGACCTATTCTATTTGACCACAGAACATGGACAAAACAGTGCGCTGTGTCACTATGGTAATCGCTGCAAATACACAGTGGTTTCTGGAGATGTATTAGACATCTCACTGCCAGCTGGCTTCAGCTTCCCGAGTCAGCTGCCAGCTGACCTGGAAAGCTGAAGCAGCTACCAAGCTGCTTTTAAAGCAATTTCTGTGGCTACAATTGCAGTGATCCCACCAAAAGCTGCTGCATGAGGAGTGCGAAGGGAAGGCCAGTAACCAGTTGCTTTGGAGTAACTGTTCCTGACTCATTCAGAAAAAAGGCTCTTTCCAGGCTCAGAAACTAACTGTGTGTGGAAGAGGACTGTGCAGCAGACAGCAAAGACCAACATGGCTGAGATGTTTCAACATGATACAGGGCTTTTTTGAAGGAGACAAAAAGTGAGTTTCCTGAAGAGCCTGGATCACCATGACCCATCGCAACAGCATATTGTTTTGGGCCTTGTGAACCCAACACATACAATTCCAGGACATGGGTTTGTCTCAATCTAAGGAAGACAAACTAAATAGATCAAATGAATTATACGCAAAAAGGGCCTGCTCTTCTCCAATGCCTAGGCTCACTAGGCCTGCTGTAGATGTCTCTTCTGTAGACATCTAAAATATGATGAGATAAATCCCTTCTCGTGAAGGTGAAGTTTTGGATCCCTAGTAGATGGCTGTTCTTTCTTCATTTTGAAGGATGATTACTCTGCAAACAGGACCAAATCTGAAACACTGTGTTGCTCTAAGAAGCAAAAAACCTCTGTGGCACCCACAGGGTCTGAGTCACTCAGCCCTCTCTTCCCAGTCTACAGCTCCCAATATCCACCATTCAAACAATAAAACTGTGACAACGTAGTTGCATATTATGGCAACTTTTTAATGAGTAAGCCCCATCAGTTTGACAAATGCCCTGGTTAAGCTTACAGACTTTGTACTAAAGAAGTTTGTTTCCTAGTGCTGTCTCATAGGAATGCGTAAGCCACATCCCACTGCATGTTACCAGCACACATGCTAGGAAGTACATTGCACAGTGTTAGATTAGGATTTTTCCTCGGGTACAAAACATAGCATTCAAGGACTAAATATTCATTTAGAGGATCCCTGAAAGTTCAGAGAGATGGTAAAACCATCAGTAAGGAAAGAGTGAAACCATGCTGTTAACTTGCATAATTCTGAACAATTATTGAAAAATTCATTGTATTTCACTCCAGATTTGGTGCACAGTTACAGGACACCTACAGGAAATTCAGGTACAGAAAGTGCCTATTATGGCTCTAACGTTACTGGGCCAAGTTGTTTTGCTGTTCATTCCAGAGTGGTTGTCAACACTCTTCTAATTTTGCAGCACCTTACTGGTGACATTTTGTCAAGCAGTATCAGCACTATCATGTTAGTGCTCCCTATCCAGATCCTCTACTTCCCAGTCACATGAAATAGTGCCCCATCCTCCATGAATGGGCTATCTATAGAAAGGTTCATCAAGCTATTAACCTGCCCACACTCCGGTCCTATTTCTTCAAGTTTCACCTGCCAATTTAGCATTGTAGCAAGAGGTACAACTTTAACTGGTGATAAACAAGGTACACTCACCACTCACCACCTAAATGCTCCAGAATAGCACACAAAAGTGCTGGAAGACAAAGGCATGCAAGATGGAAATGGGCCTGACACAAGTACTATTAAATGCTGTGGCAGAAAAACAAGGAGTGAAGAAAGATCTTTGCTGTCATAGAAAGTTAAAAAAAGAGCAGTTGCCCACTATTTTCTCCACCTTCGAGGCCTGGCACTGAGCCCACATGTCTCTTAGGAGCAGGATTTTCACTGAAATCCTGGCCTTTAGCAAACCTGATGGGGAACATTAGAGAGGCCAAAGAGGGTATGTTTTGAAAAACTCGAAGCAATCCCACAGAGGTGAGCCCAAATGGGACGGATTCATGTCTGGGAAGCTAGAAGGAGGCCCAGGGATAGATTAAAAAGGACTCACCATATCCTTGTTCATACTAATAACAAGAGCTGCCTGTCTTAGGGTTTGCTAGCACAGTGTTCCCAGTGCCCTTGACCTGAAACTCACTTTACTTTTGACATTTCCCAAGCAGCTGGCATTAAACAGTGGGTTTCTTTATCTGGGCTGTGATACTCTACTTTATCCTTTGTTGATTCTCATCAGCTTCATCACACTATACAATGTTTGTGGATTAACGTAAACTCTATGATAAAGATTACTGATAGCATAAACTGGTTGAAATTACTTCAGCAGAAAATGTTTTAAATTATAGAAGGATCCTTGTCAAGAATATGTTTGTGCTAAACCACTATTTTAAACTATTATTATTAAAAATACAAAGCTTTTTTGTTTGTACAATCCTTAATAGAAAAAGCGCCTTGGAAAGTTTTCATTCTTTTTAAGTAAATTAAAAGAAGCCCTTTGTTTCTAAAAGAAAGGAACTTCTACTGAAACAATAACACTGAAAATTTGGAAAAAGAAAAATATGACTTTGATATTTTCTGTGGAAATAGATTTTTTATTTTCAATCAGATGCTACAGATATAAAGAGAAAACAAAATACAATTTCCTTCCTTTCCTTCCTTTCTCATAACCACTCCTGCTTTCTGAAGATTGCCTCCTGCTCTACCCCGGCCACACACCAACCTCCCACTCAACCTGCACCAAAAAGTTCCCTTTCCTCATTCAGCTCTTTCCTTAAGAGTTGCTTATTTTGTGAAAGCTTCCTGCATCATTTTTCTCCCTGTTGATGGCTCTGGACATTCTCGCACTTGAACTGTTATCCAGGATATACTATAACTGTTCAGTCAGGTTGTTAGGTCCATACCATAAAGGCCTCCAGTCCCTCTTTTGCCCCTCAACACACAAACACAGCAAAGAGAATTACAAAATCTTAATAAGGAACTCAGCAAGGTTCCTCCTGAGGAGTTGCCTACAAAATGTCCTGAGGTAGTCACAGGGCTTGCTGGAGCTGAGGTCTCTCTGCCCCGCAGGTGCAAGCACTCTTTTAGTGAAGTTAGGACCAATGCATGAAGGCAAAAACTATGCTGCAGACATCGTTATGATGCTCAGCTCTGCTAAGACTTTCCCACAACCTTACAGCATAGCTACAGAAAGAGCTTGGCTGCTGCTGGTTGAATTTCTTGTGCCTCCTCAATAGAAAGGATGGAGAGCTACTAAGGCCATTTATAGCACTGGAAATGTGTGTTTGTTTAAATTGCATATGTGCTTAAGAAATCATTTGCTGCCACTTTGCTGAATATTTAAGCTATTTCAAATCTCATTGTGTATTTATATAGGTGTGGGAATAAACATCTTCCAATGGGTTTGGCACAGAGTATTGTATACAAAAATAAAGATCACTAAATTAAAAGTTTAAAGCACAGTTATTTGGTTCTCAAAAACATGGCCTACATTTCCTGCAAGTAGCAACTGTTAACATATTTTTCACCTTAATGTATGTTGCACAGAACCACTGTCAAAAAAACCCAATAAACCACCAAATTTAACATATCCATGTACACAAATGTTAGTACTGTGTTCTCAGCAAACTGCATCTCAGACATTTCCGAGCTTTAAGCATCATTGGGTCTCTAATGACACATACATAGCCTGGATATTTTTTTTTAATGGAGTTTGATGAATGCTCTGTCAGGAATGGGTGGGATAGGCAATATAGTTTCGCCTTAACCATTTTCTTCAATAGAAAGCATTTTAATAATAGAAAATAATAAGACATAAAGGCCATTGCAGCTGGAGCTCTTAGGGACTGCCTGATAGCCAGAGTTGAGAGTTCTTTCTACTCCTGTGGACTTTCTTTCTTTATTTTATTTTTATTGCTCATTGGTTTTTACACAACAGAACATTTTGTTTAATAATCCTAGAAATAAGGTATCATTCTAACCTGAATCACAGGGGTGTTGGATATATTCCATCTTCATCTCAGAGTTCTTGCTTAAGCCATTTACTTCTTGAGGAAGAGCCCTGCTCCAGTCAGGATTTGAGATGTAAAAAGCATAAATTCCATGGTACAAAATCTGTAGAAATTCTTCCAATTGCTCAGTCATTTCCCTGCTGAGTAAATTGCTTAGTGTGCAGCTGTCTTAAAAACAGGGCTTTGAGGAGAAGTGGGGCTGCCTCGACTCTCATGTTGGTCATGAACCTTCAAGGTACCAAAAGACCTCTGCTGCACTCAATATTTGGACAGCTGAGGATGCCCACACTTGGCTGAGTCTGGCCAAAATTATGCAAACTTAAATCTGACTCAAAGTAAGGATCAGGCTCATTATTTTCTCTAAAATTAATAATTTTTCAATTTGCATTTGTCCACAGAGGCTTGATACAGAAAGGATTCAAACAATTTGTCACCAGTGTGAAAACACGACAAAACTAAACTTTGCATGAGCACAAAAGAGGTGTCTGTTCTGACATCTCTCATTAAGTATAGGGAAATATTGCCATTTCATAGCATAACATCCACGGCACTTCTTAATAGATGAAGATTAGGGAAATTAAATTAATTGTAGCAACCAGTTTATTCAGGTATGGAGCGCCAGAAGCCTTGTTGGTGTGGGAGGTCCCAGCTGGGGAGTTATCTGTGGGTAACAACACCTAGCTTTGCACTTGTGTGAAGTGGGCATGCTATCGATGTAGCTGTCATGGGGAACCCCTCTTCATCCAAAGACTATTCCAGCCATTAACGAAGGCCTGAGCCACACCAGCTACACCGACAGAAGGTCTTGGGTCATATTTAGGCAAAGACATCTTTTACCAGGCAAGAAAAGCTGGCTGGCCTGGCTGCTGGATTCCTCCAGCTCCACCATGCTCCACAGGGACGATTTCCTCTCCAACTGCTAGAAAATACCACTTCTGGTGTTCGCATCCTATTTTGTCTCCAAACCAAAGAGAGGGGAAAATATAATACCCCTGTGGGTCACAGAGTTCAGTGAAAATCCTACAAGCTTTTCCTGAACAAATAACAGATAGTGACCTCTGGCCCTGCCTTTGCATAAGAATTAACACCAGCTCTTGGGAGTCACTGCTGTGGCTGGGGACAGCGCAAATGCCACGTTCTGATTTAAAACTCAGATTATTTTTCTTGCGTTTTTAGGTTTTTTTTAATATATTTTTTTAAAGAGCCCAGAACAGGGGGGGGAGCTCGCAGCTCATCTGCATCACAGATCAGGCCTCTCTGAGCAAACCAGCCATCCATAATTCATTACATGTCTCCTGCAGGGTCTGGAGACGGGCCCAGGCCCTAGCAACAGGGTCATAGCAACAGCGGCCAGCCCCAGCCAATCGGCAACCGCCTTTCTGGCACCGCTTAGCCAATCCGGCGGGGCGGCAGAGACGGGTGGCGGCGCCGTTAACGGGCAGGAGCCGGGAGGGCGGCAGGGCCGGGGCGGGCCGGGCCGGGGCGAGCGTGCGGCGGGGTTCGCTCTGTGGGAATTCGGGAATTATGGAAGTCTGGCCAGCCACACCGCGACAGTGCGTGTTGACGCTAAAAGACGCGGTGGTTTCTGATCAGTAGGACGTGGAATAATGATTGGTTTCTCTGTTGTGGCAGACCTGTGTGTTCTAAGGCACTTGTACCTCCAAGAGGACTTTCTGAGGGAAAAGGCCTCGCACTTGCCTAGCACAAGGGCTCCGTAAATCTCCTCTTGTTTCTTAATAAAGGTTCTTTGCTGGAAGAGGCTGCATAATTTGAAAAACCTGATTTTGTGTTGTCTTTGTGAAGCAGAAAAAATCTGCATACCCAATACCCAATAAGACTCACTGCAATGCTCCATAACAGAGATTACTTTTGAAAGAATTGCCTTAAAAATAACCATTTTTCTCCATGGTTGCACCCTGCAACAATTGCTGTTCTGTGACCCGGCCCTTCCATGCCAGTAGCTCAGCACAACCTCGTGTGGCACTGTCATTGTTCTCTAGTGACACATGGGAGAACAGAGCGAAAATGCCCAAGTGTGGAAACGGAACAGTTGTGAAAACAACAAAAAAATCTGGTGCAGTGGAAGCTGTACTTGGGAACAAAGCACAGAAAGCATTGAGCCTTCCCACGTGCAGCTCTGTGGAGCTATGCTAACAAGTGCAAAGTCACAGTACTGCTACACGCACAGAACTGTGTGGTTTCCTTTCTTGGAGGGGGAAGAAAGGTATTGAGCTCTGTTCAGATTAAATAAGAATAGTGAAGCCAGAAAAGCTGACTGATCACTAAAGGTACATGATGGTGGCTCACCGCGACCATCGTGCTCTGTACAATAATACCTTTTTTCTCAGAATGGCGTAAGGAAATGCTTGGTTTTGCAAGGTTTGTATTTAACATAAATTTTAAAATAAGTACTTGATATCCATGTATATCTGGGTATGCAGATCTATAAATCCTAGTGTAAAACTATATCCTTTATCATTTATCTTTAGGGAAAATGAAAAGCAATCATTTTTCTGAACCTGAACGTTACACTTGAAGCCAAGATACTGTAGGTTGTCTAAGGAAGCATTTCACCTCTCAGCCTCAAAGCTGATCCCAAATTCTGCTCTAATGCATACGTTGCTCAGATAGTGAAAGCAGAGATTAGAAGATTTGCTATGGATGCTTCAAAGTACATTTTGGGACCCAGTGCCCTGCATTGAACTTTAGCAGATGATGCATAAATTGACTAAAGCCGTGAAGGTTGCCAGGGGAAGATTGAAAAACACAGTCTCCCCTCATGTACTTTATAAAATGTTGCAAATGACCTGCTTTGTCAAGGCCATGCCTTCTGAGATTCCACAGATGAAAAAATACCATATCGCTAACTTTCCTGAGCTGTGAAATGGCTGAGAATTCTGCAATTCTGCTTCTTAATTTTGTTTCTTTCAACAAATCAGTAGGACTACTTACTATGTTTTCAGTTTAGAAGTGGCAGTTCTTCCTTAGTTTGAAGAGAAGCCATGTTAAGATTTTTACAGCAGTATTTTGCAGCAGTTAAACCTGAATCAAAATGTTTATGTCACCTTAAAAAAAAAAAAAGCAACAACAATTAGTCAGAATTAATCTGAAAACATAATTACTGACCTAAATTAAAATCTGTATTTTTTTTTCTTGGCAAGAAAGATTAATTTAGCAATTTCGTATTTTGCTCGCAATTAGACACAAATGAAGATTTGAACATCAGGCCTATGACTGTTCATTAAAATCATTTAATGAAGCCTGTGGTCTTCATAGTTACAAATAAGAAATTGCTGTCCAGGGTGGTTAAGTTGTCCCATACCTTTATCCTTAACTTTGACAGATTCAGTGTAGAGCTGGAGGCATGCTCATTCTGAAAGGCACAGTGCTCTCTAATGAGCTGTTGCAATCACGCAACTTAAGCTAATGAATTTCTTATCCTCTTATGCGGATAAAAGTTTCTGTTAGAAGTCAAAAGATCTCTGCTTTTTAAGTGGATTTGTACTTTGCATTTGGGGAGGGGGGGAGGGAAGCATACTACAATGACTGAAATTCACTGTGTTGTTCTTAGCAAGCAGCACTGTGTGGCACTAACAAAATCATCACAATTAATAAAGAATCCTTGCACGCTGAGTTTGAAGTGTGGAACACTCCAAGGCAGAGCCACGAATCCACGGGCATGGGTGGAAATCGGAGCTCATGCTTGAATAAATCCAGTGAGTCTGTGCAGGAGAGAAGATCCTATTCCCCCTCACACCCTTGAATGACTGAGCGTGGGCAGGAAGGCTCAGCACTGTGCAGAGGACCAGTGTCCCACCTATGTGCAAGATACTATGTATGTAGAGTAATATGTCACTTCTATTTGCAAAAGCTAAATCCTTCATTTGCAAAGGGGGGGTCATCTGAAGTACTGGTGAATGGCATCAGTCCTGAACTCCACAGTGGCGAGGTGCTGTAGAATAACAATATTGCACACTTACGTGGGGACCTCAAAGCATTTTGTAGCCATTTACTGCCCAATCCTCACAGCATCACTGAGGTATATTTCACCTAGGGCATAAAAACTACATTGTTCACATTCAAGTGCTACTGCTTCTATTGAAACAATGCGTTATCTCAAGAGCTGGATGGGGAAGTCCTGAATTATTTCAGTGTGCTGAACAGTGCAGACTGCAATCACAGTGCCAGGGGTCAACATCTGCCTTGAGAGAAGCCATTCTGACTTTGCAGAGGAAGTGGAGAGGAGGAGAAGAGAAAAAAAGAAAGAAGTCTTTACTTTGTTCTGTTCTGTTTGCAAATTTGTTCTGTTGCAAATGGTCTTGGAGTGTGTCAAAAGGAGCTTTGAATCTTGCTAAGCAGTTCACGTGGAGGTTCTCGGTACACATTAATTTGTGCTGCTGAACTAGTTTCTCTGCTCAGCCAGTCTTATGAGTCCGTAGAAAGTCTGCACATCTTTTTTGAGCAGCTTGCTGTTCCTGCCATTTAAAATAGCAAAGGCTGAAGTTGTAGGACGCTTTTACAATGTAAAAGTGTGTTTCCTACTTTAATCTTAGGGCCAAATTTTACACAATGCTTCTTTCCCTTGGCTCTGCTTTGGAAGTAGCAAGGACTAATTAATTGACTTCAAATGAGTGCCACCAAAACCTCCAAGTGGCTCAAAACATACACTTCAGCATTTCACTTGGATCTTAAAGCTTTGCTCAGCTAATTCTACCATGCCCCAGTAGCCTGAAAAATCCTCAGAAAAAAAACCTAGGAACTGCCCTTTTGTTATTGTCTCTTTCCAAAAGGGGCCCAGGTAGTGACTTGTGAGTTCCCTCTAAACAAAGCAAAGAGAGGAAAAAAGAACTAATCTCCCCTGCCCCCCGTGTGCGAGGGAAAGCAAGCGTGCAGGAGAGTGTGTGCGTGCGCAGCAAGAGCGGGGCTGGGGCAGGGGATGACCTCCGGCTGCCTATCCGCCACAAAGGGACTGTGGCATTGACACAGCCTAACTGCACTCCTTCAGAGGGGACAGATTGAGAGGAAGTGACCCTTGGTGCCCGTCTTCTGTGGGGGACTTTGTGAAATCACTGTTGCTCTTCTCTTCCTTCCTTCCTTGGGTGGGTCAAAGAAATTAACGATGAGAAGTCTCTCTCTTTTACCTCATCATCCAGAGAGCAGGAAAAAAAGACTTTTTCCTTGAAAGGGATGACGAGGAAATGTAGAGGTGCTAACCTTGACTGTTTGCTTCTGTCTTGGGAACTGCAGAGTGGTTCCAAAACTGGTACACAGGGTTCATGGATGCCAGGGCAGTGGGCAGCAGCAGCAGCAACTTCGGGTGAGGCTGTGTGAGTCTGTCTGGGTTTGTTTCCTAAGGGGACTCATAAAATGATCCCTGCAGCTCCATTCCCAAGAACCAGGAACATCAAGAGTTTCGGAGCTGTTCAGTGCCACTTACTAATGGCATCTGGTTAATTCCTAGTGAAACTCAGACTGGAAGGAGGAGGATCCTGGGGCCTGTGGGAAGGAGAAGGCTGATTTGGGGAATAGAAAAGGAAACAGAAACTGTGAGGCCCACTTCTCTGCTGCATGAGCAATCTCTGCCCATCTCTGCCCATCTCTGCAATCTCTGCAGTTCACAAAGTGCCAAACCTTGAACCCGAGGCCAGGCCTCAGCAGGTTTGAGTGTCAAGGCAAATGTTTCATGCACAGCCCTGGTTCACATCTCTTGGCTGTTGAGGGGCAGTAGGTAAAGCACATGGACTTGGTCTCTCCCCTCCCTCTTCAAAGGAGTTTTAAACGTCTCTCAGATGCACTTGGGGTGAGTTGGAGAGGGAGGGAATGACCTTTGGATTCTCCATCCAGAGGGAACCTGAGAAAATGACCTTTTGGCCCTTAGCTCTGCGGGGGCTCGGGAGAGGTCGGGAGGAATGACTCTTGGTCCAATCTTGCTCTCCACAGGGGCTGGGGGGCGTGGGGTTGAAGAGAAAGAACTCCAGGAATATGCAATCAGGGGAATTTTTGTCTTCTTCTGAAAAAGGGGCATGTTTACTTCATAGCCCCTGTAAGAAAAATAACCTGCCATTGAGAAACAAGTAAGTCCATTTAAAGCAAGAAAGAGCCTCAACTCGGTGACCTAGAAATCATGGCATAAAGTAGAAGATAATAAATAAATAAATAAGTAAATAAAATAATCAGGGATGTCACACAAAATCAAGAGGTGCCCTCTGAAGAGGTGTAATCAAGGCTCTGAGCCATCTGTTATAATGGTTTTGATTAAGAAAGCTGTGCAGAAATAATCTATTTTATTTTTAAATGGCCTGATTTTCCCTCGCAACCCTCTTGGTGGCTGAACCTAGGACAACTTGAAGGATGGCATGAAATGTTCAACGAATAAAAGGCAAGTGAAAAGGCATGCATTTAAAAAAAAGAAAACCGACATCTGCTTAAGTTACTTTTGGGTTTTGATGGCACACATTAAAATTGGATGGAAATAGCAATGCTTTAATAAAATGAAAGCATGAAAGACCTTCCAAATCCTGGCTGATAAAGCCACACAGTTCTGCACTTCTTCCACAAAACTTGCAATATAATTATAGGATCAGCTGTAACACTGGGGTGGGGATGGGGCTCATCATATGCTATGTATCTAGAAGCACGAGGGTTTTTATTTATTCTGTTTATTCTTCACAGTGTCAAAAACTTAAAATAAAAACTTCCATCTTACAAAGTTCATATTTATTCACTTATTTCCATTATAGCTGAAAGCTAAGAAGCTGAGTCTGAAAGTCTTCTGTTCTTATATAGGGTCAAACATATTGTCTTTGGTAAATAAAGACAGATAGTAGAAAAGAACCTCAAAAGAGTCACAGTTGAGGTAGGAAGGGAGGGAGGTTTACATTTTCTTCCTCAAGAAGGTCAGATGTTTATTCAGGCCTATCCAAGCCTTTTGAACAGAGCATGGGCTGTGCTGGAAATCTCCTGAGAACAGTGTTTCCTAGAAAATGGAAGGGATCTCTGTCTGCCGAACAGCCAGCCACAGAGTGCTCTGCTGGTTTTAGAGTCTGACGATGCTGAAGGGGCACTGAAACACAAGGTGCAGAAACATAGCCTATTTCCAAAAGGGTTATTTGAATAAAGTGAGCTGAGCTGTTGCAATAGCCTGTATTGTGACAGCAAGAATAAATTGTCCATTATTTCCTGCCAGCTATGCTCTGCCCAGCGCTGAGAGTTCCTCACAAATGACTTTCATGTTGGAAATGGGGGAGACTGAGCCCTTAGCTAGGGTGTTGTGGGTCAGCATTTTTAGTCACAGTGTTTTTTAGAACTTTGAAATGTTACTATCAATGCTCAGCTCTTTCCCATTTTTTTCCCAATTATTTAAAACAAACTGTGTAATATTGGATCTTGGAAAAGCAAAGGGAAGCCAAAACTTCTGTTAACTGCACAACTTTGGTTTGGTAAGTTACATGTTTCAGTGGATCCAGTAGCTGCTGAAAACCAGGACTCATTTTCACTTGCCTCTGGTCATTTGGAAGGACAAAGCAACTGCCGTTGGTTTTATTTTGACATTTCTTGATGCTTCAGGCTCACGACTGCAGTATTTTTGCATTCCAAGCTTGACATACAGACTAATATACCCAGAAAGAGGTGTGTTTTAGTGGAGAAAAAAAAAAAAAAAAGAAAAAAGCAATATTGTGTAATTTGGCCCATAAAAGCATCAACAGCACATTTACAACATAGCAGAGGTGTTCAAAGCTGAACATCTTAACACTGATTCAGGGAGGATGGATGTAAACATGAGTACAGGCAAGATGCTGATGTCCTCTTTGCAAAGGTAGGCAACAGCATTAGACACTGCCTGCAGCCACAGCTTCCTCTGAAAGGACTAGGTGCTGGAAACACTGCTCTCCCGATAAAATACAGGAATCCAAACAGACCTGCAAAGTACAATTTTTGTAGAGGCTTGAAAATTATCTTTGGCCACAATGAATGGACGAAAGCTTATTGTGTCCTCCAGTCCCGACTCATAATTAACATTTGATTTCTAAACGCGTGGCAATCTTGTATGTTCTTTTCAGTAACAGCATGCGTTCTCTATTCATAGGAAATCAAAGTTGTATGATGTTTACATTTCTGCAGCGAGCCTTAGAGAACAAATTTAGCCATTCAAAGCAGAACTACTTTTAAACAATATTAAGATTACAAGAAAGTCATGGAACAGAGGACCAAATTAAGTTACATTCCTCACCTGCTAAAATTACTTTCTTAATATGCCATCTGTTGCCTGAGCTTCTAGGGTCTGGAGGTAAAATAAGCAATGGTCTAAGATGAAGCCGCTTAGGTGCTTTGTAAGGAATAATGTAACCTTGCCTGTATCTGGTCCATCCCTTTCCCAAAGTGAGACTTACCCTCCCCAGCTATCTGGAAGCATCCTACCCAGCAGCCATGTGGCACTTTTTTTGCTGGGAGAAAATTTTAGATCTTTTCAAAAAACTTCTTAGAAGATACTTACGCACTGATATGCTGCCCATTCTGAGCGACAGTTATGGTAAAGCACTCCAGGGGTCATTTGCAAGGCCTGTGGTACACTAAGGTACCTTGGTTATCTCTGCGTAGTGCTGAACCATGCTGCATAGGTACACTTTTGTGCTGCTCTTCAGGAGAAAATCTATTCCTTTAACCATGAGGAGAAGCTGGGCAAAATTTGATTTATCCAGAAACAATGTCTTTCTTTTTGTCCTCTACAGGTAGGAGTTGTTTAGGTAGTAGCAGGAGACCTCTTTTGCAAGGTGTACAAAGAAGGAAAAAAACTGTGAGGTCTAAGATGAACAGTCACTTTAAACAAACTGGAATTCACCACCTAATTTCTCACATTAATGTGGTGCACAAATGCACTGGACAAATCCCCGTGTTAAAGATGGAGGGGTTGCTTGATGTGTCACCTACAAAGCTATGAGCTGGATTCAGCTGATGGTTCTCCTCTTGGTTTATGTCCCAGCCTTGGTCAGTTTGTGTGAACTCTTTACAAGTTATGCAGGGTCCCTGGAGCTCACATTCCATGTAGATGAAATGTAAATCAAATTAATTTTTGCCATTGACAATTGACAAATGTGTTTAGTATGTTATTATTAAGTGAGAAAAGGCAATGCTGACTGAAATCCATGCCTTTGAAATCAGTGAAGTTCTTTCTGTTAGTATTGGTGAGCTGTGGTTGCAAGCACATGTGCATTTGTGTGAACAAGATGGAAAATAATCAGAAAGGGGTGTGAATACAACCACAGCTGTCGTACAAGGGTTGGCTACTGTGTCCTTGGCATGTGTTTTTTGTCAAAAAATGCATGTTTGCTGGGTATATATTATAGAATATACTACTGCAAAAAGAGGAGGGGGCATTCGGTGACACCTTCTGATTAATTGGTTAACAGGAGCTTCCTCATACTCATTACAGCTAGTCAGCCATATCACTTTCTAAATCTGAAGACACAATTTTATCTGAGAGTCCATATGGCTTATCAAGAAACTGTGCATATAGAAAACTACCACAATCATGAACCAAAATAATATTTATCTAATAGACCATAACAGCTTGGAAAGAGTCAACATGGTCTCTCATTTGAACATGCATTTTGATATGCATTCTACCTATCCAAACACAAGTCATTTACATTGCAAGCTATCTGCCTGGTAAATCCATGTTTGAGTAATTCTTGTAATGGTGCATTTTTTTTTTTACAAGAGAGATTATAAAGATCACTTGAATGTATTGTAGTCCATGGACTGATTTGTAAATTACTGAGTATTTGTCTGATAGATTGTAATGGACTCTGATGGAGCTGTTGGCTTTTATCAGCTAACCCCATATTTTGATATGTAAGCAAATTTGAAAAAGCAAAATATTTGCAGAATAATCAACCAGGCTGCTCTGTCTGATTTGCAGCATCCTGCCTGTTTTGAGTCACCAGGTTGATGAAAGGAGTGGACTCTCTGCTACCATGGCTCAGATCAGACAGAAATGAGTCATTACTATAAATTCTGTCTTGTCCCTTTGACTCAGAGAAGCCCAGGAGTATGAAGAGCAGATTGCTGAGGCTTAAGGACTGAGTGAAGAGGTAACACTGCTCACCTAATCCCATACAACTCTGTGGAGAATATCTGATGGTGAAGCCATACTCACCCTGAGAGTCCTCAGTGGGTCCCTGGCTCTGTGTTCAGAGAGCCTTTAACAGTGTAGTTACATAGATTTAATCTTCCACTCTGTCTTTATTTTCTGATCTCTTTTCTCTCTGTTGGAAAAGCAAAGGAAAATAATGAGAAAAACTGAGAGAAAGCAGAAATATGGAAAAAGAAAATGAGCAACAAGACATTGTTTAGTTTTTGTTTTAGTGTTTGGATACTGTTTAAAGTGAAGGATCAGAACATTTTCAAAGAACACAGATTTTCATTAAAAGATACTTAAAGAGAATCTTTTTGTCAGGTTTTTTTTTAGGCAGCATTTTTGGCAAACCACAGTCAAGGAAAAGTAAGTCTTCCTCAGGAGGGGCTGTCCAAAATCATAGTGGCCCCTTGGCATAAGCTCCAGGTTCCACAATAAGAGGGATGAAGGTGTCTCTCCACTGAATGTAGAGGGACCCCACTTGGCTGGTGTAGACTATATCCCTGCTTCCTAAATGACTCATTTTAGGGGAGACAAAACCTACTAAAATTCTGCTTTTTCACCAAATCCTCTCATTGAAGAAAAGTGGAAAAGCAGTCAGGCAGTACCAGCCTTTCCAGCAATTTTCCGTAAGTTATCAAAGCAAATCTCCCCCTATATCAAGTTTCACAATCCTGTTAAGTAAATTGTTTTCAATAACGTGTTTATACCATCTCCAAATCATTTGGTGGCATTTCCAGAAGAGGCAGGAGGTGCTGACACTGAGCAGAATAGAGTGAGAGTTGTTGTATGCTGGAACCACACAGGGAGCAGGCGATATAGTGTGCTGGAGTTTGGGTAGGCCTAAATGCAACTGTGCATAGAGTTGCAGTAATTATCCTTATGAGACGTTTATGAAGTCAGCCACAGAACACGAAAATTAAAATTCTGATAAATAATGTAAACTGAAATGCAAATTTTTATCAGATCTCAATTTTCTGGAGGAGTATCAGTGAAACAGCAGCTGACATAGTGCCGATAAGATAGTGTAATGAAAGGTAGTATTTCATTTCCTTGAAAATGCATTCAGATTTGATTATTGAGAGTCTGTCATCAGCTGTTAAGCCTCTAGAACATCAAGGCATCAAGACCTAACAGAAAGACTACATTACCCAAACCCTTTTTTACTAGCTAAATAAATAAATCCATATTCCATTGAAGGTGTTGAAGAAGCAAGTTGCTGTGTGGCAGAAGTTACGGTGGCATGAAGAAATTAAGATTCTGACCATAGAGCTTGCACTAATCACTGAAGCTTTGCATTAGTTTTTAAGAAGAGGATTAGAATGGAATATACTAAAAAGAAATGGGTTAGTTTCTGCCCCACCATATCTTGCCTATCTTCCAAAGTGAATGAAGGGAAAAAACAAGCCTTTCCCCAGCATGCCCCACTTATGTTGGTGTTGTACAAGGGTACCTAGGAAGCCCCAAGCTTGTTAGTGCGTATTCTGCATGGTAAATAAGTGTGCTACATTTCATTTCCATTGAAACAGCAACACAGATTCAACAGTGCACCTCTCCGAGGCTTCCTACCTCTGACCATCTCCTGTTGTGGTCTTTAGCCATATGCGTAGCTTTTGTCTCAGCAGAATACACATATGCATATTTCTAACCATGTACGAATTCTAAGGGTAACCATCACATTAACACTGTTTTAAGGGATTTGAGACAAACAGTTACCAAGTTCAGGAAAGCAGGGTTTGCCATCAGTGAGAGTGGTTTGCGTTTGAAGCATATATTAAAGTGCTTTACAGAATCAGAGCCCCAGTTGCCACGTGCCTCAGTTTCCCCATTGTCACTGGAGGAGATGCCATTTACCCACATCACTGTGGTGTGGTGAGATCCCATTGGTGAGCTCACGAAGCGCTTGGAAAAATGCCATTAGCTTTTCCAAAGGTCTGAATTGCCTTTCTTTAATTTTAACAAGTTTCATTCTTAACCTCCAATGTTCTTTCCCTCTAGATTGTTTCTGTGCATGATTTCTTTATTGGTAAAATTAAAATGCATCTGGAAAGTTCCTGAATAACAAAATGCAGCACTCCAGCCTCCTGCAGTTTAATTATATTTTTATGCCCACTCCTGCTTCAGTGACTCTTTGAGAGGTTCCCACTCACAGCTGCAGCTAAGTGGGCACATCTTAAGGTGACAAATGGAGAATATATGTTCAAGTACATACATAATTGTATATATAGGTCTCCACTCCTCCTTTGTTTCTCCCTCCTGCTCACTTATTTTAAAATCACACACTTGCAATTTAAACCCAAACATACATTGTTATTTTGAAAAAATAAAAGTATTGCTCACCTTCATCCCTCGCCTTTCACAGAATTTCACACATTATTTCCCTGCTTGCTCCCCCTCATTCCTGGTTTGACAAGGGACTCTCACAAAGCCAGTGATCCTCTTCTTTGACCATCTCCTTGTCATCCCAGCACAGGTATTTCCCGCACCACAGCGTTCCCATCTAGGTTTAAGCTGACAGTTGACTATGAAAGCTTCATATCCAAATCAAACTTTGTGACAGAACCGATACGTTCCTCGTAAGACTCTGTGGAGCCTCATGGCTTGTTTCGCATTACATTTACCTGAAAAATTCACAGTCGGGTCAATACTGCAAAGCTCTTGAAGTTAAACACGCTCACACTTGCAGGGCAGGAGGAAGCCATGATTCTGGGCTTCCATTATTAAATCTGTTTGCTTCAACCACACTTGCACTGTTTTTGTGTTCACTTTCTTTGAATATTCATGTGATTGAATTCTGTGTCCATTAACATTCACAGAAACTGAACCTCAGAGCTGCACATCTATTTGCAGAAGCAGCGGTTTACATTTGAACGCTTTGGTATTCATACCTACAAGCACTCGCTCAGGGAACAAAATCACTACCATTTAGCCAGCCAGTCCCATGCAAAACTGTTTATTACCCACAAAGAACTGATTTTTGATCCTGCTATAGAGATTTTTTTTTACTTTCTCACAGAATAAAATTGTGTATTTAAATAATCCAAGTAAATCACTATTTTCTGTAGATTGTTGCAAGTAGAAGAAAAGCTTAGACAGATTATGTATTATACAGTATTTGTTCAGAATTTGGATCCTTCTGCCACAAAAGTGTGACCTCTTGTAGATGTTAGTGGTATAGAAACTATGACACACAGCTGAGCAGATACAGGCTTTTCAGCAGAGATGTTACACATCCACCTGACACAGTTAATTAAAATGTCACTTCTATAGGAATAAAGGGAGATGAATGTGAGCCAAACAGCTGAGCAGAGAATTTTGTTTTGCCTTTGAGCAATTCAGTGTAATTTTGTTTAAACACAGGGGGGGATGTGTTTCCCATTGTATTGATCAGTATAAAGCTACAAAATTTACCCTAAAAAACCACTGGCATATTCAAACCAGTTTCTTCATAACTTGCCACTTATGATCTTGAACTTTTCAGCCTATTCAGTGTGGTGGCCTGGCATGCTAACATCAGTGCAAAGACCCCTTTTGATTTCAATGAGGGTTATAGCAATCTTGCCAGGAGGGTGTTTAGCATCAAATACTGTACTGAGTGATGATGTGGGGTTAAGCCATCCTCCATCAAGATATATGAAGTAGCATGTGGTTTGTTGAAAATGTAGCCTAAATGCAAATGCTAAATTGGCACAAATGTCAGGAGCATGTTGATGATGCATGTTGATGGTGCAAAGCTGGGAGGTGTTCCCAAACAGAAGAACTGGTATGTTGTGCAGAAGGACTGAAATAATGGAACCAGGGTGAAATTCATTCAGTGTGCAAAATACTGACTGATACATCTGGAACTAACACCTGAAATGCCTCTTGTAAGATGGGAGCTCATTGAGAAGTGACTGAGAGGTCAGGAGCTGATTGTAGGACAGCTGTGAGTCACCAGCCTGGAGCACTTGTGAGAAGGCTGTCTTCAGTTATACCAGGAGTAATATTTCTAGGAGAGCTCAGGATCTATTAAGCTAAGTATCATGATCTGGTGGGCTGATCTAATGGCTCACTACTGCCTTAAAAATAGAGACATGAGTCTGCTGCATTTTCCCTATGCTCAGCTGCACGCTCCCACTGTCTCCTGTGCAGCATTTCTAGTTTCTTCAGGCCCTTATCATGGTCTTCTGCTGCCTGTCAGTTCAGTCTCCTGTAATTTTTGGTAACCAAGGAGAAAAAATGGCATTTACTGAGTTAATGAGCTGCATTCATTTGCAGAGGGATCCAGAGAGATCCAGACTTGCCATGTGGTAAATGAGAAAAGTAGGGAGCAGGGGGCAGTTGGGGGAAAGGAGTAGGTCCTTCTTCTGCTGGGAAGTGGCTCTTAGGTCAGTGCATCCCATTTTGGGAAAACTTCTGCCATAGTGTCTTTGAGTAAGGCTTTGTCTGAGTAGGACCTCATCTGAAACTGTGTACACTGTCATTGTCACACAGGATGGATCTTTAGGTGGTATCTGCAGAGCAGCCAGAGAAAGGGTGCTCAGACCTCCTTGCTGTCCTCCAGAGATGCTGCTGGGGAAGTCAGAGATTCGGAGTTTCTTGCCAGTTGAAAAATGTTTACTGCCTCTGTGAGAGACTGTAGTCTGTGATAGCAACTTGTCAACAAGAAGCAGACAGTGTCCTACCTCCAGGAAAGTCTCAGACACCCTGGAGTCTGGCACGCCAGCATGCAATTTCTGCAAAGCCCATTGGAAGGTCCTTTTTGTAAACCTATTAAAGGTTTTTTTCCCCCTCCACTGAAAACCTGGTCCAGAACCTGATTCCTCTACTCAGTCTGGTTTTCAGCTCAGTGTATTTAAGACCACTGTACACAGGGTGAACTCAATGGCAAAACAAGAGGAGGTAATTAGCAAGTTACATGGCCAAGCTCTTGATTACCACATTGAAAGCCATTGAATACAGGGAAACAAATGCAAAAATCAAATTTAGGCAGGATGGCAAGCAACCTCCAGCATCTGCACTCCCCAAGAGCTTTTTCAGCTGCCAGACCTGGGAATCAACAGCTTCTGGAGACACCCTGCCTTCCAGATGATTGTCCTGTTTCCACTTCTACTTGTATCCCTCATGTTGTACCAAAATCAGGAGCTGGTGACCCAGTTTTCATCCAATAACCCCTCCCAGTGTATCCCTTCAGCATCAGTATTCCTTCTGCATCCCTTCAGACTCTTAGTCTACAGCTACTTACCCATCTTTGTCAGAGGGGCTTTGGCAGATACTACACAGATGTAAGCAATCTTGATGACTCTCTCAGGACCCAAATCTGGAGTAGTGACAGGGATCCTTTCATCCTTTCCCACGTAATCACTTTGCGGTAGCCATGCCATGCAGCACTCCCTCCCCCTGCAGATACTCCCTTGCTGCTGTGCCCAAGTCTGTGGGTCTCAGCAGATGATGCCTGAAAGGATACAGCACAGTGATGAGGCATGCAAGAGACCATGTCCCACCAGTGCAGTGCTGCTCAAGGGAGCCAGGAGCAGGAGGAGGCTGGGCAAAATGTGAAGGACAAGCCGTTTTCTGTCTTCCAGAAAGAGAATGGGGAAATAGGTCTGGAAAACAGAGCTGGAGTTGTAAGAGGAGGGGTGTGAGAACGGATGGTTTATGTGTATATACACATGAGAGAATGAGAAGCAAAGTTTTGAACTGGTAATTGGTTTGGGTTTTTTATTGATTAGAAATTGAAACTCCACGCTATAATTAATAACCTGAGCCTGAACTGTACCTGTTATACAGAGTTGCTAACACATCTTTATAACATGTCTTGCAAGGCAATAGCTGGACATAAATTCTGTGAAACTTATGATTTCCAGCATATTACCAACTTTCAATAAAGATGGTTATAAAACATGGCAGCAGGCATGGCCATGAAATGCTGCTTGGAAATATCTTCTCCAGAAACTGTCTTCACTTCTTGTGTAACCTTTTTAAGGTTTCTGTGGTCCATTTCCTGCACTTTCCCCTTTGATCTTTAACAAAATAAATGCAATAGCAGTATGTGAAAGAATGTTCAAAGATCATTAATGCTATTTTAATTTCTGTGTTTATGTCATAATTCACTCTTTTTACTTTGGAGTCAGTAATTTATAGCCACAGCTGCAAATTCAGATTTGGGCTTGGGGCTGCGTGATTTGGGCTGAGTTGGTATTGCTGTGTTTTGACTTTGTGGGTGGGTGTTTTTAGACAAAATTATTTTGACTTGACAGGCCTAAAAAGGGGGCAAAAGCACCCAAATGCTTTTATGTTTTCTCTTACACATGACTTCAACAATAATATAATAATTTTCATTTTAAAGTGCACTAATGCCATTTTAATCATTTATAGAGCAACTAACATAATACAAAGGAAAGGATGAAATGGAATATTTGTGACTGCAGAGACAGATATCATTATTCAAGGGTAGAAGCACGTGAAAGGGTAAAGGGGGTTTAAAGAGATACTCTTTTGTTGTACTTAACACTGATAAATGACATACAAGTCAGGATAACAGGGCAGAGCTCCTGTCAGGGAGACAGTGATAAATGTGGAGGCTGGGACAGAAAGGTCCACTAACAGAAATCTGTATATGACACGTTGTACATTTGATAGACTTGTCTGCATGGTATGACTAATCCACAAAGTGTTCCTCTTAGCTCGAATTGTGGCCCTCGAGCACACCTTATACAATCACTGAGCTTGTGTTTGTTTTCCCATTTTCATATGGCAGCAAAGATCGATTCCCCTTAATCAGTGCAACACACAGGGCTAAAAACAGTGAGGAAAAATATTCTTATACAAATACAATTAATATCTCTTTAGACTAATCATTGTATAATATTAAATAAAAAGCAGACACACCTCTTTATTATTACTGCTGCCTCAAAAAAAAAACCCCAACTTTTTAAAAAATGCCTAACATCAGCCTGTTAATCAAAAGATCTGTTTAAGAGAAAACAAAATCCCCAATTATTTATTCTTTATGAATAAAACAGAATGTCTGCTATTCCTGCATTCAGCTTCCTACATCCCATGCTCCCAGGCAACATGACCTATGCTTCTCAAATGTCCTCAGTGTCAAAGGCGAAGAGAGAGGAGTGGAGACAGCCAGAAAAGGCATTCATGTCCTCAAGAAGCAATTTTAACCGTTCACAAAGAAAAAAAAATCCAAGAATACACTCATGTAACATTCACTGTACCCTCTTAACAGATGTCTAAGGCATGCACTTTCAATAGGAGGAGCATGCATGAAGGGATAAGTGTGGTATCAGGTAAGAACACAAAGGAAGATTGAATGAAAGTAATTCAGCAAGATTTGTGGAAGATTAGAAGCTGTTGGTCAGTCCCTTTTGGATTCCTTTAAGCACATAGACATTTTTATCTGCATGTACTGCCAGTCCCACTGGGCACTGTGGGTCTGGTGGAGTAGTGGAGAATTGCCAAGTTGTAGGTGGAAACACTTTCTCCCTTACAGCAGGTTATGAACATAGCAAGTATCATCTCATACCTTAGGTGAAGCTACTGTACATATGCCTGTGGGTATCCAATATGTGCTGACACAGCCTAACAAAGGTGAGTCACAAAGGCAGCATGGAAACCTGGATTTCAAAGCTCTCCAGCTGCAAATCTACAAGTGCTGGCAGCTAAATATCAGTTCATAGCCACCTACGCTACTCTGGCTGCTTCTGTCTCTTCCCATTTCTAGTACAGTCCCAGGGAGTGGTGTACCACATGCAGAGGCACATCTGCTCTCCAAGTCATAATGACTTCTCGCTTGGTGAATTTAGGACTGAGAAAGTGTATGGGGCAGACCCTAATCTGGAATTGTGGGAGGAACAGCAATAGCACTGTCAAAAATGTTTCACAGGGAAAAAAAATGTTAGAGGGCTTCCATAGAGGTGGCTTCACTTTCCAAGCACTCGCTAAGTTCAGGAATGGGTTTTCCAACCTGTCCTGCAGAGGACAGGGGGTAGAAACCATCTCTGTGACCACACAACCGAGGAGAATTCCCAGGGAAGGGTCCCTGCGAGGGTGGCCAACCCCAAGCCTCTCTTAGAAGTCATCAGTGTGGGATGTGTAAGAGCTGCAGATTTTAACACAATGGGGCCAGGCAGCTGGGTGCCCACAGAAAAGCTGCAGATTTGGAGGGAATCTTAAAAAGGAACAAGCCCCTTAAATAAATTCTGGCATGTTTGGGACCACTGCCTTATAGAAGCTGTGTTTAACATTAATACAATACAACTTCAATACTGTACTGACATACTGAGTGCCTCTGCTACTATCCACTCCTGTCCTTTGCCTCTAGATTGGACACGTCCTCTGTACACTGGAAGCAGGGGGAGGAAAGAGTGTACTTGTTTTTAACACAACTTTCCTCCTCACTGCAGCTCAGTAACACCAGCTCTTGCAGCCAGAACTTGTTCACTCGCCCGTATTTGCACGTGTACCCAGGCATGTTCTGCATCGTGTCAATACTGCAAAGTCCATAAGCAACAAGGGTCCGTATGTCCCCAGAATGGCCTAGAAAATGCCCTGGCAAATGGATTGGGGGCCCCTTCAAAGCATTCCTTTTCATAATGTGTTCCCTTGACGCTGCAGCTAAAACTGGTTCAGTCTGATCGGTGGAGAAAGGAGGAAAATAATGTGCTATCCCCCACATGCTGCTTTCTGTCTTAATTTGTTACCTTTTGTAATGCAGCTAACAGAAATCTCCTGCGAGACCCTGGAATCAAATAGTGCATTAAAACAACAGACCTCACGTTCATGATTTTAAAAGTATATTAAAGGAGTTTCTCCAACTAAAATGCATTTCTGCTACTGAGTCTAAATACTGGTTGCAGGCTAGAAAAGGATGGAATGAGTGAAAAACATGCTGCATTTTCCTTTTTCCACTATTACAGTACCTTTTTTGGTATTAAAATAATAAAAAGGGAAGAATTTAGTAAATGTTAGCTGTTTGTTATGTATACCTTGTTTTTTCCTCTTTATTCCTATACGTTTTTGACAAGAACTGAAATAAACTCTAGGGGGATTACTTGAAGAAGAAAAGTCTATTCAATAGTAATGTAAAATGCAAATTAAATATTTGTTCAGTGTTTAGTCATTCCACAGAGACTAAAATAATTTCATCACGACCTCTATGCTGACCTTCACATCAAATTAGAAAGTTTTAGTGTTTACGTGGAACCATATACGTTGTCTCCATAAGCGATTGTAAAGAGGAAATTAATACTTTACAGTGATTACAGTTTGCTTCAAGGATCATTTTGTGAGATATCTGCTCACTGAAGACTACAATTTACATTTTTACAATTTCATTTAACGATCTGACATTTGAGACACTTCCTAATTAATTCTGTCTCTGCCTAAACCAGCTGTGATAAACATAACCTGTGCATACAGGATTATTACATTGTCGCTTTTAGAAAATACATCCAATGAGAAAAGGTGACACTTCCACGATAGGACATTTATATCAACCATATTCTAAACGATGGAACTCTTATTGCTAATTTTTAGTAGCTGCTGTACGAAATAGCTAGTGTGAAACTCTGCACCAAGGAAGGGTGGCAGCATAGACTGATAAATACCTTACAGAACATTTTTCATGGTAAGAGTTGTTTTTTAGCACATGAAAACAGTTATTTCAGAGTTAGGCATTTGTAGGATGTTTGTTTATAAAAAGTTTGCTAACCGGTTTGGTTACCGTGTTGAGCACATCCACGGTCAGGATGAGGCAATCCAGCAGGAACATGGCGTGTGTAATCACTTCGTAAACCAGAGGGAACCGACCCAGGCAGGGATAGAGCGTGGGCTGCATCTTATTGCTGGGTTGACCAGGGGATGCTATGGTTAAAGAAGTCACGCTACAGAAATGGTCTCCTGCAAATCAGTGATGGGTTCATTTTTAAAATTACTATAAGCAGTAGCAGGGTTTAGAGAGACCACTGGACCACCACGCAGAGCAGACTCTTCGTTAGCTGTGTACAGTTAGCCATGGAGCTGGATTATTAATCAGCGATTTAAAAAGCATTTTTAAATCTGACAAACGCTCCCGGATATGACCCTAAAGTTACTCACTGCAAGTTCAAACTTTTTCCTTGCATCTTTACTTCCAGGTAAATATTCTGAGTTTTTTTCTCTTTTTAAATATTCCGAGTTTTTTTAAATTAAAGCAGGGAAGTGAAAAGGTAGTTTTACATGCCACAGAAGTTGGGGATTTTTCCATCAAAGAGCAAAAATCTCTAGAATAAGATTATAACAGATCCTGAGCTGTTCATTATTTGCTGTATCATGCTGTGGAGGAAATAGTAATTGTAACAACAGGAATAAGTCTAATACTTCTAAATTTCTGTTTCTATGGCGACTTTAATAAACATTCTTTTCAAGATAAATTTAGATTCTCAGGAACAGAAGTTTCCTGCCTTTTGCTTCAGACAAAAATAGAACTGTATTTGCACGGGGATATGTTTTAGGTACATTTGGCACGTCTTCCCAAGATTGCCTTTTTCTTGGTGACTATTGTTTTATATGGAAAAATAGTGGGTACCCATAAATATTAGTTTATTTAGCTTATAAAAAACTGTGGTTTGGCAGGTGTCAGCTTGCAATAACAGGAGTAGACTTGATGTGGAAAAGGGAAATTCTACAGCTCCTGGACACACAGTATGAGGTGATTTCAGCTTTGCTATGGCCATCACTCCTGAAAACCCACAGCAGCAAGAGGAACAGCCTGGCTATCAGAGTTGGCTCGGTTGCCTAAATGTGTCCAGTGGCTGCAGACTTGTGCTACGGCTGTTCCTGGCCTGGGCTCGCAGCCTTTAGTGGTGTGAGCTGGCCTCCCTTCAGCACAGGGTGCTCGGCGACGCAGGCTTTGCTGGAGCAGGCCTCTGCCATGCCCCCAAGAAGTTTTGGGCTTTAATGCTGGTCCAAAGTGACATGAGATTTTTTTTTCCCTTTCTTTCTTTTTCTCCCATGTCTATAGAACCAATAACTTTAGTGATGTTAAGCCTTTGGTTTGAAACCAGAAATAATTTGCAACCAGAAAAAGAATGCCCGTGGTTGGAGTCTTCCAGCTAGGAGGGCGCAGGAGCAGGCGAGGCTGGAAGCTCCGGAGCAGATTGCCGCTGGTTTTAGTTTTGTAGTGGAGGTGGCCCTCAAGTGGCTTCTCAAAAAAATGCAGCATTGAAGAAGCAGCTGGTGTTTTATAATGCTGACTGAAATGAGGTGCTCTCACACCTCCCAAAGCTAACAACGCATCTTATTATCTTAGAAAAAATGGCAATGAATTAGGCAAACTGATGCCAACAATTACGGCTCCCGATGGAGTTCACAGCATCCGACCGATAGGAGATTTAGGCACGTCCTTCTCTTGAATGAAAAAGAGTTATTGCCCTCCTTCATTTATCCTTATGATGGATTTATGTCTTCTCTGATAACAAACCCCTGAATGTGATTCTTACGCCAAAGAGTTTATAGTCAAAGTGTAAGAAAAAATATACAGGAAACATGGGAAATCATGAACAAATACATTATTTATTTAGTATCATACACTCTTGTAGTCTGTAGTGTCAAAGGTGGTTTTTTTTCTTAAGCCTCGTGGCAATGGAGAATTTAAATAAGAGCTTTGAAGGCAGGTAACGATGCAGCTTTGCTGCTGTTTGCAAGATGTGTCTCCCAAGCCTGAGGGCCTGATGGAAGAAAGCATCCAGGTGCTTTTTGGGGATGATGGCACTCCGGCAGGGGGTAACCAACTTGATAGGCAACGAAAGCTGATGCAGATGGTAGGGAACCAGCCAGACTGCACCTGGAGAGCCAAGGCAAGAAGCTTATGTTTAATGGGAAGTTCAAGCTGGGTATTAGATAAAATTATTCACTGAAATGTTGATCAGACATTGGAACAGACTGCCCAGGGAAGTGATGAAGTCACCATCCCTGGGAGTGTTCAAAAAACATGTAGATGTGGCCATTAGGGACATGGTTTAATGGTGGATTTGACAGTCCTGGGTTGATGGTTGGACTCAATGATCTTGAAGGTCTTTTCCAACCGAAACAATTCTATAATTCTATGATAATGTATTTGAGAAAAAGGTGTCAGTGCAGAAAAAAAAAGGTGAGAGACAATTCAGGCTATAGAATGACCTTAGATAGCCCATGGGTAGGAGCAGAGTAGGACTGAATTTCTCAATGGCAAAGGAAAGGGACCTGCAAGGATCTAAGTATGGAACACTGGGTGTCTGGAGGAGAGGTTTACCTGTGTGCATTGCTCGGAAGGATTGACTGTTAGAGAGGTCAGAAATCAAGATCCACTGAGATTTCAGTAATCACAGCTCAGCAAAATCCCAGCTAATATGAGTTGGGAGTCTGAGTGACAGGCAGAACAATGTTATCACCTGCCATGATAAGGAAAGGATATAGAAAGGAGGAAACATTGTGAGGAAAGATGAAAAATGGAACCAAAACCAAGCGGGCACTCACAAAGATGTGTCAGGATTTTAGTCTGGACAGCAAAGGCAGGATTCAGCTCCTGCATAGGAAGCCAAGGTGTCTGCCAGGGTGTCTGATGTGTTACAGCTACTGTCAGTCTGATCACTGGAGCCCAGAGGGCAGGTCAGCTGGCCAAAGACAGGTCAGTACTTTAGAATGAGCTGAAGTATTTCTGAGGGTCAGCAGATTGCATTGACTAGAGCTCCACTGTCTGCAGTGGATGCTTAGACAGCAGGCTTCATGGAGACGGCTCCCTACGAGTGCTTGCCACCCAAGGAATCCAGTAATGCAGAGAGCTGTCAGCATTGAGAGAATACTGGACCTGAGGACCAAGGCCAATGATGCCCCAGAGAGGGATGGAAAGAGACCTGAGAAAGGAGCAAATGGACAAATAAGAGGAGAATCAATAGAGGACAATATCGTGCATGGACAGGATCAATTTCATATTTATATATTTGGTTCTAGGTCAGCAGAGCTTTGGCTATCAGAGATACTGAATATTTGTTTACTTTTATAATTTTATGTAGCCTGAGTAAGGATTTTTGGAGTCCTAGGTGGACTTCTTTGAAAGGTAGCTCTTTTCTTTGTTTATATTAGATTTAAAACAAACACTTTAAGCCAGAGACTATAGGTTCTCATCACAACATGAACCATCACTGGCCAGGTGAGAGAAGTTTCATCCACAGTTTAGCAAAGCACATTGTACGTAACTTAAAGATTAGTACCTCCTAAAGCCGGGAGACAATTCACACACTTAAATGTATCTCAACACTTAAGTTGTTTTTAACCAGAATCACAGAAAATTACTCATTTAAATGCTACCAGGAATCACAGAATCACAG
>VZRW01011801.1:282-12406 GCA_013398125.1 Aegotheles bennettii | reverse complement strand
GAAGTTGCGAGGCTGCTTCCAGCAGACATTCGACACGATATGACCTATGAAAGTAATACAAAGAATTTAAACTTTGGTCTGCAGAGCTAAAAGCAACACTAAATCACGTAGTGCTACGATTCCTACAGTGACAGATTGTTTGCAGTTAAAAGAGATCAGGGGTCAGTGAAAACAGCGAATGTAATACAATAAATAGGGGGAGGGAGGGCAGAAAAAAGGAAATTTATTAAGACTGAGAAAATTGCCAGATCTTCAACTAATGTAAATCAGTATATCTTCTCTGAAGGTGATGAACTTATTTAATGTAATGGAGTTAAGAAAATGGCCTAAAACAATTATTAGAAATTACGATGGTCATAAAAGAACAAGGCAGGAAAACAAATTAACGAAAACTAGTTTCACTTTGCATTATCTATCAAAAGAAAAATGCTTTAAATGACATGCTTATTATTACTCAGATGAACAGAACATTCTAATATTCTAGTTATAAACCCAGTAACCGTGCTCCTCCAAGTGCTGCTGACAGTCTCCTCTCATCATCTGCGCAGACTTCAAAGTTTCTCCAGACCCACAGCACTACTCTTGGAAAGCACAAAGTGGCTGTGCTGTGGCATCCACTTTTTAAGGCATTAGAAACAAAGAGCCAGTGCCTGGGAAGCGTCACTTCCTAAAGGGAGAACAGTCAGGTAAAGGGGAGCAAAGCACATACAGGTTTTGCAGTTTGGGATAACACAGTGTCTTGGTCAAGGAGTAAGTGTAGGCTGTGCAAACACTTAATGCAAAAGAGCATGAGCTGATTTCCAAGTGTTTCATAGATTAAGAATACTTCCATTCTGATGAATTAAACTTTTTGGAAACCAGTTCTTGGTACTAAGAGAGCACCCCCAATCTCAAAACCAAGGCACCGCTTGTATGTGGCCCACTGAGGGCTTTGGAAGGTCTACCTGGGCAAGGTGCCCATAAAACAGTGATGATGATCCCTGAACTGTTTAATTCACTCATATAGTCATAGTTTCACATTTCTGGTGATCTTCATGAATCCTTTGCTATAACTCCAGCTTTGTAGATGTTTTGGCCTTTAAAAGCCAAAGGCCAGGTCAAGTCATACCCAGCACCTAGTTGTGATGATGATGATGCTAAGCTATTTCTGTAGTCAGTGAAGAGAGACAGGTGATCTCCAGAGAACAATTCAGCACACCTGAGATGTGACTTTCTGCTACGGAGTGCTTAGTTTGCTTTATCGACTGGAAAGAGCCCTGGTTAGCAGGTTTAACATTTAGGCACTTCGGGTATGTGCCTACAGCTGGGAAGGATCAGACCATGTGTAAGCCTCTGGGTGTCTGTGCAAAGCAGAGATCATATCCATGCAGACTTTGTACTGAACTCTAAAGCAAGTGACTCTGCACCTAGGTCACAAAAGAAATATACAATCATGCATAGAACAATAAACTTCAATCACATTTTCCAAGCCCTGGTTTCCACAGCATTGTTTGGCAATAGGCCAGATATCCTCTGGTTTACCTACAAGCTTCTTGCATCTCATCACATCTCCTCAAAATCGAGGTGCCTTTCTTTGACATTGTGAGGTCTCACACTTAAATCTCACCTGTTTTCTCATGCTTCAAAAAATTACCTTTCTTTCCCATTCAAAGCCTTTGAAGGACTTAATAAATTTTCCCCTTTGTTCTCTCTGTGAGTCCCTCCGGAATCACCATTCTTTTAATTTCTGTTCCTTCTTCTTGTTTGAGAACTCTCCACTTTATCTGGTACAGCCATTAAAGTTAATGGCTCTTCATCACTCTGACAAGTATGTGGTATAGACCCAGTCAGCAAATGGTCTGTTTCACATTAAAAATACGACATTCATAATAACATTGTCCAAAATCCATAAGATGTGTAGAACATGCTGGCCACCCCATATGCCTGGGATCAAATAGAGTTTAAACGTTGTTTAAAAGGGATGTGTCAGGGGTTTTTCTAGGACAGAGTGCAAGACTGAGCCTACTTTAATCTCATATAGAGCAGCTGACCAGTCAAGTCAAATAACATAAATATTTAAGTAGGACTGTGGTAAAAATTATTTTAAAATGTCACCATTTTTTTCCTACAAAAAAGGTAATCAATGGTAATAATAAAACTGCCCTGTTGGACACGGTAAACAAATATTAAAGATGTTCAAATGATAATAGTTTAGTAGCATTTAGTAATTATATATGTAGGCAGCACTACATTCAACTCTGGACTACAGTGAAGAATTTTTTAAAATAAAATTGTTTTGATTTAAATATTTTTTAATCTAGAACATATATTTGGAGGTACAAATAGGTCATTTCCAACCACAGAAATCAAGTATGTACTGTCATTATAGCAATTTGTCTACATTACTTTGGAAACACAGTGAATATTAACAGAATTTATCATAAGAGGAGATCTCACCTTCTATCCATTAGATTAGAATGATCTAAAAAAATAGTCAGCTATGCCTGTTCTGAATAAAACTGGAAGACATCTTTTGACTATATCCCCCTCTTTTTCTGAACACTTCGATTTGCACAGTGGGAAAGCAGGCATATGTTTCACAGTAAGACACCTGGCACATGGCACAGCACAGCTGTTGACATGGTCAGAATAAAAACATACTACACAAGAAATTCATGGCACGGCAACTGTACCTACAAAAACTCTCTTCACACTTAGTAAACTCACTAGTGATGCTTCTTAACAGCCATAAAAATGCAGAAGTCAGAATAATTATCCTTAGGCTAGACAGGAGCAACAAGGTCTATGCAACAACATTTATTTTTTCAAGCCATACTGTTGAAATCAGTAACATTACTGAGTATTTTGCAATCAGTAAAGATCCTGTTTTATCAAGGATTATGTTGAAAAAACACCTAATATTTTCTGCCTTATTTTTCACACATTGTTTATCAAGTATCAGCTCAGGTGCATTAATACTATTTTGTGATAAACTCTTGGCAAATGTCTTTAATCTACAAATTAATCCATATCCAAATCCAATTATGTTTTCCATGATTGCATTGACTTATCAGCCATGAAATGTTCTCCTCTTTCATAAATTTCTAAGCTGCTTCAAAGACATGCTCCAGTGGTGGCTCCCCAGCAGACAAGAAGCTCCCACGAGCAGTGGGGTAGCGAGTGAGCAGCGCATGCAGTGACAGCATGATGCATCCTATGGGAAAGGTAACTGTATTTATTTTTCTTAAGAAAGCCCTGTTAATGATTATTTTAATACAAGTAGACTAGATCCAGGCACAACGCTACACTTCGTTGCACTGGTTCCCAACTAATGAATGCCTGTAACACAGGTGAGGAGTGAAGTGGGATGATAAAATCTGTGAGACTCGTGCCAGCTCTGGGCAGAGAAAGTTCAGGACAGACTCATATTAATTTTCCGGCTGGGGCCAGAAATTGTCATGTCTGCAGCTGGTGGAAGTGGTGGGAGAGCAGGACACCATCTGGGTGAAAAAGGGGGGGGAGGCAGCAGCAGCAGCACCACAGACAAGAAGAAGCACAAAGATGCTGAAGACAACAATGGGAAGAAGGATGCAGTGTGTGCGCGGTCCATTAGGGCACAGTGCAAGGAGTGAGTATCGATGGATGCCAGATGCAGAAAGGGTGGGAGTGAACCAGTGATTGGTGTGATAGCCTGCTCACAGCAGGACAGAATTCTTACAGACGATTTCATTCACTTGCAAAAGGATGGAGCAAATGCATCTGTCTTTGTCAAATATTTCTGGTGTTAAGGGTTGCATGGATCTGGGAGGCCTAACACCAAACTCTGCAATTATTAGGCAGCTACCTCAGCGAAGAGCTGCTGAAGTGGCACCGTGCAAAAGAACATCAAAGGCCCTTTTATTCTGTCAAATCAAGGGACTGTTTTCAACTCAATTTAATCTTGACAGACTAACTAGAACAGAGCATGCAGTACAAAATTAAATACAAATGTGTAATTTAACATAAAACAGTGGTAGGACAGGCAACAGCAATGGAGCTGGCTGTTAGTCAGCAAGATGTCTAACCCAGGCCAATAAAGAACTCAATGAGGTACTGGTGCCCTTGTCCAAAGTACACATATTTCAGAATACATAAAAAAATATATATATATACCCAATATATATACTTAAGATTGTATATACCTTATATACTTAAGATTGTACATGTCTGTAGTCTTAGTTCAGTCCTATTCCAGTATATATTTAATGTTTTTAACTATGGCAAGGAGATTAGGATCATGAGTTGCCTTTAAGAGCAGTCCTCTTAGAACAGCATTGAGCTTTATTTACAGATCATCTCGTACTTCTGCTACCTACCTGTTCTGTAAGAAAATGGGTGGCTTTACTTTCCAGACACCCACTTTAATGCTATTTTTAAGGAAAATGTAGTATTTAAAAAGAAATTTTTATTTCAGAAAACAAAATTTACATTTTCAATTCTAAAATCTGGCCTTCGGGCTCATTTGAGGAGTTGGTCCTTAACAACATAAGTTAGTACATTTTATGTCAATGTAACTTTGATGACTTTGGCAGTTGTATGGTCTTCAAAAACTAGAGTAGAGAAGAATCAGGCTATAAGTTTTTACAGGAGGGGAAAAATGGAGGAGGAATCTGCGATACCCCTGTATGAGGGCATACATTACTAAACAGTTTAGCATATTTTTCCTTTAAAGTCTGTTTTATGTTTTATCTCATTAATCAGTAAGAAATAATCTAGAAAGGAATTACAGCAGGTGCTTGGTTATACTATAATTATTCTGCTTCACCTCAGACAGTTCTGAGGTCTATTAAGACAGAGAATAGTCTGAATTTTTTCTTTTCTTAAAAGCTGGCATCTTTTTAACGAAGAGATAGACCAGAGTAGCGTATGTAGTCATTGCAATCTGTTCTGATCAGTGCTGGCTAATTAAGGCTTTAGCTAATTTAATTTTGAAAGATGGTTTGAGTTAGAATTCGAAAACCCTCCTTCAGTAATACAAATGAGAACTGAAAACATATGCTACAACTGAGAATGAAACAGCACTTGCATGGCTCATCTTAATGGAGGCTGGAGGTGCCACTGACAGCAGTTCATTTCACAGTAACAATTTTGACTCAAGGAAGACTATGTCTTTTTAAAGTGTGAAATAACCTATTGGTAAACGCTGATGTTTGAAAAGGGACACTAAAAGTGAAAAGGTTGAAGTCCTAAGTGGTGGGCTTGAGTGGAAAACCTTAAAAAAAGGCTTTATTCTCTGTAAAACCTATTTTCCGAAGATTCAGTATTCTTTCATTTCAAGAAATGTCAATGCAAATTTCTATTAGTTTGACTAGATATATGGAATATTTTTCCCAACACCTTGAACTAACAGTCTCTCCTAAGACATCAACAGGACAAGAATTTATGCCATTGCTTCTTGGCATTTTCCTGAAGGGCTAAGCAGGACTGGCAGGACTTGTGCACGGGCAGCTTTTATAGCATGGCTACTCCATGGCGTAGTGTGGTTTGAGCCAGAATCTGCTCATCATTTACTTCATAAGAGTACTGAATTATGAAAGTGTTGTCCAGTACCCTCCTTTCCCAGTAAAGATGAAATTTTGAAGAAATGCAATCAGGTGAGATAATGGCTTTGGCCTGAGAGATTCCCATCCCCATCCACCTTCTCCACCTCTCCAGGGGAAAATAGGGTTGTGACTTCTGAAGCTGGCTTTGCCCTGAAGCCAGGGTACGTTGTAACGGTATGGTAAACCGTTATTCAGTATAAAAATTGTATCTTTTTATGCTTTTACATGACTGGGTAAAGATAAGTATGTCTACAGCACAATTTCAGGTTGGAGCCCATTATACATACTGCGACTGTATATTGTTAAAAATGTTATATATTTTAAAAAAATATGGCTGCCTCATCTCTTAAGAATACTCAAACATATTTAATATTCCTGACATTTGTCTATCTGTTTGCTTTCACAAAGCTCTTTCTTTCTCAGCAATACTTTCTGCTTCTTAAATAGTAAAACAATACTGCTATTTTGATCACAAGAACAGCAAGAAGAACATTTGCTCTGTTGCTCTGTTTAAAGCTTCCCTTTCTGAAAATATGATTTATTTATTTATTCACTCATTCATTTCTAATATGTGGAAACACACTCCAAAACCAAGGTTTTTTTAAAAAAGCAGCAAACCAAAGCTACGAACTGAAATTACCGTAACGGTATGAAAAGGCAAATATTCAAGGTTAAAAGCATGCTGTGTTGATAACTGGTAATTCAGGATGGAAATAATCTCTTCCAAAAATGGCAAGGTTGCATACCGTCTAACCACATTCATAGTACATCAAGTTTTATTTCCCTCAAAATCTTTGTCTTTTTAGTTGGTGTTGATCTAAGATGTTAGAAATGATTGCAATCTACAGCAACAAGGGAGAAAGATCAGTTGTTAAACATGTCTGACTCTTGGAGATAATTCAAATGGAAAAAAATCCAGGTCATTGGCCTTTTTAAATAGACCCCCGGCAATATTTACTCCTCCATAAATAGCACAGTCACATGAAATAAAACTGTGTTCAGTAAAGCCTGCAAAACAAAAGAACAATTTACAGACTGAAACGCAAACTGTGGCTCATGTGTTTGCTGGATAGGATTAAGTGAGCTTGCTGCACGGTTTGTGCTCAGTGACTGTGGTGTCAGATCTGCTGGAAGGAGCGCAAGTCAGGTCGCTGAAGGTGCTCCATCCTTCAGCAAAAGCAGGGAAATGCTGGGATCCTGCTCTAGATGGTGACCTGCCTAGAGAGACAGCTTTTGCTATAAAGTCACATTTCACTGCAGCAGAAACAGACGCCGCTGCCTCTACCATCTTGACTGAGAGCACATCTACATAAGGAAAAATCACAGGCATTTCTACGCTACTTTAATTTGACCACTATGGCACTATCGCTATAGGAAATGCAGTACATTTCCCAAAGGTAGACAAGTCCTAACATGGAGGTACATACTTCTGAAATCTCAGTAAGTCCATTTATTTCATCTGCTGGCAAAAATAAATATTTTTGAATGTTACAGACACAAAGACAAATGACTAAATTGCTATAAACATTATTTACATTTCTCTAAAGCTCTCACATCAATCTCTTCTGTGTGCTTACCCAAGCTTGCCACTTTATCTCAAACCTTACTTTTTTTTCCCCCTGAAGATCCAGCTCTGGGAATCACGTTATTACATAAGAACCATAGCTGTCTCTTTTAAGTCTCTTTTGCAGCTCTCAAAACAGTTGAGAAAAACTTGAAAAGATGAAACATCTGCATACAAAAGCTGTGTAACCTGTATGATGAACCAATAGTATCCACAAGTGCATGTGACGTGATTTCATTCATTACCCAGGTAGTGGAAGGATTGATTATAGTTAATCAATATTTAAGACTGCCCCTTACTAGTAGCACTCACTCTGCTTTTGCAAAAACAAGTTTAAAAAAATCCCCCTTAAAAGGTATTGTTTGAAATTGAGTGTTGTTTGAGAGGGCAGATTTGCAGACGATGGATGCCAGTCCACTTGCTAGTGCTAGTGGGCCAAGGAGAACTGGCTGCTTGGCAGACTTGGCTCTTTGTTTCCAGTTGCTAAATCACGGCAGAGACAAACAAAAACAGAAAAATACTTTCCTGCTATTACTCTCCAAGGAGAATAAAATTACAAGGGAATGGAATTACAATTCAAGATGCAAAACCAATTCTTTACAGAAAGTATTCTACACTGTCAAAGTGCTAGGAAACCCTGGTACAAAGAATGCTTTCCACCTTGGATTCACAGAGAGATCTCCCCATCCATTTCAGTTCTCTTTGCTACGTATCTGTTTTACATCTCTTGGCCACATTTTGTAGTTTTCTGCCTGCCACAGTCATTAAGTTTCCAAGAGCAGCTGATTCTTAGCATGCAGTAATTCTAGTTAGCCTGCTGAGAAGCTGACAGAATAAACCTCCCTGTTTGTTTGTTTAATTCCCTTCACTGAGCATTAGGAATTATTTCTGAAAGAACTCAAGCTTCCAGGTGTTCGCTTTTACATGCAAACTTTTCAAAAGAGAAATAGTTCCCTTTTATTTTCTAAATGCTGTGTTGAACAATCTTTGCAGAAGACTGTAAAGCTGAGGATAGCCCTCCTTGGCATTTACAGAGGTCTGGTTTGCCACAGACAAAAGCTTTTAGAAAGTGGTAGTGGAAGGGCTACAGTGGTTTTTGTTGTTGCTGGTGGTGGTTGTTGGGGGTTTACTTTTGCATTTCAGTAGATACAGGTGCCAGTTGTCACACTTAAAAATACTGTGAATCCACTCCTTTTGATGAAGATCTTTCCCCATTTTATATATAAAATACAAACAAATCTTCAGCACAGAGAGCAGATTAATAAATACACATATCCTTATGTTCTGCAGGTTTTTGCTAAGGAAATGTCATTATGACAAAGATGCTAACTGACTTTGAAAGCTTAGTTCTAAAACTATATCCCCAAGGGATGCTTTACATCTTATTGAGCCATAAAGACTGCTGTTGAGTTCTCAGACAGCACTGTTTCCACCCAAAACAAGTTTAAGACACAGACAGAATTAAGGAGTTAAACTTGGGTACATTTGCACTGGACTTTCAGTTATGATACTCAGTGTACATGCGCCTGTGTGTGCCTGTGTGTACGAACTTCTTAAAATACATTTTGTATTTGCAACACAATCACCCTGGATTGTCTGACAGAAGATTTAATTAAAAGGTTTTTAAAATAACAACATGAATCACAGCTAGTTTTAACAATCCATTGCCTGCACATACCCATACACATAGTTCTGCCTGGAAAGACTGTAGTGACGTATTCATAGGTATGCCAAAGGAAGTCATACTCGGGGCCCTTACAAAGAAGGTCTCACCAACTAATCTCTGAGTTCCAATCCCAGAATTTCAAATCCTGCTTTGGGAGGAAGGTGACAGATGGCCCCTGAGACAAGCAAGTCTACATTATTTAAGTATTTATCAAGCACAAGACCTGGGAACACTTTTGCTAGACAGCAACTAGCCAGTGCAGACCACGGACCGTGTAAACATATGGTTTAACCTGAAGTATGTGAATAGCTCACTTTGGTTTTAATGGGACAGTCCAAGTGCTTAAACTTAATATTACGCATGCTTGAAAGAGCACAGCCTTAGAGAAAGCATTTTAAGTTAGTTGGAATACCCTGAAAAACTGATGGAGTGGTGGAGGAGTAAATGTAAGCATGGCTGCAGCCAACAGGGCTTTTCCCAAAAGATTTTCATTTTGAGAAGGAAATAAAAGTAAGTTATCATAACCTTCCTCCACAAACCTTTGTGGCTGAGGGTTCATCCACTGAGGGCATCCTACTAAAATACCCATACTAAAATATTCCGCCCACTGTCTCTGAGAAGTGCTAGATTTCTTGTAGCTTGGCCTCTAAGCATCTGTAGAGAAGAACGGGAAAGCAAAACTATAATTGACTCGCCTGCTGGCAACCAGGCAACTCTCTGTAGTAAAAACACAGCAGCAACCCAGTACTTGAAGCACCACGTTTCCAAGCCAAGTTGGTCAGGATTCCGAAAGCTGATGATACATCACATTCACCTTTCCAAAGGTCTCACTTCTGGGTAAAAAGATGCTAAGAAGGTGCAGGAAATAAATCATTATGATTGAATTAAAAGAACTGCAAATACGACTTTCAGTTAAATCTGTTCCAGAATGTTGCTTCTCCAGTCTGAATAACGATCATGAATGATAATGAGCTTTCTTCCAAATCAAGTTGGATACATTCACGAGGTTTTGCAGAATTGATGCTTCAGTGCACATTGAGGGCTCCGATTTAAGAGTGGGAATAGCTTGACATAAAATTACTATTCACAACATTCTCTGAGGACACCTCAGACTTTTATGAATTGGATTTGGAGACAGTGGCTAATAACCTGGCATCATTGCCGTGTGCCTTTAAACGCGCTCTAAAAACCAGGGGGTTCAGAAGCTGATTCAGAGCAGCTCTGACAGCTGTGTAGGAAGCAGTATGTGCAGAAAGCAGGGAAGGGCGATCTTCAGCCTTCTCAAACACAACGATTTCAGATTGCCAGTCAGAGCTCTCACCTTGATTTTTTTTTCTCTGAATACGCCAGCCAGACCCGCAGGTCTCTATGTACCGATGGTTTCATACATCCATGTAATTCCACTGAGTTTAAGTGTACATTAACTCAAACATTACCATTTCAGTTCAGGAAACTGTATCTGGTCTAAAGAGCTGCTGCTGATTCTTTTTTGAAACAGAAGAGCTACATTAAAAAGACAAAATAAAACTCAATAGCTAAAAATACTTTTCTTTTATTTGAGACATAAAAGTTTCTTTTTGTTTGGCTGACTCAGATTTCAGCAGTGTTTCTTTTATGAGTGATACGTGCAGATACAGTCTGAAAATATCTTCCAGTGCAATTGATATGAAAATCCCATCATTGCAAGACTACACCTACTGAGGTCTTTGCCTCATGAATTTCAACTGCCAACAGATTTTTACAATACAGTTTTAAACAGCATGGCAGCCATTCCAAAGCCTAGTAACCACAAAGAAAGTATTTTAAACCTCAGAAAAAACATTTTTACATTACTTGGAACTTACATAAGACTTTTCATTAACAAATTCCAAAGTGTTAAATTGATGAAACTTTACGGTAGACTCTTTTACACTAGGAACAGGCAGGAAGGCTTGAGTTGTCAATAAACAGTATACAGGACACACTGGGCAGTGTCACTTTCTAAAAATGGGTGCAGAAGAAAATGACAGCTGTTGGAGGACAGGCAGGAACAGAGGAACACACCAACACAGGGCCTGAGCCTCAGCGCTCTCTCAATTGGAGCCGTGAAGTGAAATGCACATTAACCAGTTAAAGAATGCAAGGATTTCCTTTACTGCAATGAATACACGAGTTGGTGGCGTAAAGGACAAGTGCCTAAAGACAGCCATTTTGTCTGTAAAATGGGTTTTGAAATATATTAAAGAAATAAAAGTCTACACAGTTACAAGAAAGGTAACAGTATATTACATTTCTCCCCTATCATTTCTACATATGCTGTATCCAGAAAGTATACAGAATTCTCTGAGAGTACTCTCCATCTCTCCATTTCCAAACACTTTAGATTATTTCACCAAAAGCAAAAACGATGGGAAATACACAAGTAATCATACATTAAAAGGTTAGTAGAGATTGTATGGACAGAGGGAAGAAAAATGAAAGAATGACAGAGGAAACACAGACGAGTTTCTATTGAACAGGCTTCCACAGTCTTAGTCTTTTATGTTTGCATAAAGCCATAATCTACAGTTGGTTTTTGATTTATGTTTATACATGTAAAGATTAAACTACTACTCTTGAAAGCATTTAACAAACATGTGTGATTACCTTACAGTACTTATGTCCCAGCTACTGAAACTTGAGTGTGTATTTAAAATACTACAAATACTTATTTGCTGAATTGGTACATAAAACTATGTAGTAAGAAGAAATGTGCTGATGTGCATAAAACTTATCTCTATGTGGATGACTACAAGCTAAGGCATCCCACAAGTTTGCAGTTCAAGAGGGAGGCTGCTCCTATATGGAAATGGCACTGGGCAAAAGTCACTTTAATGCAGCCACGTACTGCATGCACAATGATGATTTTCATATGCTGCAGCAGTCACAGTTCTCATTTCTCATGGCCTAAGTCCAGCATGAACCATATAAATTGTACAAAACAGAAGAATTAGTAACTCCCTAAATATTCACTCCTTGAAAGTTAAGCACGTGCCTGTTTCAGGCAATTTTGTGCCTTCAGCCTGCAAAATGAGCCTGTGACTCAGTTTGAGAAAGTGAACACCATGTGAACACAGACTCCCAAGAGCCAAATTCATCCGGAGATATAAGGAAGACCTAAAATGTTGAGGTGCCAGGAGGGTGGGAAAAACAGAGGTCAGAAGCACTTCAAAGATGGTGTAAATCATAGAATCACAGAATCGTTTGGGTTGGAAGGGACCTTAAAGACCACCCAGTTCCACCCCCCCTGCCATGGGCAGGGACACCTCCCACCAGACCAGGTTGCTCCAAGCCCCATCCAACCTGGCCTTGAAC
>VZRW01011800.1:0-18064 GCA_013398125.1 Aegotheles bennettii | reverse complement strand
GAACACAGCCCATTGACTGGTTCGTCTGTCTTTCGGTTCTTCTCCCTCCTTCTGTCTGACTGACTGACTGACTAACTGATCCTTTTGTCTGTATTTTANTGTCTGTATTTTATCTCCAAAGCTACGAGGTTCCCACCCACAGGTGACATGTAGTATGATTTGGGTGGAGACACAAGTGCTATGGTTATGCATATATAGCATGTTCACTAAAATCTTCATTAGCATAGATGGAGGTGCCAACCTTTCACAGGTAAATGGGCAAATGAGGAAAAAAGTCACCCTTTGGACAACATGGCTCCTTGAACAAAGAACTGTTACCAGTTAACAAAGTCAAGGAGTCTATCAGTTTATCTTACTAGCCAGAATAGGAGTCCTTGCCTTCACAAAGGCCCCTGCTGATTAGCATCCTGTGCTAAACAAAAGAGGCTGATCACTCCCCTGGGGCGCACAAGATTTATCAAGATTGTCCTTAGGGGGTTCTTTGTATACAGGGCTGTCCTGGTATTTCCTCAAATTCCATAAACAGTTCTATGATTCTATATTATCCTATTTTGTTATTCTGTGATTCTTCATGGTTCCCAAGTGGCCGTTGCTCCACTAAGGATGGTAGTTGAAGAGGATATGTACCTGTATCCCAGGGAATCCCTGTGAGAGACTTTAGCAGCCCTTCCTTGCTAACTTTTTGATGTAAAGAAGGATGTGGAATACTCAACAAGCTCACTCCATGATTTATTGTGTGTGATAGCTCTGGTGTGAGACACATCAATGCATTAATAGCCACAACCTTGCTATGCCTGTGCTATGGCTTGTGACACAATATGAGTAAAAACTGTAGCAGTCAAGGTGGAAAGCCTTGTTCACATTCTTGCACTGTAAAATGAGAGGAGCAAACAGTTTTTCAAAAACTGCTTACTGATATAAGAATCAACAAGAGTGAACTTCGTTCCTCAGCCTGAGAAATGTATAAAAAGGAATATATGGCTGTGGAAAAGTTTACACTCCTGGGACCCATAAAACATCTTAAAACAGTTGAAATATTCCTGCAGCCAGGAGCCAACAAGGTCAAATAGGTGACTATGTTAAGCCTCTAAGTGATAGCAGCTACTGTAGTAGGGCTGCTTGGAAGAGCACTTACTCTTTGCTTGCTATATGCTATGCTAGTAAAGTTCCCATTCTGACAGATTACATTGAAAATAGCATTGTTATTAGCAAAAAATCTTGCTCTATGCAATCTTCAAAGCCAGATAAAATATGATTGGGTACAAACAAAAATATGGTCTCTAGTGTGTTTAGGATACTGAAGAGCAGTCTGACAGCATACTATCAGGCACCTTAAGAAATCTATTAATAAATTCAGATCAATTTTGTCGTCTTGAATTAAATTTGATTCTTGCTCCAGTGGATCCTTTCCTGGAGAGAAGGAAGTTAATGCAACACAGTATGCCAGAAAAAAGTTATACTTGAATGGATAGAAAATTATTTAACAGTAATCCAATTCCTTAATAATTTTTATTTTAAAATTGGAATAATTAATTTAAGGAAAATGTCTCCCCATTTTCTTTTATTATAGTTAATGTCTAAATTATATCTGTTATTTAGTCATTCTAAATAATATGTCTAAAGACCACTACATGAATACATTTATTAAAAAAAACTGATTAATTTTGTACCTCCTCTTGCTTTCATAATCTTTGTTAAATGAATAGAATAATTTGTGACATAGAATTTATGTTTCTTATTACCATATTTGTCATTAGAATGAGGTGTCAGGAAGACTTTAGACTGTCTCACATTTTACGAATTAAAATATTGTGCCATACCGTTGCATTGAAATACCTAGTACATGCCAGTCTTGGAGACAGTGTTCCATGTTTGAACTGCAGTTTTTAACTCACTAATATGGCTAACACGAAAACAGCCTATCATTGTGGTTGGTTCAAACTACATGCAATCATGGTCCATCCACAACACTTTTAAGAGGAAAAGGAACTGAACAAAAGTGTAATTAATAATATAATTATTAATAAAATGTCTTTAATTTATATATAATTTAAAATGCAGTCTGAAACAGACTATGACTGCTGACTGCTTGTCCGATTCATGCTTTCCTTCACAGTTGGATGATGATGGAAAAGTGGTTGCAGAGATCACAAATATACATGATACGATTTAGAGTTTCCTGATTAAAGAAAAGTATTAGCTGACTGACAAATCCTGAATGCTTTCATCCAGTCTTTAGACTCAGAATGGGTTTTTCCTACCATATGGATATATGACAGGATGTACAGACTTAATATTTCAGAGGAAATACAAATAATTCTTACGCTTTACTTAAGATCACCAAGGTATATGTCAGAACAAAGCAATAACGAAACACCTATTCTAGTGGTCAAGACCAGATGATTGTTTGGGTTTTGTGTCAGTTCCATAATAAGAAGGCACTGAACTAAATACTATTTGCTTCTAATTCAGCCTGGAAAATCTTGCAACTGATACCATATACTAATTTCATCATATTCCTATTGATGGTCACTGTGATAGGTTACTTAAATTATAATTGGCTTCTAAATCACAAATCTTATAAGTCTGGATCCCAAGTTTCACACAGCAGGAGAAAGACATATATAAAACTCAGAGTGACCAGATAAGAAATAACTGAATATGTGACCAGGTACAAGATAAAAAGTCTAATGGAAACAGGGAAACTAGAAAATATATGGTATTCTTATGACAATAGTGTTCCCTTGTCATAACAGCAGTATGGAAAATGCGAGGAGCATGGCTAATGGTAAGTATGTGGACAAGAGTGCTGGACAAGAGAAGTGAGGAGAGGATCAGCTCCTTTTCATTGGAAGAAATGAAGGCAGGAGCAGGGAAGACTGCTAGGTGCCTTGATACCATGCCTCCCCTCCTTGCAGAGAAATAGTTTGTATTTCTCTTCAAACCAAAGTTTTTGCATATCTGTATTAATTCTCTTTCCCCCCCTCTGATGAATCCCCTCTAATTTTCTATTATCCTCTTTGATATTAAATGCACTGAAATAGATTAAATAACAATATGTTAATTTAAATTGAGTACATTTTTAGAAGAAAAAATTTAAAATTAAATGCAAAATTATGACAGTCCTAAGGCTTGAAATGATTATAACCTTGACTATTTAGTTTAATAAATCAATTTATATGCTACATCTATGACCTTCCTCAGATATGAAGATTAAAGATGTCATACTATATACAAAAATATTATATATATACACATTACTATATACTATATACTATATACACTGGCTTTTCTTACACTAATTTAAAACACTTCTTGTTACATTTCAGTTGAGTTCCTATTTCTATCCAAATGCAGTTTGACCCAAACTTAGAATAAAATGTCTGAATATAATTTAAAAAAATATTATAAAGAACATGAAAATGTAATAAACAGAGATAAATTGTTGAACACCTTCTAGAATTATGAAAATAAAAAATTAATAATATGAACAAATACCTTTGTAGCTATAGAGCTATTTAGTTAAATAATTACAGATATAAGTTGTTGTAATTTTCAGCAAAGAAAGTAATGAAAAAGGGGAAAAAGTTTCCATGTTTTAATGTTTATATAAGTAAGTCAATGAGGAAGAAAAGCTATTCAGGAAATTACTGGAAGTACAAATGCAGAAAGTACAAATGATTAAATAAAAGTTTCTTGTTTCTTATTTCTTGTATCTGCTTACAATAAATTATTTCATTTTTTTTTATTTACCAGCAGTGCGCCAAGTAAGGATCCACCCAAACTTTTTAGCAGAAAATAATTTATCTGTAGTTTTCCTTATCACCACTTCTCATATTTGTTTGTGTATTTTCATTTCACCCTCTGTAGCTTCTTATTGTAGTGCTGTCTAACTGACAGGTCCCTCCCAGTTAGTACACTCAATTAAGACTTAACATGTACAAGTAGGTGATTTTTCCCCTTCAGTGTGCATTACTGCTGTATTTATCATCAATGAATTCCCTTTGTCATTTCCAGTCCACTCCATGAGACCTTGTAAATTCCTTGGGGTGTTTTTTTTATTTTGGTTTGGGTTTTTTGACGTAACTAAGCAACATAGTTACCTTGCTTTCTGTATAGTAGACAAAATCAGGACTTAATATAGATCTGCTTCTATCTTTCTGTCATGATAAAGTGCACAATTTATATTTTTTGCTCATTTTTTAAATTTCTAGCTTTTATCCAAGGTAGTAATTTGTCTTTTATCTCCTGACTTTCTCCAGTATCTGCTTGTGAGAGACTTGATTTCCTTGAAAAAAAAATAGTTAATTGCATTACCTGGCTTCTTTTTTATTGATTTTGAACACATTTCTGTGGTTGCAATAGCTTACTGGAAAATCTCTGCCAGTATAGGGTTAATTAGATCTCATATCATAATATTACAGCCATTCTGGTATCATTCTTTTAAAGCATTTTAAAGCTATTTACCTGATGTCAATATACTAGGTACTTCTGTACAAGCATGATTTTTTATATTTTTGAGCAAAATATTAACTTTTTTACTACTATTACTTAATCATTGTGCATATATCTGAGATCATAAAGACTCATCACTATTCCTTTATTGAGAACTCTTACTTGGGATTACAATTTGCCTATGCATTTTAGCACCAATGGTTTATGTAGATCATGCTCCGGAAAGGACTGGGATAGCCTGTTCTTTTGTCCCTAGTGTACTGGGTCTGGTCAGCCCACTGCACTAGCATTAGTAGTAACACAGAAGAATTACTGGTATAGGTGTTGATTATTTTACAACTTACTTTCACGTTTTCTGAAATATTAGATTTACTATAACTAAATTGTAAAACACGGAACATTGCTGCTACAAATATTTGTAAAGATAATATTGCAATAATTTGGGTAGTCAGAATTTGACATGGTCCTGTTACTTGATTGGATTAATAATTCTAGATGAATGTGGATTCTTTAGATCAAATCTTCACTGTCAAATTTATACATATTTGTATGCATATATATACATCCAAAACCAGTTCTTCTGTAAAATTTCACAAAATTTTAAGTAATACTTAAAGCCAAGGTGTTTATCTATTATTTTTGCATCCTTTCATTTAGCCAAAATGATCTACATGTCAAAAATGACAAAACTTAGATGTAGCCAGATAGTCATCATTAGGAAATAGGTTATTAGTTGCTGCTGTTATTCTTATGGTCTGATGAGTGCTAACATGATTTCTACTTTTAGAATACTGGCATTTAAATAATCATTTTGTGAGTAGGCAGCACTCTAGGGAAATTGAAAACTAAATACTAGGTGCTGATAGGCAGATATTCAAAATGACCTTATGTATAACATGTATGTCAAACTGATAACTAGTAAGACAACGAAGTAATAGCTTGCATAGCCATTGAATAGCATGCATCCTCTTAAGTGTATGCAATTTGATTTTTTCTTTTAAAGAGAGATGTCTATCTGGGAAGAACATAGACTCTGAGATCTACCATGCTAGAAACTCATTAACTAGTATTTTAAACATCTACTTCACTGATTTTTAAAGATTTGTTTAGCATGTATTTGTCTTTCAGTATGTTTAGTTTGTTTGACTCTCTTTAAATGTTAACCTAGAAGAGAAACTGATTATGCAAATCAGGTATTTCTTTGATGTTGTATTTTTATTTATATCGAATATACCTAGAGGGTCTTTTCCCTGAACATAGTACAGGCAAACAGCCACACAAGAAAATGTCCACCTCCACAATTTTCCTTTCATGCTTGCTTTTGTATCTCATCTCTGGCTCATGCACATTCAGGCACTCAATATCCCTAAAAAGAGAGGTTTTAAGTAGTTTCTAGGTTGAAGATTATCTTTATAATTTAATGATATCTAGAATAATATCAGGGCATCCTGCAAGACTGAGTTTTATGCAGCTTCAACTTGCAACAGCTCCAGCTCCACCTGGAGCACTACGACCTGAATTCCTTTATCTGTAATTCTCCCCAGGCATTCCCAATCACATCATGTACATCTCATCATTTCCCATGTAAACTAGTGGCTATCACTATGTAAAAAGGCATTTTTGCTCCTTCTGCTTAAATTCAATCCACCCATAAGCTATATCCAGTTCTGTGGCTGATGGTAGCAATTAATATTTTTCTCATACAAAAGTAGCATGCAACACATTACACGATTTTATGCTGAGACAGATGATTCCTTGAAAGAAAAATCCATGCATCTATCCACATTGGTTCCTGAAAATACCATCAAAGGAGTGAATCTCTTGATGATCAAATCTTCCTCCAGGTTTACTGAGTGCTTGGTACGCAGGTACAAATGCTAGTCAACCTAAAGCAGGACTCTTGTCACTTGCTCACTCAGTTTGAGAGCACACAACAGTGAGATGGGCCAAATTAGGAATTGCTTCAGCTAGATGTACACATGCCTTTGTAAAATGATAGCTGAGGAGGAAGTGCATCGTACTTATAACTAGCACAATTAAACAACGGCAAATAGAAACTCTGCAAAGGGGGCTCGAAAGTCCCTGATCCTCAACAGTGAGCTTTTAAAATAATCCCCCATTCCCTGTGCCATGTGTCTGCCAAGAATGATTTCCCTATTTCTCATTATGTATGAATGCCAGTACACTGTGCAGCTTCAGTGCACAGTTGATTAATAAGGTCAGAATTAGAAACTGAGAGCTTTCCTTTTCTTAGCATTTACTGCAGTTTTACCTCAGCAGGATTTTCTTTGCAGATTTTCTAATGATCTGAATGACAGAACTTACAGGAACAGAACTTGTGTATTTTATCATGTGAGGCCCTGAACACTGTGATATTCCACAATTTTTTACAAAAAAATTTACAATATACATTAGGTTTTTAATAGTTTAAAGTATCATTAAAGTATCATGAACAATATAAAATACTTTAGAAAAATACATTAATCATCTGGAGAGTCCTTTTGTGCTTTTTTTTCCAATACATATTGTATATTCAGATAACCATTTTGTTTTGAGAAGGAGTAGTCTTGGCTTTATCTGAGTTATGAATAAAGCAACTCAATATCTTTCAAATTTCACAATGCTATCAATCCAGTGTGACTGGATTTCTCTTCCATACAGTGATTAAAGCCATGAATTTCAGATCAATTCCAAATTACTTTAGCTGGTTACAAATTACACAACCTTCTTCCCACCACTGCAGCGAAGGTTTTGCATGTGCAGCTAGCTAACCATTAATCTAACAGTATTTTTATGAGTATATTTTACAAGCATATTATTGGGTATTCATTAACTCTTCCAAATAAAAGCCTGTGCCAAGGATTACAAATATTTGGGTTTGTTTGTTGTTGTTCTTTTTTAAGATTCTTCCCTGTTTTGTCTGAGATTATGCAATTTTTAATTCTGTAATATTAACTATAGTAACTGGTTTGCTACTTCCAGTTGTTTAATCTTCAACCACCTAAGATTTTTGGTTTGAAAAACCCTGTGGAAAACAAACTGAAAACCTTAATGGTCCCCATCAGCCTGGCACATAAAAAGAATGAAAGATAAATGAAGAGAATGTTATCCATCTGCATCATCAAATGAACCTAGTGCAGAAAGCAGAGTTTATAGGAGTCACAAATGCACAGAAATGTAGGTTGGAGGGAGCCTCTCCTGCTTAAAGCAGGACTGTTGCGACACAAAAGCTCGGCCAGCTGTGACTTTGTTCAGCTGTTTTTGAGAATGGGCTTTCCACAGTTTCTATGGATACCAATACCCTTTTCGGTGCTGCACTCCTCTCTTGCTGAAGAAGTTAATCTTCACGTCCAATCTGAACTACCAAGTTGAAACTAGTGGCTGCTGCCCCTTGTTTTTCCTTTTGCTTCTATAGAGAAGAATGTGGTTCTTTTACCTTTGAGACATCTGTTTGGGTATTTGTAGGAAGGTATTAAATTGCTTCTCAACCTCTTCTTTGCCAGACTAACCAAGCCCAGTTCTCTCTACTGCTCCTCCTATGTCTCATGCTGTATGCCATTAGCCATCTTGGTAGCCCCAATGGATTTCTTCCAGTTTCTCAACATCTACTTTGAACAGGGGGCCCAAAACTGTACACCATATTTTAGGTGCAGCCTCACCTTAGCCACTTGGAAGAAAACAACTTCATCTGCTGGATCAGGCTCTTTCAGGGTGTGGCTACATTTTTCTTCTTTTGTGATTGAGATGTACTTTTGGTACATGCTCTACTGTAATCCCCAGGTCATTTCCACCAGGGCTAGTGCTCAGCAAGTTGGTTCCCAGTCTTGGTTGATAAAATGGATTATTGTGTCCCAGGTGTAGATCTTTGCCCTTCTAGTAGTAGAACAATCCCTTGTTTGTCCAATCCTTGGGTTTCTCTGGGTCCCTCTGGACTGAGACACTACTGTTGGGTGTGCCAGCCACTCCTTTTGATTTAGTATTGTTCACAGATTTGCTACTGGTGGGTTCTGCTTTGCCATCCAAGTCACTGATGAAGCTATTGAACAATGCAGACCTCAGTACAGATGCCTGGCTAAATAGGTATTCCAAACAGATGTCAAGCTATTGATTACTTGCCTGTGACTCTGGTTGTCCAGCAAATTTTCAGCCCATCTAACAGTCTGTTTGTCCTGTCTATCTCAACTCAGCTTCCAAATGACAATGCTGTGGAAAGCAAAGTCAAAAGCATTACTAAGTTAAGGCTATTTTACACACACCCACCACCTTCCCCTCATCCACATAGCCAGTTGTTTCAGTGTAGTAAGCAGTCAGTCTGATCAAGCTCGATTTTCCCTTGGTAAATACATATTGACTTTTTCTGATTATTTGTTTGTCATTGTCAAATTAAATTCATAGAATATATCTTTTTTACTTTTTGGAGAAACAGTGACTCACAAAGACATTTTCAGCTGACCAGATCAGCTTTTAGTTTCTGACAGATGAGAGTAGAACCTACCTTGCAATGAAAAATTGCTGTATTATATCAGCTATTCCCACAGATAAGAGTCGCTACAGAAGTTTGGAAGCTGGCCATGGAGTTTGGCTTCTGAACTTTGCAACTGGTCTTTGGACTGTAAGAGGACACATTACATTAATAATGTAGGAAAGTAAGTGCTAGTCAAAGTAGCCAAATCATTACATATTTAAAATAATAAACTCATTGGAATCAGCTGCAGAGACACTACCAAAATATATCTTGCACAAATACTGCAGTGCAGTTTGTAATCTGGACCACTGGTCAACTCCCTGAATAATTTCCTTTACTCCTTCATTTATTATGGCTTTAAAATAGATAATTCATTTTAATGCTCCTTTCTATGTGCTATAGCCACAGATATATATTTCCTGGTTAAACCATGTGGACTACACTACTTATTAAGGTAAAATATTTGGGAAGAGGAAACCATTTTATGGTATCACCATCTTGCAGGCTTTCAGGTAGATATACAACATAAGAGCAAAATGGCATCATGGAGAACACATTCTGTTTCATAATGTAACATTTTGATCACATACCAATGATCATTTACTGCAACATGAATAAGAATATCTCTAAATTTTCAGAATAGTGTGTAAACAGACTTCTATATTGTTCAATAATCCAGGTTTCTAATATACTTAAATCTGTTTGCAGGGTTTGATATAGATTGATTTAACAGAAAAGGGTATGACAGAAAGCTATTTCTGATATTTGACACAAAGACAAACAAGACACCAGGTAAAAATCCTTTTCACTCTACCTGAACTGAGAGACACACAATATGCATACAGACGCAGAGTTTTCTGGTTATCAACAACTTCTTCTGGTGATGCTGAGAAAATAGTTTTATCATTTTAATTCATTCACATAGTTCAGGCCAAAGACTAGTTTCACAATTATGAAAGCTACAGTGAATTTAAGAAGCAGATAGACTTTTTTTCCAGTTTCCTCACTTACATGATGAAAGTGTGAAAAGATAGGAATTGCTAATTTTAAAAAACTACATGGAATTATTAATTCCTTCAGTCCTCTAACTATATATAATAATTTGTTTTCACTACATCAGTTCAAAATAAAAACTATTAGGATATTAGGTATCTGTGTTGTGGTACTTAGATTATTTAAAGCTGTCTTTCTAATTGTGAATAAACTAATTTAAAATGCTGCTTTATGGGTTTTTAAACTCTATCTCATTTTCTACATTTCTATTATTTCTACAGATACAGATATAAACCAAGAAATAAATACTCTTCATCAAGAAAGTAGAGGAGCATGATTTTCTAATAATAAAACAAGAATACTTAATGTAGATAAAATTTATGTTAAGTTGTTTAGTTGCTTAGATTGTTCCGGAAAGCAAAAAGTATCATACTGTAAACTCTGTATTGAGCATAAACAAGCTGTACAACATTTTTAACAGCTAATGAAAATCAACCTTCTTTATGAAAGTAACTAAGAATTACTCATGAAAAACAAGATAATAAGGTTCATTAAAGGAAGACTTCCTGTTTACTGATTTAAATTATTATCAAAATGATTTAAATTCCTTCACCCAGCTTCTTTCCTTGCCATGTTGTATGGAATAACTTGGATGTGTTACCAACTCCTGGTCTTTTTCTGTCCATGCCACTTTGACAAACATTTGAAAAGACATTGAGCAATGATGGAATTTTGCTGTTTCTTGCCCTGGTTTTCCTTTTTTGACTTTGTTAATCATCTCAGTCAAAATTTCGCTGTTGAGTAAATGACTTCCATTTTGGCTGACAGCTCAATCCAGCTTTTCAAAAGAAGGCTAGATTCTCTGTTGCTACTACAAATACTCACAAAATATTTCCTCCTACTTTATAGAAAATTCAAAGGTTTTTTTTCTTTACTGTTGTAATCAGTCTACTGACCTTTTCCACTTTCAAGGTGATTGTATCCCATCAAAGCAACTTATGATTGAATTTGTTAGAATTAAACTCACCTTGGATATGCTTTTCATTCAGTTTGTTTGTGCAGACACTCAGCATGGTGGCCACCAGACTCTACAGGAATTAGAAATGTCAGGCATATATTGCTCAGAAGTAAGAGCTGGATGTGGAACCAAAGAGAAGCAGACATTTTCCAAGGAATGACTGAGAAGTGTTGCAAATATCACAGACTCTGGTTAAGTGGAGACACCTTGAGTCATAGCAATTCCCAGAACAGCTCTGGAAAACACAGACACTGGGCTTTTCACTTCCCCAATCTGTCACATAACCTCTGCAGTCTGGTCCCAGTAGGTGTACCTGCGTTGGTATTTTGGTTTGGGACAGGTGTGCACTTTTGCAGTGAAACTCCTGCTCATCCCCACATGCTCTGGTTCACAATTCATGGGGGCCACATGGTTCTTTTAGATGATGCTAAATGAGAAACATAGCTGAGGGTAGCAGCTTTGGTAGTGCAATGACTATCAGGTGCTCAGACTAATGCTGATCTGAAGTAAAATCTCTCTGAAATGCCTGTAGCACAGATGTCAGGCAGTGTGGCATAAGACCTTTTCCAACTTCCCCTTCCACTTCACAGTGAGGTGAAAATACCAGTAGTTATTTGATCCCAGATAACTTTTCAGAGATGGTTTATTTTTTCCCATGTTGATTAAGTAAATATCTGTTGCAATATACATTTATTTTCTCAGAGTAAATGTCTGTACACTATTATTGACTGTGTGCTATTTGGGTACTTTGCCTTTGGCTGGCTATTTCTTTACTGGGCTAGAGATCCATTAAAATTTTTCACTGTAGTTAAGGTATGGTGTTAAGCCATAACATTTACTTCATGCACACTGGTTTACAAGGGTCAATGCGTAAGTGAGTAGAAGAAAAGCACAGCTGTTTTAACCTATGTCTGTGATATGATGTTATGAGCAATGAGAGCAGTTAATCCTGTAATTACCCTCCTTTGAATGTCACCCCCTACATTTTGCCTAACCTCTCCATTTGATACTTATTTACATCTACCACACACATGGGTTTAAAAATGTTTCAATAATATTTATTTATAGATATTCTTACAGAGCTCCTCTGTAGAGCAAAGAGAAGACAGAAAAGTACTTCTAATTTTCTTAAACGTGCTCAGGATCAAGATACAAATCAAGTGCCACTGACACTCTTGGATATTTTCACATTTACTTTTTTCTCTTGAGTCAAAGGTCAAAAAATACAAAGGAAGACAAGTATGGATTTAAATTTTAAACTGTGGTTACGTTAAAAATACGTTAAAAATACACCACCCACCAAAATTGTTATCTGATCCTACATACAGCCACGTAGATTTCATTAGTTTGGCTACAAATTAAATCAAAGAAGAACCTGTTTCTATTTGCCTTTTCTTCCAGATCCCAGAGGAATTGTTGGTATTTTCATTAAGTGCTTAATTCTCCATCATGTCAGGTCCCTTGGCTATCTGATTAGTCAGGATGTTTTAGCTAGACAGTGCTCTTAGCTGTGAATATTCACTATCAATATGCTCAATGTTTAATTCTGTTGCCATTTCACATGCAGTAGACCCTTTGTACAACACAAAAAGCTGTTATAAAACACATTATTCTAGATAAGTCCAACTGAGACAGCAGTACTGGGAGTCTGGCAGTCTGGCAATCATACTGACAAAGGTCCAGTTATCCATAACATTGCTTTAAATTAATGTTTAAATATACAATGGGTATTTAGGTTGACAAGCTGATGAACAAGTGCTTTAATTTCATTACATCTGTACATTCAATTGAGAAATATAGCAATGAGGATTACAGTCTCAACTATAAAGTGATGGTTTATATGATTTTACTTTTTACAAATGATTGCTGAAATAATAAATTTCTGTATCCAATATCAAGTATGACATAAAACATAAGAAGGGCACATTGATTTTACAGGATTACTACATTATTTCTGTTCTAAATTTCAATACTGTAATACCTTAAAAATCAGAGCTGAAAAGTAGATGATTACTTTATATTGCAATATAACACATTTATACATTCAGAAACAAATACAACAAAAACGTTCTCCCTCTAAATGAAGTAGATAAGACAACATGTCCACAAACATTATGGGTTTTACCTTAGTATTTTGTTTGATTTTATTTGCTTTCACTTTTTCAGTTTCCTAGCACAATTTTCTGGATTAAAGGTAACAGATTTTTCGTAGGGGTAATACGGTTCAAGAGTTTTGTCTTAAATTTTGTATGGAAATTTATTTTTATGTTATATTTTATCGTATAGTTCTGCATGTTTTTATCGTAAACAGTTTTAGTCTCAAATGTTTTGTTTTTTATTTATAAAATTAAATCAATCTGAATGCGTCAGTGTAATATCCATATAAAAAATGCTTAAAAAGAAGTAAAAGCAATTTTATATGTGAATTATTCATGTACAGTCATACAAAAGTAAGTCAAGATTGTTTACTAAGAAATCAATTTTTCATATCTCTAGTAAAAATCAGCTATAAAGCATGCACCTGCTCCCATATAATTAAAAATAGTTGTGACAGATTCACAGAATGACACGTTTTTCCAAAGCAGAAACGAAGTATGGAGCACTAAGTTGAGATACTGATATAAATACTGTTCAGTTACTTGACCAATTTACTATCCTTAGAACTGATTTGAAGCATAAATATGAATTCACCTGTGTACATGGATTATTTCTAAGGCTATAGCATCTGATCAGTGGTATCATTAATAGCTGATGATCTTATTAGTCAATTTGTAAAAAATACAAATACTAGATTTTACTCTTTATGATATCTATCTGTATCTATATCTATCTCTCTATATTTATCATCTATGTATGTCCCTATCTATATATGTCTTTATTTACATCCGTATATGTACCTAGCAAAGCAAGCTGTATATTTGATGGGTAGTTAATCAGATATTTTTATTAATGAATGTTGTTCACACTTCAAAATACACTAGGTACAAGGCAGAACCATAAGTTCTTGTTCAAATTTCTATTTAACATAGCTGAATTTCAGTGAAAAAAATCATATTAAAATTTAAGTGAGTTAAATTATTTCATGCTAATTTTGCATCAGTTATTAAGTATTTTTAATTTAGTGTTTTCAGCTTTTTTATTTTCTATGATCAGTCATGACTTTAGTCAGTACATTCAGGCAAAACCTGAAGTACAGTTCAGTACCTGATGGGTCAATACTATCTGGTGATTAACTAATTTACTGAGTGTGCTGATTCTTCAGCTAAAAGAGATCCTTTCTAAAATAGGCTGATTTGACCATCCCACTGTGAAATGAAGCTTGGTTAACCAACTGTAGGTCAGTCGTGGAGGTGCATGTGTCTGTACAGTGGTGCTAACACTACTGAAACTGTGTTCTCATGAGATCCTTGAAGGATTTGTGGTTAGTTCTTGAACACTGTGATATAAATTTACATGTATGTATTTAATCATGAAGTAGTCAATATGAAACTACTGAAACAAAATCCAGATACAAGAGGGAGAGCCAATAGATGTGCTTCTAAAAATAACAGTCTCAAGAGTACACAGTCCATCGAAATGCCACACAGACAGCAGCACAACACCTACTTGACTCTCTGACTAGAAAAGTTGCTCATGTTCCATGCTGTATACCCTCTCCCTTACCAGGCTGCTTTCTTCTCAAAGTAGTATTTCTCACAATGATAAACAGTACTGGGAATACAACTCTGCTTTTTAAGCTGTGCCCAGGCTATCAGCCCTGCATCAATTCATCTTGACTTTATAAACCTTCCCAGAGTGGAAATAAAGAGACGACAATAAGCTTGATAGGTGATTGCCATCCTGAATGACAACAAAGAGGCTGAGAGGACAAAGAAACACAATGGTAATGGGACACTGCATTTACCCCCATGTAGTTTGAACAGATGTCCTATTGGGTCATGAAGCTGAGATTAAAAGTTTAGATACCATGAAGGACTGCTTTGTGGAGCAGTTAGACAGAGAACCTCAATAGCAGAGGCAACACCTTAGCTGGTCCTGAGCACAAGACCTTGTTCATAATATTACTGCACAAAATCACAGTGATCACAGGGTACTGGCACTTGTTGTTCTTTGCAGGGTCTACAAAGGCAAAAAAAAAATAGGCTTATTTCAAAGTTGCACAAAAATGAGATATGTTAGAAGGCGATAGACAAAAATATCTTTGTGACACAGACAATTAAAAACCACCCTAATGGGTGCACAGAGGAAACATTTACCACTTCTCACAAAAAAACCAAAAAACCTTTAGGAATCCTATAACAAACTTTGCATGCCTGAGCAGCGGAGGTAATTATGTACTTGAAATAGAAAGAATTGCACAAAATAGAAAGAATCATGAGTTTTTTGAAGTTCAGGACAGTAACATAAGGCAGGTCAAAAAAACCCTGGAGTAACATGCAAAACTAGTGATAGGGCTGGTAGGCAATATTATAGAGCATATTGGTAAATTGGACTAAATCAAACAATAAAAGATTGCTAGGATCAGATAGTATTGACCCATCAGTTTCCATAGGGACACTAGGAATTGCTAGCCATACAGTGTAGTATCTTACTTAAAACAACATATATACCAGAAGACTGAAAAGTAGTTAATGTGATGCTAACTTTTTATAAGAATCCAGTAGAGAGCTGGGGACCTATAATCCTGAACTGTGTTTCCCATATGGGACAAATGAGCAGAAATGTTTTTAAAGAATAAAATTAATTGGCACATGCGTGTATCAGATGTGTTGAGGAACAGTCACACCTCACACAACACTGGGGTCCTCTGAAGGAATCAAGGTTCATAGTAGTGCCAAAGTTCTGGCACCACAAGCACTTAAAGGAAAGAACATGTCATAAAACAAGAAGGTGGGATTGCACACAGTTAAAAGGTAGAAAATTGAAGGTCAGGATATATGCTCAGTTTTCACACATACAGAATGAATGTTTGGAAGTCCTCTTTCACACAACATGAACTTACTTCAGTAGAATACTTTGCAGAACAAAGATCTCCATAGGCTGAAGGGAACTAGAAAAATGTGGAATACTTGGCGATACTTGTGGTTTGAAACAAATTGGTTTTGTTTCCAGAATTGCAAATAAAATACCTATATAAAAAATTCCTGTCTTCACATGGATAGGACTTCTGAGTTTCTAGATCCATAAAGTGAGGCTATATAGTTCAGAGAAGTACCGTATATGGAGATCACTTACCTACTGTTTACACAGAACTTAGAGGATTTTAAAAGCTCAATTAGAAAAAGATGAACCAAAAAGAAGCTTATAATATCTTTCTGTTAATAAGTTAATGAATTCTTTATAGGTGTCAATCAGTGTTCATCTTTACCTAGCAGTCAAACTCTAGATACAATTAGGGAGAAGTCTTACCTTCCTTGAGTCATCAAACCTGACAATTAGATTTTTGTATGTCCGTGAAGTCAGAAGTGGTATTCAACTTTACAAAAGATTATGCATTTTTTCTTGAGAATTCATGCACAACTACTTTTTAGGATCACCTATATTCCGTGTTCTTCAAAGGAAGTGGTAGAGGAAAAGTAAGAACTTACAAAAACAGATTAAAGGTTCAGATGATTGGCAAGCTGTAGCCAAGCAGAATCAGTCCTGGTCAGATTGAATGCACTCCTGCTTTCTCACTTTATGCACTGAAGCACATAGGGGTTAGGGCTTGGTGGAGAAACGAGGAGGCATTTGCTATTGTATATCATGGGATGGATTCCACCTACAAGAAGCTGCCATCTAGCTCATAGTCTTCTTAGAGAAGATGATTCAGGCAGCACAGTCTACTTTGTGAGTTTAATGTCTCTTCCTGTACCTGCACATGGTGATGTGGTCTAACTCCAGGCATTCCCACAACAGTCTCTACATGTAACAAGAAAGTATGGAAATATCTTTCTTCTTATGTATATATGCAGCCAGCATCTATAGACTACAACTATCAACAGGTGGAATCCACAACTCTGATCCTTTCAGCTCTTAGGACTTTATCAGCCTGCAAAGGATGTTACTTCTGTCCTCACAGAACTTTGCACAGGGCAGTGACATTCAGCCAAAGGAGAAATGTATGGACTTTTGGGGAATAGCGAACTGCCTGAAATTTGAGTGATCAGGGAATAGACTGCATTTGAGAATTAAGATGTTCTCTCCCTTCTTTCTGTAATCCATGAAGGTCAAAGATTAGCAGTGTTCAATTGTACAGTTAAAAGGATTCAAAAAATTACTTTCTCATCATTTTTCTAGCGAGACTGAGGAAACTGAGTATGCAAAACCAACACAAGCATGATATGTGATATACTGAAAACAATGAGTTTCATGTTTTCTCACTTGTTTGAGGTGCCTGAATAAGCATCATTAATATTTAAAAGAAAGAAATATTCTAAGCCCTAAATCTATTATTGCCTAAACTTCAGGTCACAGAAATAAAGATCTGAGGAAAAAATTTTAATCATGTTTAAAGTGATGAATATTGAAAGACATCTAAAGCCCTGATTTCTTCACAGAGTCATTATCACTGAGGCAAAGCAGCACATAGAAGATTTATGAGACTGTAACAGGAAATTAAACCTAAATTGATTCAACAAATTATTGCAAATGAGAACAAGCTGAATAATTTAAAAAATCAATATGAATAGTTTGAGTAACTGGAGAGTATAAAAGAAAACTGTTGCATAGGTTAATGTTTATTGCACATCTATTTACTGACTATCTTGAAGCAACAATTAGAATCATAAAATTGTTTTGGCTGGTGAAGATCTCTAAGATCATCAGATCTAACCATTAACTCAACACTGCTAAGTCCACTACTAAACCATGTCCCTAAACACCACCTCTACATGTCTTTTAAATACCTCCAGGGATGGCCACTGCACCACTTCCAATGTTTGATAAACCTTTCAGTGAAGAAATTTTACCTAGTATCCAATCTAAACATCACCTGCCACAACTTGAGGCCATTTTCTCTTGTCCTATCACTTGTTACCCGGGAGACTCACAACCGCCTTACATTCAGGTAGTTGTAGAGAGTGATAAGGTTTCCCTTCAGCCTCTTTTTCTCTGGACTAAACAACCCTGGTTACCTCAGATGCTCCTCATAA
>VZRW01011796.1:0-19052 GCA_013398125.1 Aegotheles bennettii | reverse complement strand
AGTGAGATGGGGATCGGTCTCTTATCCTTAANTCTTATCCTTAATAACACGTGATAGGATGAGAGGAAATGGCCTCAAGTTGTGCCAGGGGAGGTTTAGATTGGCTATTAAGAAAAACTTCACTGAAAGTGTTGTCAGGCACTGGAACAGGCTGAGCAGGGCAGTGGTTGAGTCACCATCCCTGGAGGTATTTAAAAGACGTAGTTGTAGTGCTTAGGTAGATGGTTTAGTGGTGGACTTGGTAGTATTAGGTTAACAGTTGGACTCAATGATTTTAAAGGCCTTTTACAACCAAAACAATTCTATGATTCTAAGAAAAGTTTGGAAGAATTAATCATAATTTCCCCAGTGGTGGAAATTAAGCAATAAAAAGGGCCAGTATAGAATAATAAGGTGATAAGTAATATATAAAAATAAATATAGAACAAAATCAACAGTTTCAGACACATAGGCTATTTCCATCCTTGAAGAATTCTAATAATTGTTAATTAACTGATAATGATCATTAAAAAGATTAGCCTAAAAATTGACACTAATGTTTATAATATGTCAGTTTTCTGTGTCCAGAAATGCACAGATTCCTTTTTTTCCTTGTTTGCATTACCAGTTTTGTCTCCTAATGTGTGTGTTTGTATGGAGCTGAATTCTAGAAGACAAAAAGCATGCCTGGATTGTAATAGGAGCTGAAAATGCTTATCCAGCTTTGGCTTAATCCTGACAGATTTTCTGGAGTTACTGACCTGGCTGCTTCTTTTGTATGGGTCATATTGGAAGATCAGTAAATTACAGTTTTTAAACCTCCAGTCATATCTCATATTTGATTTGTGTAAGTCCACAAAAACTATGCAAGGCTGGCAGGAAACTGTGGGAGGTCCTCCTAAATCCCATTTTGATTTTTTTTTAGTAGAGCCAAACTCTGGGCAAAATGAAGTTTGATCTCTGGCAACATACAAAGACTGATAGCACTGGCAGAGACATCAATGTGTGCAATGTCTGCTCCAGGGGAAGGCTGATAAAATGGTAGTGTCCCTGGTCAGTCATTATTACTCCTCTAGTAAATGTGTCATTTCTTCCCTAAAATTGTACCAAGATATTTTAATTATAGATCATTATGAAACTGAAAATAAAAGACTTACCATAATCTCTGCTTTTCTCTTCATGGATTACAGGCATTTTGAAGAAACACTTTTTGTCTGTTTCATTCTGGCTTTTGTGCCTAGATCAAGGTTGTAAAAATAATAGAATGAAAGTCAGGATTGAAAAAAGACAGTACAATCTTATTTTAATTAGAAAAGAAAGAAATTACATATGTAATAAAACAGGGGGTGGTTGCTGGTTTTGTTTCCCAATTCCCCCTCCCTCCCAAAAAAAAAAAAAAAAAAGAAAAAAAGAATTACTTTTCCATTTAGAAAATCTGTTAGTCAGCACCAGTTGTCCCACTTAAAATTCTCAGTTAAAATCTGTAAGTAGGTAGGAAGTTTTATGGAGGGTTCCTATGCAATAACCCTTTACAGACTGTTTCATAGGAATTGTATCACAACTCAAATGTATTATTAAACAGCACACAAGAGTTCAGCAACACAGTATTTGTAAAAGATTTAGCCTAAAAAGTAGTATAGAGAAAACATTCTGATATGGTCTTTTGACAATATAAAAAGGCTGAACCCAGGGGAAAATTTCAGGAGGAAAATTAGAAAAGGTTTGGAAAATATTAGGTTCCAGCATTCAGTATAGAACAAGAACTCTTACACTGTGAATCAGTTTGCTTTGAGTTTAGTTTACTTTGAGCTCTGTTAATATAACCTCATTCAAGGAGTTTTAATTGCTAAGTTTTCCCACTAGTTTACAGAAACATTATCTGCTGGAAATGCAGTCATTGGGGTTTTTTATTAGCTAAAGTAATTTAAGATTCTAGACATGTATTATCTTACACATCTTCTGCATTCACGTCTTCATTTTTTACTTCTCTTTCTGATGATTTAAGAAAATATTACACAAAGAGTTAACTGATGCATATATGGAGTATACAAAGCATAAAATAAATGAACTGAACAAAAGTGTTCCTCTACATTCAACTCATGATTAGAAATGATGTTACATTAAACTGTAGCTATTAAGATTTCAGACAGAAATGTGTTGGTAATACTTTAATTAATAGTGATTAAATTAAAGTTTGTACAAATTGATAACAAAATAACCTTTATAGTTGCAAATAGTTTCAGATTGTTAAGAATGGTCATACCTAATGGTATGTATCTTACTGTCTCAGGATCTTAGATACAAATTCACATGTGACTCTTTGCTTTGCAACGGTGGGGTATGGCATAATGTTCAGATAAGAATGACTTGTCTGTTTTGTGTTCTTGTCAACATAGTGAAATAATTTGATTGTGAACAATATGAATTTTGCTCAAGGTTTTAACTAGTAAGTTTATAACGAGGATGATTTGTTGCTATTGGGTCTAAAACAACAGGTATTTCAATAGCTGTTTTTAATGGAGGAGAAATGTTAGTGTTAGTTTGATCTTTCTTATTGAGAAAATAATAGGTACTTGTATTTACATGATTATATGAGGACTCTAAAATGGAAAACATTTCATATTTAGGAAGCTCTTTCCAGTTAATTAGATAGCAACAAATATTAAAGCAACACCACTTTGTGTCTTAATTTATCAGAATCAAATAAAAAATTCCTCTCTGGACGCTGCAACAGTCTTGGAACTAACTGGAAGGCAGATATTTTGTTTTGATTCTGTGAAAGAACAGTGCAGGCTGCAAGTAAAAAGGACCTTAGGGTTATATTTGAAGCACAAACAATTATATCATTTACTCTAGGAGAAATGAGGTTCTTTGAGAACTGTGAACATACCATCAGGAAGATAATTAGAAACCCCATGAAAATTAGATTGTCCTCCTAATCATTTAAATCAAATAATATTTTTCAGGTGTCTGAATAGCTTTTGTGAGGCTGACCTGGATGAACAGCAGGCAATTGGAGAGGAGGAACAATAAACATTGGCCAGTGATGCCTAAAAGAAATAAAAAACAGTTTTCTTGTTCAAAGTTCTTTAAAATCTCCTCCCCTGTAAAAACAAAATGGAAGAAAAAAAGCAATGATGCTTCTCTTGGCTTTTTGTTGACTCATATTCTTAGGCTTTTCAAGCAAGACAGCACATTGTCTAGTGTAATGGAGTCCTGATTTTTCTTCATTTGTGTGTCTGCTCAGAAAAACAATCTATATACATAGTCAGTGAAAATGTTCAGGTTATCATGTTTCTGTACAACTATACATGAACAAATCTTCATACTGGAATGTTGTACATAAGCCATTCAGATGACCTCTCTCATCTCTGAATATTTGAAGGATGAAGTTTCGTTTCATCCAATACCAGATGTACTGGGTTTAGCAGAAAAGACTAGATGCTAAAATGAATATAATTAACAAATTTTATGAATTGAGATCTAATTTATGACTCATTAAAGATTTCTTTACAAAGAGCAAGCTAACAATCCTGGTCATAGTTACTGTTTGATGTTTTCAAGCACAGGTAAACAGAGATCTCTGCAGCCCAAACTGTAGACTAGAAATGTTGATCTCTCATTTAGCATCGTAGAATCATAGAATGGGTTGGAAGGGAGCTCAAAGATCATCTAGTAAATACTTCTTTCCATCCAGTAGGATGTGATAGGATTTGCTCTCTAAATAACATATGAAAAAACTGTTGGTACTTGAGTGTTCAATGCATTGCAGAATGCAATTTCACATAAGCATTTTTCAGGCTTCTCAAAGGATAAATTTATACCTCAAATCTTGGCTAAGAAATCTCTAAGTGGAAGGGATATTGTGGACAGTTATCATAAAAGCAACAATTCCCACAGTAAATTTTTAGAAACAACAGGTGCTGGTCATTCCATTTAGAATAAGGTTAATGGCAAGCGAGTCAATAAATTCTTCCCAATGAATTTAAAAATTCTGCTTAAGTCAGGATGTAATGATGAGTATCATCATTGTAGTGAAATTAATTTGGTGTGTGCATTTACTGTCATTGTAACTGTCTGTATTCAGGACTCTCTTTTCCAAATAAATATTTGGGAACATTTCATGATACAGGTCTTCAGGGAAAATGCTAAATATTCTTTTTTCACAAATAGACACACACAATAAACAACCCTAGATTGCATCACAGGTTATCAATAGTAGGAGAAATTATACACAAACATTTCTGCCATAGTTCCTTAGTCAATTTTTTCTTGGGTTTTGGATATTTATTCACACAACAGATCATGATTATGATGTGATAGGAAGCTCAGTTTGTAAAATTATTATAAAATTCTTGTGCATCATGGCAAGTTCATCACTCCTCAGGAGGTTTCCAAGAAATTGAGAGGAATATCCAAACCAATGCAATTCCCAGTAATTTTATGATTAGAGCACTATCCAGGCCATAAGAGAACTAGATTAACATTCCCAGATCATCAGATTAAGATCAGAGACTTCACCCAAAGCTCTCATGCAAACACTCTTAATCACTGACCAATGAGGTTTGTATCTTTTGCTGATAAAATAATGGCAAGAATAAATCTGTGCCTAATCTGTCTCCTGAGTATAGGAAATCTTTGGCTTTCTTTTTCTCCCTAGTACTTTGATGATGTTTAGCCAGGAATCTTATATTCTTTTCTAACTATTGTCTTAAAAGCTTATCAGCCACTTATTCAAGTATTCCCCATAACCTTTTCCATTCAAACTTAATTTCTGAATTAAGTTAAAGAGCTATCATTTAGACAGTTTGAAACAAACCCAAATCATTGTAACTGAAAGAACTTAAGGAGCCAACATGGAAGCTTAAGTTCTGGGGTATTCAAGACAGTAGTACATACCTGACTAAGACTAATGGACAGAAGCATTAGCCACTAGACAGCTGGAGTAAGGTGATGTGTCATGATTTCTCAGGAGTTTGGTTTTTTCCCCCCTGTGAAGGCAAATGTGTTCTTGTGTGGGTACACTCATAGACTCACAATTTTTCTACATGCTTCATTTGATGTTGTAAAAGTCAGGGACTGGCAGGCTAAATGAAGAGGTAGAGCTGTCCTTTTCAAAGCAATAATGACTGATACCCCGTCTGAAGCTCTTTTGCTTGTTCTTAGCTGAAAAGACTGACAGACAGAAACTGGTCTTGCTTATCCCGTTCTCTGTTTCTGTTAAATGACCCACTGAGGATAATGTAACAGTTTTAGCTGTAATATCTGTAAATGTTTCAAATTCTATTACCTATGGTCCTGTGGTATGTGAGCACCTCACAATCAGTGTTTATCACATTATAGTGATTTAGTGAATTGTGTCATCTCTATTTTTGACGGAAAACTGAAATGCAAACAACCGTGTAGCTAAGGCTTCATAAGACACTTTGGGTAGCGGAGGTTTGAACCATGAAGTCATGGATTTGCATCCAATTCAGAGGAACAACTTGTTAAGTGAAACCACTTTATAAAACTGAATGTGATTTTCAGTAGATTTTTCCTTGCCTGAGTTGGAGGAAATGGAATAATTACTCTGTGATAGTTGCATTGTTGTAAAAACATCTGAAAGAGAATAGGGAAATAGTCTCTTCTATAAATATTGACTTCTATTTCTGTTTATGTGACTAACAAGCCATTATTTCTAACTAGGACAAGTTGTGTTTAGTCCTGGGATATGTTCAGTCATTTGAATCGGTGCCATTTTCAGTAATCGGAGTTATAGCAAAGGGTTATTAGTGTTTCATCTTAGTTTGACTTCACCTGGTCAGGGTCTTCCCCGATCAGACAGAAATGTGGAGAGCTCTCCTCATACGCGCTGACAGGGCAGAGATCCAGAGACTGGGAAATGTAAGATGGGATGATTTGTTTCAACATAAACTCCAGGGACAAGATTTACTCAATCAAACAGGAAAGTTTAGCTTTTAAGCCTTTTTTAATCCCCCAAAAAATTTCAATATCTGATATGTTAGATTTATTTTGAAACAATGTGTTTCATACCAATAACAAATTCAGCACTTCCATACCCAGATCTGAACTCAGCTGAAAGGCACAGTTTATGAAGTAGAGAGTGTAATATACTAACTAATTAGTCTATGGAAGGCTGAATCAAGAAGGTCATTCCTGGGAAGATGAAAGATTGTCCCAAAGGAAGTATTTTCATGGGAAGGCAGAGCATGGGAACATTGAGAACAGCTCCCCGCTCCTTTACAGTGCTCAGACCATGTGAGCTCTGTGATTTGTTAGCTGTATTAAAATCTTATATTACTTTTTTATTCTGTGTTGATCAATTTTATTTATTGTTATATTTCATGTTTGATAACTGGAAATAAAAAATAACTGAGGGAATTTTTTATAGCCTTAACCAAACATCTCAAAGAGAGTCGTGTATATAAGTCTGAGAGAGATTGATTCTAATGCACACAGCTCAAGGCCTCAATATTTCTTAAAAATTCAGGTTCCTTTTAAGCACCTGGTACAAATGAACACAGATCTTGATGAAAATGCAGATGGTGGTTATTTTGCCATTACTGACTCATAGTGACCAAACCAGAAACTAGGAAAGATAGAGTCCAGAAATACAACAGCCACAGTACAGCAATTATAGTGTAACATGGGAAGGTAAGACCTTGATAATTCTCTTGATATCTATGCAACTGTACTGACCTCCTTGGTCTCGAAGATAATAAATACTAAGGATGAAAAACATCCCTTTACAATAATAGACTTTTGTTTCCTAATTTTCGTAGACAACAAGAAATTGATCAGTAATTTTTCTACATTTTTCCTCCAGTTGCTATAGGCATGTCACTTGCTAATGTAACAATAACCCAGAAGAACAGGACATGGTGCAAAACATTAGTAGATCAGTGTTTCATTAGGAATAAGAATTTGATGGCATGACTCGCACAGAACATTCAATACTTGTACGGATTGCACCTACTAGAGGGTGTTAATGTAACTTAAAAACATAAGATCTGAAAGATAATATTATCCTTCAGATATGTTCATAAGTATTGTATTATTTTAAAGACAAAAATAATTTAATCCCATTTTAAGTTGCATTTTTTAGGGCTAAAAAATACAAATGTCTAATAGTATATGACAATTCAACACAATGATTTTCAGGAACAAAGTCTTACACAAAAGCAAAAAAAAACCTTTTAAATTTATTGAATCACAAAAACTGTCAGCAAGTATGAACAGTAAACAGATGCCAGAGATTTAAAAGGAACACCTCAGGGGTAAAAGGCCGCATCATAAAACCTAAATGAACTATTTTCATCAGTATTCACTACAAAGGAACTTAGGGAGGTTTCCCTAACAAGACTGAAGCTCTCATATTTAAAGTTTCAATAGAATAAATTTTAGAAGAAATACTGACATTACAAATGCTAACAAATTCCCGAAGCCAAACTCATATGTTAGGAAGTGGGATATATCATTCTTTTGCTGGACTTCAGGCCTAGAAGGATTGTAGGCAGAAAAGGTGCTTTTTTAAAAAAATGGGGACTCCTAGGAACATTTGAGGAACTACAAACCATTAAGTCTGACTTCTGTGCCAAGTGTTTTGATGAAAAAAAAATAGAAGAGTTCCATTAGTGGGATTGTATTTGTCACATTACCACACAGGAATCTTACCATGCAGGCGTGAATACAGCTTTTAAAAAAGGAAGTCATGCTTCAATCTGTATGCAACTTTCCTGAAGAGTCAGGGAGAATATGAATGAATATGAAATGAGAATATGAAGAATNGTGAATAGGAATGGTCAAGGTAACACTGTGTACTTTCATTTCAAATAGCTCTTGACAGGGTCACTCATCAAAGGCTGTCAGAGAAATGAAATTCTCAGGGAGGTTGAAGGACAACCCTATTTTGAATTAACAACAGATAAAAAAATCTACCTGTTGTAGGAGTATCTGATGTTTGAAGAACTGGAAGATTGTCAGTGAAGCCACAGAATACTTCAACATATAAAAGTCTAGAAAGGCAATGAACACAGAGGTAAAAAAGCTTGTTCATATAAAATCATTGCAGATAGTTAAAATAAACTGTGAACTGCTGCAAAAGGATATTGTGATAATAGAGCAGATAGGTGGTAAATAATGTCAACCAGTACAAATTTATATAATACCTAAATCTAAAAAATCTAATACTTTTATTAGATATTATTAATCGCTAAAGAGATTAGGATGCCATTGTGGGTGAACACCAGCTGAAGTGCAAAAAGGCAAATAGAACTGAGTAGTGAGGAAAGCAAAAGGGAACAAACAAACAAACAATTTAAAAAAACCAACCCAAACAAAAAAAAAAAAAAGGAAAAGTGATAGAAAGATCTACAGCTTCAATATTGCTATGATGGTCTCATCTTTTCACCTCAAAATGATAGAATGAAATTTGAAACAACCTGGGCACTGGGAATGATTGCAAGTTTATTAAAGATTGACTGAAAGGGAGGATTAATAATCTGGTATTTTTAAGTTCATAAAAAACATAGTGAAAAGGGGATAGGACATCTATCTTCTAAAATCATGACTGACTCAGCTGAGATGCCAGAAACTGGTATTCATAATTACAAAGAAAAAAAACAGAAAACAATAAAAGAAGTCACAAGGTATGTAATTAAATTATGAAGTTTATTGATGCAGTACAAACTTGTGGGAATACATTTTTTATGACAGATTAGGCTAGGAATCATGTCAGTCTAGGCCAGGGAAAAACTTAATTGACTACAATTTGGTTGATAGCCTAACTTTATTTTAATGCCCAGGACACAAAGTTTAATTTCGTTTTTTCTACAAAAAATATACCTTTTAAGCTTTAATGACAGAACTGATTCAGAAATTGCCTTTTCATAAAAGGGGTAGCATTTCTCCACAAGTTCATAAAACAATTTCAAAACATTGATTTAATCATGTTTTTGAAGCAAAACAGGTCACTATTGCTAGTACATGTAATCCTTGCATGATTATGTTTTTCAAAAAGAAATCTACTGCTACTTATAAAGCCACATTATTTATGGAATTACAGTGTTTGAATTAAAAGTATTTTAAGCTTTCTACTGTTGTTATTTGATTCACATATCAGACACATTTAGATACTCTAATTAAACTTAAGCCCCCTAAATACATATATGTGTTTAGACTTCCTCCCAAAGCAAACACACAGGAGCCTGTGTGACAGCAGCATCAAGAGAGCACAGCCTCACTGGAAACTCCTGGGTTCCATGAGGAATATTTGAAGGGCTAGAAGTATATTTTGACATTTCAGCCTTATATGTAATGTTTTGCTCTAATAGGTTATGAGGGTTTTTTTCCGTCTGTCTCTGTCAGCGGGTCTTTTCTCAGCTGCAAATCTCATATTCCTCTGCTTCCATGTTCCTCCTTATATTCCTTTGTTTTCTCTTTCTTGCATAAGATATATCTTTTTTCTCCTTTCTTTTCCTCTTTTCTTCCTATTTGCTTGCTCTAGAATTCTTTGGAGACTCCTGACTGATTTTTATATATTTAGATTAGATTTGCCTTGTTGCTACTGTATATACAAATCAGATTTTATTCAGTTATCTTCATCCAAAAATCCGAACAATTATTACTTTGTTTAATATAGCTTTTAGTTCCTGAGTATCGCTTACCCCAGTAGTCTATCTTCTGTTTAGCCAAACATAGTTGATAGAGTCATATTCTTCTGCTGTGCTGGTCATGACATTTCCTCTAAGACACATCAAATACAGACTCTTCACCTCACTTTATATAACCTGTCTCCCTTCTCTGCTCATTTCTCATTCCCTAAACTCTTGTGGTTCTCCATAGCTGTCACTCCACAGAAAATTTCAGGTAGCTCCATTGGTTTCAATGTCTATATTTTTCACATTCCTGAATGTTTTTCTAGTAGTACCCCACAGTACAAAGTGTCTTAACCTGAGCCAGTTAATTACCTCCCAGATCAAAAGGGCCACTGAAAATGAAATAATTGAACTTTGTATGTGTCTGCATATCTGTGTTTGTATCTGTATACACAAATGCTCTTACATCATTTGAGTCTTTCTTGCTGAGCTTAGATCTTCAGTCAAACGCAGCATAGTATGTCTAATCATTTGTCGTAATTTTCATTGCACTGGCAAATAAATCTTTGGTCTATGAAAATTCTCAACCTTCTAAACTTGATTGCCTTAACTTAATCTTAAATTTAATCTATCAAAATGTAAGTATTAACCCATGTTTGAGAAAATAAATCCCTTTTCTTAAGCTCACTGTTGTACTGCTGGTAACACATCTTAGAACAGACCTGAGCAGAGTCAATTACGAGCTTTACTGTTGGACAGGTTCAAAAAGGAAGCTGCAGGGTCTTTCTGTGATAATAACAAACAGAAAACTTAAGATATTTCATATTTTAAACATTCCTTATTTTCCAGGTGTGATGGGGGAATATGAACCAAAAATTGAAGTCCATTTTCCTTACACAGTTACAGCTGCAAGGGGAACTACTGTTAAGATGGAATGTTTTGCACTTGGCAAGTAAGTACAGATTCTTTCATAATTAGACATTATTGTTTATTAAGATGTGACATGCCTAATTTGTTGTTTCATTATTTTGCCAGATTTCATTTTCACAGACAGTCCTTACTGCACACTTAAATTAACCAATTGACTAAGTAGCCAATTATGAATTCCCTACCCAGCCATTTCTGTGGACAGTAATTCATTCAAGTTAAAAGACTCTTTGTCAAGATGAAAAGTAGCATTCTTATAAACAGAAAGAATAAAGTTTGTTATTGGAAAATTTACCAGACTCATATATTTATTCACTCTGATACTATAAATCAGTAAATTAGATTTTATTCTGCCAAAATATCATAGTTGGAGAATAAATAAGTACCTGTATTTTTCCCCAGATGCAGTTTATATTTGAAACTAAGAGCACAATGCTTTAAACTTGTCTTAACACTTGTCTAATTTCTACCTGACCTAATATCACTACTAGAGAACAGGTGTTCAGTAGTTATGTCAAGGGGTTTTCTATATGTTTATTGATAAACAAGTTTAGGCAGAGAAAGTTTTAGAAATACTTCTTTGCTATTTCATACAAGTTAAATAAGTGAAAATACTTCTAAAGGCTATTCAGATTGTAGAATATAGGATGAAATTGATAACATTTCGATTTTATTGTGGCAGTTACTACTGGTGTTGCCAAGAATAAGGGTAATAATTGTGGCAAGGGTAGTATGCAGTCAAAACAGGTGTAACTTCCGTGATGTCTCACTAGAGACATATAAACAAATACAAAGGGTAGGTTTTTTTCCAAAAATACCCCATCAAATTTGGGAGAGGGTGTTGAAAGAAATCTCGCTGTACTGAATTCCCTTCAGTTGATTCTTACAGTGATGTAATATAGTGATATCATATATCCTGCTTGGTTTTCTAGTTCATAGTTTATCAAGGCACATAAAGGTTCCTTACAGGCTGGCTTTGATTAAGAAATTGTGGAAGGATTTGTCTTTGTAACTCTTGTGGAGGAACTTCACAAATTCTGTTTACTGGCTGGATGAGATATGTCTTAAACTTGTTTCCCTTTTTGCCTGTTTTTCCTGTTTCACCAACACCCAGATACTCTCAGTGAGCAGGTCAACAGAAAGTATTCATAAATAATTACAAAGAATTTCTGACAAAGTATTTTAATTGTATCTATTTGGGTCAAGTGAAGTTGAAAGAGGAACAGGACACAGCCAAAACAGTCCATATAAAATATGTGAGTCCATAATGCACATACAGGGAGCCATTAGAGTGACAACTGCTTTTGCAAATTCATTCCCTACTTAAATGCAGGCAGTAGTTTAGGAAGCAAATGTGAAGGGAGAACTTCTGCAGGATAAACACAAGTTTTATGTTTTAAATTGTAAAGATAAGGAAAGAGGTACATGAGAAAGGACAGAAAAGCAACAAATGGAAAGATTCTCTGAAATGCTGAAATATATGAGGAAAAGGGCTGTTCGGTCGAGGTTGGTGGCTCCAAGCTCTCCCCAGTTTTCTGCCAGGTCAGTAGTTGGCCTCAAGGCCCTTTTAGGCTCTTGACTATGGCTGAAGCACTAACTGACTTGTTAGTTTCTGTTTTCCTCATTTTGCTGGAATTAAATTGCCTCTGTTGACAAATTACAAGTCAACTGTCACTTTCCAGTGAAGAGGAGGTATGCCACATGTTGTCCTTTGCAGCCATCACTGACAGGCAAGAAACACAGCTAATGACACCTTCCATCATCAACACCTTGGGATTTAGTACACTCTCTCAAAAAGAGTCAGTCACTATGCAAACATCCACACAAGGAAGGCAAAGGTTGACAGGAAAGGCTTCAATTAGCTTATTTCCACATTCATACTTGGCATTAACCTTTAATAAACAAAAAAAACCCCAAACAAAAACACCTGAACCATCAAGGAATTTAAGGTTATCTAATAAGTTGACCCCATTTGCTGCTATTGTAATGGGCAGCTATTTTTACCATACACATTCCTTATCTCCTTTTCACAGCCATTAATGCACAATGAAATCAGCTAAGTTGAAATTGCTTTCAACCTGATGTGGCAATAATTACATGAATGACATTTCAGGCCTCATTTGAAACCTGGAGGCTGAGGTGGGAGGTAGAAATGCATCAGATTTTCTATTAATTTTCATTATTTTCATTTTTTATCCCCATCTCTTATTCCCCATAGCTTGTATGGATCTTTTCTAGTTACACTGCCATGGGTCCCCATTACAAAACTGAATCAGCAACTAATTTGTTCCTTCATTATTTAGCATTTTGAGATTTGGCATTTTGAATTCTTATTGTAAATGACACAGAAGTTATTCCAGTTTCAAAACCGATGTGTCGTTTTTCTCATGCTTTAATTCGGCTATCTGAAATAGTCACTCTTCTCCCTCTGCTGTAATTGTGAGAATGACAGACATTCCAGTGAGATTTCCTGAAGTAGGCATTTGTTAAATATTTCAGAAAGAGCCTAGTCTTTAGTTACAAATAAATGATTTCTTAATAGTGTTTATTTAGAACTACAAGTCACTATGGCAGTAGGAATTATATAAATTTGAGCTGGGCAGCCTTTGTCAGCAAACTAAAACCAAATGTCTTAATTACTTGACAGACAGAAATTTTCTGAAAAGGATTTTATTCTGACCCAAACAATATGTAGCTGGTCCAGTTACAAGTGAAAATATTATGTTATAGATGCTACTTATAAATAGACTTTGTTGTTGCTAAAGAGTTCAAATACAGGAGTGAAATACCTCAAAAGGATGTTATTTGTATTAGATAATGCTACTTATAATGAGCATCAGTCATTGGCTAAGAAATCACTGCATATGTCCATGATTTACTACTTAAGTATAACAGAAGACATGACAGATGAGTCAAATAAAATATACTGTATCATATATCAGGGTATGCATTTGGGAATTAGTGTCTTATTGTGATTTGTGCTGGGAATTTCTGCTTGCCTACTTTTGTTGAAAGGCTGTTTTTATACCCATGTTCACTGTCATATCTGCACAACAACTTGTGTTTTGATTACATCCATGTAACAAGGAAGTTGTGGATGCTCCTTCCCCAGCAATGTTTGAGGCCAGGTTGGATGGGACTTTGAGCAACTTGGTCTAGTGGGAGGTGTCCCTGCCCATGGCAGGGGGGTTGGAACTAGATGATCTTTAAGGTCCTTTCCAACAATTCTATGATTCTAGCATACAAATGTTTTCTGCCACACATGTAATTATGTCTTTTTATCAGAAACACTTAAATTTTCATTTGTTTTCTAAAAAGACAGAGGATCACCTTTTTGTAAAAGAGAATAATAATAATAAAAAAACACTGGCAATAAAAAAGTATTAACATAATTTTTTTTAACTTTTCATAAGAATAGAACTACATCTTTTTAAATTACACAACTACTAATTCCTGATTAAGATTTACATTAAACATTGTTATAATAATATAACCAAAGAAGGAAAAAGTCTCATTTAAAACTCACTGAATGGAAGAATTCAAAACATCTACATAAAAAAAAAAATAAATCTAACCAATAGCATGTTAATAATTGTTTTAGAGTGACACAATTTTCACTGTTTGTGTCTTGTTATTTAAAAAGACAAGTTATTTTTTTGGTAAAACAAATAGATGTGCTTATTAGTAATGTGATGGTGGTTTCTAGTCCAGATAAGCCTTGTTTTCTAACAAGTCCATCGTTTCAATGCCAGAACTTAAGTTTATTATGTAAATCAGGAAGTCAGATCACAACTTTTTTCTTTGGGTAGGTTCTGATGAAGAAGTCATCATTTTCTCAGCTGACAGTCTTGCACAGATCATAGCATTCCTGGCTTTTCCTGCTCCAGAATGCAATTGCTTGAGTACTGCTTTTTGTGACAGCAGATTGCCATTTTAATTTTCTCTCAAATATTACTGACTTTGCTTCCAAGAACACCTGGAGGCAATTTGTTAATCCTTTTATTTTATATTTTTCATGTATTTTTTTAAAAGGAAGAATTCCGATGTCTTCATTTTTCTCCCCATTAAAAAGATATGAACGTAATAGGTAGATAGGCTGATAGGTAGATAGGCTGATAGGTAGATAGGCTGATAGGTAGAAGGATTTTAAGTTCTATCCCCACCACGTGACACATGCATTAATAAAACATTTCCAGTGATGGCCATCCAAGCATTCTTTAACACTTCCTGATTTTAGAGTATATTCATCTGATAAGTGATTTTAATTCTATTATTTTAACGGGTCTTAAAAGCATAGATAGCTGGAAATACATGGGGTTTTTAAAGCCTCCAAATTAACAAGTTTCCATAGTTCAAACAATGATATAGGACTGGTTTATCCAAGCTCGTGTGAAAAGCTGTAAATTACAAACCTCGTCAATAAGTGCAGACCCTTGCCCTCAGAGTAAATCAAGAAAAAAGAAGTGTCAAAATTTATCACTCTTTTTTCCTTTTTTTTTTTTTTTCCTAGCACATAACTCTAGGTTGACTCCTTTTTTTCCTTTCAAATAATTCTTCTACACCCATTCTTTCACACAGATTTTTTTAATGTCAGGTTGTGTATCATGCACTCACCCTACCTGACCCTCACACTTCAGCCTTTTCTTCACTGCATTTTTGGTCATGCATCACACCCAAACAGCTATTTTATTCTCTATATAAACACATACTTCATTGTTTTTTTGGCTCCAGCCAGAAAAAAAAAATATTTTGTGTTATAACAGTGCCAACAGCCAATTTTGAGTGAGTAACCATCTTTTATTTCTCATTAGAATAAATTAGAGGATGTTGGCTGTTGCTGTACTTGTCGATTACCAAAGTTTTCAATCTTTGATTTTAAGATAGGATTCCTGGGCCATGTAGACTGCAAAATGGATTGTCTTGCTAAAAAAATAAGTTTTGTGCATCCTTTCTACCTATGATTATTTTTTATCTATATAGATCTACACGTAGAGATTTTAATCAAAAGAATCAATGGAGAACAGTGCTGACACCCAATTTTCCTTACAACCCATCAGCTTCTTTTTCTGTGCTTTTGAGATTGTTTTATGCTTGTACTATTTCTGTGTGATAGTAACATCTACACAGTATTTCAATATTCTTTCTAAATGCTAGCTTAGTTCACTTTAGTAATGTCAAGAATGTTTTTATTGTGAAATAATCTTAGTTAAAGGTAAGAATAAAATAGAGAGATTGACTTCCTTGCTGAATTATGATGAGTCTGTTATGATAGAAGCATTGTCCATTCTGTTATAGTTACTGCTGATTTAATGATTCTGTTGTAAATTTTGTTTTGAAGAGATTTAAAGCTCCGTCATAAACATTTATCCCATCAGTAATATCTCTTGCAAGAACTCAGCTGATAGTCCATTTTTAAATGTTGCTTTCTAAATTAAATCAAATAAAAATAAGGTGAATTTACATATATTTAAGTCACAGAGGTGAATGAACTGTAGTGACTGGAAATCTAGGAAATTTTCTAAAAAGTTCTCTTGGAACAATGAACTCTGAATCAATTCAATAAATAGTTTTCAAAATTTTAAACCCATAGAATGTAGGATTTTATTTTACCTCCTTTACCTAATTTTCTTTTAACTGATTTTTCTATTTGTTCTTCAAACTTCTATTAAAAATGCTATTATTTATTTTATGTCCCTATCAATATTTTCATTACAGACTATGTATATATAAAGCTAGCTTACTGAAGATTTTTCGATATGCAATAATAGAAGCAAAAGTGTTTGTATAAGTGAATATGATGTCTAAGTAAAGATCAGAGTGGCAATATAAAACACTTTTATGATTGGGTGAAGGGCATTTGACTGTAACTCTGCAGAATTTCATGAAGTATCTGAAGAAGTTATTTTTCTGATTTCGTTCATTAAAACAATGAAATAAAATAATGGCTGTAAAGAAGGCTTCTAGATATTGCCATTCTTTTTGGTGCCTCAACATAGATGAATAGAAGTTTCCAGTATTGCACTATATCATTTCTTAACTGCACAGGGCAAAACTTTACCCTCTCTGCTCTTCAAATTTGTAAAATATGGCTTTCCCTTTCTGTCTACCAGTTAAAACTATGCCCCAAGTTTTCCATACCTTTCTCTTGACCTTTCATCCTTTTATTGGCTGATCTTGACAAATCCAGTATTACCTTATTTATACTCATCCAGAATGTTTCAGAATGGGTATTCATGTGTAGTCTGTAGACAGCAAGATTCTTCCTGGCCTCAGAACTGGCAGGAGGCATCTGAGAAGCAGACAAGACCTTCCTGATCCCTTCTTACTAATCCAGTATTACAAAAGGCCTCATGAGGATTTCTATTCTGAGATAATTTTTTTTTTTTACATAGATCTTCTTAATATAAATCCATGAATCCACCTCTCACTCCAGCTCTGCTATTATGCTATAGAGTAGCAGACTTAATGCACTGATCACAGTTTAAAACAAACTTAAAGTTAACCTCGGTTAACTGCACTACACTGTATCCCAGGGGCATCAGGATGACTGAGGCTTCAAGGTGTCAAGCAGCAGCTGAGTGTTATTGGGTGTAAACATGGATATGTAACATGAGTATAAAATGATAACAACATCTGTGATATAAAACAAGTTTCACTGTTTTTATGGCCAAGTATGACAGTTCTGTTGGCAGTTTCTTTGGGATATGTCAGCAGATCTTTACAGTGTGGTGGCAGTCATAGCTCAGAATTGTCTGAAGTGGAATGGCAATTCAGACCTGGAAGCTGATCCTTTCTAGGTACTGGCTTTTGGAAATTATTAAGTCTGCTTGTACTTTCCCATGAACATAAAACTGTTCTTGCCTCTTCCGACAATAATGGTGTCATACAGAAACACCTTTGATTTTACAGATAACCTGATTCTATGCAAAGGACATTCAGAGCATTTTAACATGTCTCATTTCTACTGAATCCTGTGACAGTAGCGCATACATTGCTATGACCTACACAGGAACTGCTGGTCAAAGCGAAGTATGAAAGTACATGATGAATCATTGAATTGATAAATGAAGGTTGGATGGTTGAGGAATTCTAACCAGATTTAATATACAATTTGCAGACAAAGAGAAAGCTGATATTGACTTCTTTTAAATATATTATGGTACTCACTATTTAATGACATGCCAAGAACCCTGGCTTGCATTAAATGAAGTTATACATCCAATTCCTTGTTGGAACTAGGGATTCAAATATTCAGTGTTTTTCCTACATATAGGAGAATTACTAGGGGAATAAGGAGTGTTAAAATCTTACCATCGTCAAATATTAAGCAAATTCACAGCGTAGAAGTCCAAAGTTAGTAATTTGCCTGGACCCTCAAAACCAATTCTTATCATGATGTTCTATTTTTCATCTACAGGTCACAGACACTTAAAATGGCTGTTTTCTCTTTTCAAAATAGGAAAAACCATGACATAGGATACTAAAATAGAATTATTTTCCAAAAATCAAACTGCAGGATAGGGACAAAAACTGGTATAGAAATATGTGTTTCTGAGTCACATAGTACAAAAAATCATGTTCTTCCATGTCCCTTCACACCACTTCCTACTTCAGGAAAAAAGATTTTGTTAATTCTATCAGATGTGAAACGTGGAAGCTGTGGAAACTACTTTTAAAGTTTTCTGATAACAAAACAATCCCAAGAGGGAAATCAACACTCACAGTAGAACAAAATTTGTCAGAGTTACAAGTAGGGATGTACTTCCCCCGGAGATAAACTAGAGATGAAAGGAAGGAATCTTTTTAAATGTGAACATAGCATCTTCAAGCTGAGTTTGTTTATATAAAACAAGAATAGATCCAGGACTTTGTTTTTCCTTTGATAGCATATATTGTTTATGTCAAATAAATCTTTCTAAGACTTTCATCAATCTAAAGTTCATTTTTAGCTCATACTGAATAAGAATTTATGTCATAAGGTGCTAGACCAGGATTGGATTTTGTTCCTATTTTTCAGGCTGGATTGATTTCTGCCTTCCTTTAAGTGGACTTGTTCTTGCATAGACTTTATAATGCTGTTACAAATATTGCAATCATTCATAGCAATGTAACAAAGATTCTTCGGTAAATCTCAAATAGCACTCCCAAGCCTCATTCTGCCTCACTCTGACTAAATGATTTATACTTGCACCTAAAAATTTAGAGTTAATTGCTTCTACAATATGGCATAGGGAAAGTGGGAAAAAAGCCCACCAAACTGCAAGTCCCCATCAATAATTATCATTCTTGAAGAAGTAATATTACTAGTCCCTTCTCTTTCTCTCTTAGGACAGTCAAAGATGACTTTTGAATGCTACTAAAAACTTTGTTTGGTAATTTACATAGCTTCACTTTAGGTTTGAAGACAGAGGAGCATTTTTTTGCATTCCAAGCTTACTATCCAGAAGCACATATGTAGGCTTTCTCTCTGTGTCAGAAATTGAGAGGATCAGAAGGAAACAAATTCTGGCAATATTCAACAGTAGATCACAGAATCACAATCACAGA
>VZRW01011792.1:95473-112588 GCA_013398125.1 Aegotheles bennettii | reverse complement strand
GGAGACCACCGCCAGGCCCGGGCTGTGGCCGGGCGGCTCACAAAAGGCCACGCTTAACCCTGCCGGAGGGCACCCGGCGGGAGCGCTGGGCCCGGCACTCGGCACTTTCCGGGCCGGGCAGCGCCCCCGGGGAGGGCCGGGCAGCCCGGCTGCCCGCGGGGGTGCGGGTGACCCGAGGTAGGTGCGTTACACCCGCCCTCACCGCCCCGGGAGCGGGCTCGCCAGGGTGGAAAAGGCGGCAGCGTTTATGGTTGCGTTTAGGGATTTTTTTTTTCTTTCTTTCTCTCTGTAAGTAGCGTTTGGTAGTGGTTGTTGGAAAAGAGGACAGGGCAAAACGCGTGCGAAGCTCAGCTCTTTCAGCGCGATTATTGAGCATTAGTTCGGCAGCATTCCTGCAATTCTCCGGGATACTTTTAACTTTCATGCTTACGGTGCTGTCTGGTTGCTGGTCAGTGTCTGTTCAGAGCATGTTTAAGTGACACGCGTGGTCGCTTTCTTATTTTTTCCTTTTCTTCCAAGCCGCCAAACTTTTCAGTCACTTCTAAATACCTTCCATTAATCTGAACTCTGATGCTGTCGCATTTAGCACAGTGCAGCCTCGTGTTAGGAAAAGTATGTTTAAAAATCTTGGAATTAGCCAGATACCACAAGCAAAATAATGCAGGACAGGCCACAAATAACTTTACTTTTTCTAAAAAAATCTCTCTTTGTCGGTGTTTTAAAATGTGCAGAGTGGCAACACACAAACGTACTTGTTTATACACAAAGAGTTTGTGTAAATGACATTTCAAGAGATACTTTGATACGGTTGTCACATGACTCTCTATTACGTGAGGTTTATTTAGCAATTTTACCATTAGATGCATGCTTTAGACTTCTTTGGCTCAATAGGCTTCCTAATTGCTGGAGTTTGCTAAGGGGCTGCAGCTTTTGTTTTATTTTAAAAACTTAGGATTCATTTCTATACCTAATGAAGGGTAAGAGATCTCACCAGGTTTTTTTGTGTTTCTTGGATGACTATATGTCTGTTTTTTAAACCTCTTCTTCATGTTCTTCTAATGTACAGACAAAGAAGAAACAGCTTTGCAGCAAAAGACTTGTAGTACCACATACAAATTTGTTGAACAATTGAAAAAATGAACTAGTTAATCATATAAAAAGTTAATCATATAAAAAGGAATATATGTAGTTTTGGATGCCTTTCTCAAGGCTGAGGCATTATAGCTGCTTGATTTTAAAAAGAATGTTAGAACTGGAGCTAAAATATTTTTTCTTGGGGCATTTATAGAAATATACTTTAAAGGAATGCTTTTTAAATGTTTTGGAATATATACGTTGCTTTCTAATTGCAGCTGTGCTAGTGAAGAGAAATTCACCAGCTTTTATAATTGTATCGGTGGTTCAGCTTGAACCTGGCCTGTTAAGTTATGGGAGATTTCTTCCACTTAAGACAAAGACTCTCATTTCTTAAAGCAAACTTTTAAGAGCCTACATATTCATTCATTACTCTTGAGCTCATTTATAAGGTTGGTGTAGTCTGGAGTGTAAAAGTGTGGGGAAATAGGAAATGCAGGAGTAATTTTTTCTTTTCCTTAGCTGGTGTTCTTTAAAGAGTCTCAATCTCTTTGGTTTTAGGCTATTCATAATAAAGTTTATTCATTACTCCTTATTGATACTGAAAGCAAGAAGAAAATTATTCTTGTCTGAATACTTACCTAGGTCCTGTAATACTCAATACTAAATTAGTTAAGGCAGATTTTTTTAATAAGATAATGGTGCTGTTTAAAATTGATTTTAATTTTTTTTTCCTCCTGGAAATGCTCTCAAGATAAATCAACGTAGCTAATTTCCAGATATTTTTTTCTGTGCTCTTTTTCAAATTTGATCTTTAAGAACTTGTGTGACCAAGTGATCTTTTTCCGACTGCAGATTGCACCGTTTCAGGTATTTCTGGAGTCTGTGTCTTTGCAGTGATCGCTGCAGTGTTAGTAGGTTTTTCACTTGCGTTACGAGATGCAGCTGTAGGCGTTTGCCGACAGTCTTACTGGCAAATTAGTATAAAAATTCTCTTCAAATAACTATTAATAAAGGCTCTTTTAGTATTGTTCCTAGTGTTCGATAAAAAGGAAACTATGGAACGTTGTACTAAAATGACATCTAAGGCTTCAGTTTCAGTCTTTCAGTTTATTCTTACTTTTTCAAGATTTAAAAAATACTAATATTTATTGAATGTGACCTTCGTTTGGGAAAAAATGAAATACTTTACTGGAAGCTAGAGACCATTTTAGTTTTGTTTTTATTTTATTTTTTTATTCTATAAAATGTATCTAAAGGTTTGTAAAGAAAAGACAAATGCTACCAATTCTTTTTTTTCCATCTCATTTTGGGCCTTAGCTATGTAAATGCTGAAATTCCTTCCTACCTGTTAAGTGTTTTTTTGGTGTAATAGTATCTATTTCTGAACTTAATCCCTGCGAACAGAGAAATAAGCTCTCTACTGACTGGTGCTATGATGAGACTGATGGCCTTTGGTAACAAGTTTTATAATGATAGTGTTTGCTACAGTTGTTTTTCCAGTGACTTCCCTGAGAAATAGAGAAATATAGCCCTGTAGGTGTTTTTAGCTTTCTCTCTAGATTTATGAGTGAAAAAATGTTTTAAACTAAGCTTTTGTAGGGCAGACAGAAAATCAACTGTTCTCATAAGAAATTTTGCCTTATGACTGTCCTTTCTTTATTCCTAACTTGAATATACTTAATTCAAAGGGCCATTACAGCAGCTATAATAAACTAGTGAAGGTCACTAAAAAGATAAACAGGGTCTTAAGGTTGTGTTTAATGGGGGATTTAAAAGTTTCAGTACTGTTTACAATGTTGTTAGTGTCAGTCCAATGTGTTAGAGTCCAGTTTTGGTTCGCCTGACTAACCCAGTGCTTTCTAAAATGTTTCAGCAGTTATGGAACCTGTCTGTTTAAAAACCTGTATGTAATAAAGCACAAGTGTTCAGATGTTCAGGAGAGGCAGGTTTTATAAAGGTTCCTGGGAAAAAAGGCTAATATTGCTTTAAAAAACATATGAAGCCTGGGAGAGAGTTTAGAGCAAGCAAGAGCACTATGGTGTTGACAGCTTTATATCCCTGTTGGGTAACATTCACTTACTAGAATTGGCGTCTCCTCTCAGTTAGTAATTCACTCCATAAGGATTAAAAATAATAAAAAAAAGGATGATTAATGGCTAGGAAACTTATATTTACAAAATTGTTGATTGCAATTCATGAACCTGTTTTTGTATGAATGGATGTGCATATATATATGTGTGCGTTGATTTTGAAGAGCATGGAAAATAAGCATGTAAAACCTCTGAAGGCAACTTAAAATGCCAGTATGCAGAATGAGCTGAAATAGGAACATAGAACCAAAATATAGCCAAGACACAGGTTCAGATCTGGAGAGGAAATGATTGCAAAAAATTTGCTGGTTAGATTAATTTGACACAATCTGATAGTAATATGTTCTTATTCATTTAGCTGTTAAAAATGTGTGATTTAATGTACAGAATATTAATAGAGGAGAAAACTTGTAGACAATACAAACTAAATGTTACGATTGGGATGTTAACCTGTAGCTGTGGTTACCGTGCTGGTACAAAGTCAGATGTACCAGCAATGTGGATGCAGTGACTCTTTGGAGCGCTGCCGCTAATTGCCGTAAGCCCCGTAAAGTTCTGATGTATCACAATCTTGTCTGCTTGGGTGTAGTTAGAAATCTGCTTTAATATATCTCTGGGGTGACAGAAATGCCGACTGAGGATGGTTAAAGAGCTATTTGTCAAAATTCACTCTGCAAAAATGTCACAGGGTTTGTGCTACCTTTTATATCTTTTACAAAGATTTAAGTACTTTACCTGGAGAGTAAATCCACTTCTGTGCAGACAGAAGAGTACAGCTTGGTCAAATTTGCTCCTCTGTTCTAAGTGGTTAGTTAACATTAAACTCTAAATGGTATCCTGAACAGAGTAACGAAGCGTGTTTCACTTGTCCGTATGAGTTGACTAAAGTGAAAGGTGAAGTTTTAGATAGTCTTCCTGCCTAGGTCCTAGATGAAGAGTATCTTCTTGCTGCCTGAAAGAAGTACGTAGCTATTTGAAAGAATTAAACGCATTGAAACACAGCATGAAAGCCGCAAATCCTTGTTAGTTCAGGAACCAACAGTATGTGAATGTATTTCATGTTTTATCTATTGCAGAATAGTTGGAAAATGTTGCCTTATCCTTTCATTAGGAATTATGAGGAAATGTAAATTCTTGGATTTTACATTTTTCTGATACATAATAAGGAAGAGACCTCTTCATTTAACAGGAACAGCAAGAAAAGCAAGACTGTGATTTCTTTTTCGTGACTGATGGTTAAAAATGAGGTCCTGGTCTTTTTGTTGATTTCCACCCCCCACCCCACTTTTCCAATCAAATTATGTCATGTAAATAGAATAAACAGAGCAGTCATTCCTGGAGGGTCATCTAGTGTATCAGCTGGATTTTTGCTGAGGTAGAAAAATAGTCTTTCTTTATGTGTTTTCAGTACTTGGTCTGTTATTAAAATAAAGACAGTTGGTTAAAATATACATGCAATTGAACATACACATTAAACAGAATACAGGGTATCCACCCATTCGGTGACCTAGGCATAATTTGATGTTTAGGGTAATTTTGGAACTCTAAGTTGCATCTGCATAAAGCCACCGACAATTTTGAATTCAAGATTTAAGATTAGCTGTGGTAAGACTGTATTTTTTCCTGCAACAGTTCCTAAGTGTTTCAAGTCATCTCCCTGCTTCCTCCCCACCCATGGCCACGTTAGTTAACTAGATGCTATTATTCTCATCACGAGCCAAAGGACAGAAAAAGAAACCAACATGTTTGAAAAAGTCAATGTTAATTCTTCCCTCCTTTATAAATTGAGTCCCGCCTTTTTTTAATTTCACTGTCTATTATTTATAAGGCTTTTGTTTGAAAATGTTAAGGTCGTCTCCTGTTAAGGTGATTCTGTCAGTGACTCCTCAGAATTGTTTTTATGCCTGAAGAAGATGGCAAAATCATATTAAAAACTTTAAAGGTGCCAATGAGGAAATGTACTTCCGAGAAATTAAATAACAACATATTTCTCGCTCAGAATTTAGATGAAGAATTCAGACATTGAAGGAAGAAAAACAGTATTAAACTTTTATTGTTATGAATAAACACTTTAAGGTGAGGTTTAAAGATTCCTTTCCTAAATACTTGATTTTTGAGAGTCTTATATTCTATTTAAGTTATTTTACTGTACTGAATATTTTATCTAGATTTAAAAGTAGAAAAAAACTGCCATAATGTAATTGTAATCAAGTCGTCATTTCAACAGACAGCTATGTCATGTTTAAAATTTCTCATTTGTAGCACGGACTTTCAGATGGTATCAGTTACTTTAAAATACCTTTAAAAGTATTTAGTTTAATACTCTTCATGGAAATGCTAGTTTGAATATTTATTTTTGCAGTTCCTTTGCATTATTGCTGTTCTCATTGGAGTTGTCTGTGTGGAATGGGGAGGAAAAGGGCTGCTATAGTGACTTGGATCTTAAGCAAGATACTTGGACCAGTAAGTTTTTTCTCACTTGCACTGACAGAGAAGATGGTAATACAGTATGGCATCTATGATGTTGTAAAATGAAGGCAGTTTTACTGCAGTCATGTATTTATATTTGCCAAACAGCTGTGTGACCTGTTTAGGAAAATTCTTAGTTTTGTGATAGAGCAGTCCACAACCTGCTTTTAAATCTTATTTTTAAACTTTTCAAAATAACTGAAAATCTGTAAAACTTCAGAAGATTTTTTTTTGAATCCCAAATTGCAAGGCATAGATAAGTTAGGCCTTTAATTACCATCCTTCATCATAATTTAGTTAAATTAGTAACTACTACTGTGCTTTAGGATTAAAGGCCGAGTTTTTCAAGGTATAAAGTATTACCCAGTCCCTTTGAATTGTTGCGATGGGGGTTTGTTTGAGATAACCTGTGCCTGATTCAGACTCTGTAACTACTGAACAAGCGTGCTCTGCTTTTGAAGCTCAAAGTGATTTTGAAACCAGCCCTCTGTGTTGAACGAGGAACCGATGCCCTTTCTAGCTTTGAAAAACGGTCTTGTGGTAATTGGTTCCTACTGTATGAAATGTCCTGGGTCATTGGTCCCCATGATGACATGTGTCACTAATGCAGGCGTAAGAAATAGTCGCAGCAGACAAAAGGCAGCTGAGTATTTGATGGCTTTTGAGAAATGTTTTCTAGCCTCCAGCCATACTAAAAAAAAAAAATTGTCCTCCAACAAGCTTTGTACTTGTTGCAGGCTGCTCATCAGTGTTGTTTCTGCTGTGGGGTTACATACAAATGAGTTTATGTTGGTTGATGGTACGAAAGATGGAAAATACACTTTGCCGTTTGATTTGGGGGGAATTGTTAGCCCCTCTAGATGAGGTTCTTGTGGCCATTCACAAAGTGTTGACTGCTTTAATGTGTGATATGTTCCCAGCCAGCAAGTTGTGTTGGCCATATTGTCTCAGTTGTAGAGTTAAGAATTTTTTTTCTCCAGAGTTTCTGTGCTTTGTACATAAGCCCGTATTGCAGCTATTGTGTGTGCTTTGTCCCCGTCTTCATTTGCATTGATCCAAATATTAGTAAGGGAAAAATACTTAATTTCTTATTTCCAATTTTATTTACTTTAGAGAACTTTAAAAAATACCTAGTATTTTAAGTTGTTTTTTTTTTTTTTAAATACCTGTGCTTGCTCTGCTGGTATCCCCTGAAGATTTACAAATATACCAAGATGCCAGCATTTGTCATTAGCAATTTAAGGCTGCTGACATTGTGAAACCCTTAGAGGCAACATTTGAAAGGTTTTTTATTTTTTTTTTTTAAGTGTAATTCTTGCTCTGATTTTTGAAGATGTGAATATTGATGTTGCTCATATCTGAGGACTGACGTAAAACCTCGTTTCAGAAGGCATTTCCACTTGGAATAAGGCTACACAAATAATTTACAGGATCACTTAAAAGACATTTGCATTGCTGGTATCCTGAGCCGATGCTGAGGCAGAGATCTTGTGTCTGAACTCAAGATATGTTTTAAATTTCCTGAAAAATGCTCAGTGATTATTGGTGTTACATGCAGTGATGTTAGGAAAAAAAGAGAATTGTCATTATTTGTATGAAGGCAACAAAAAGAACTCGAAGAACAGTGACAGGTAACTCTAGATAGAAGTTTAAGCATATGACTTGTTTTCTAAATAGAAAATTACCTGGCTAATAGTAAAAATTGTCGGTCATTTTGCTCTAACTGATGTCCTTGTATCAGATGGAGATGCGATATAAACACTCCGAGCACAACTGTACCTTGTTAGTAGCAATGTCAGCAGGGTAAAAAAGCTCAGAAAAAGACTAATAAAAATAACCTGTCAGACTATATTTTATGTGAAGCTGTGGCATCTCTTGAGATAACCATAAGCATGCTGCATTTTCAGACCTCAGTAGAAATGTCTCCCACGTAAATATGCTCCTTGCTTATTTGTTCCCCAAAGACACACGCTGCAATGAGAAGATGTTCTATTGACAGTAGACCTTTTCAAAAGCACTACATCTGACAAGAAATGTTGTGAGGGAAATTTGTTGTATCAAACCCCACGATTTATATTGCTGCGTACAGCCACAAAGTTACTTTCTCTCTCTCAGATGTTCTGTTTCTGTTTGTACCGTCTTGAGGAGAGGCCGAATCAGTCTGTTTTCACTTGTGTATCGCCGGCACTTCACTCTCTAGAAGTTGCTGACTTGTCTGCATTTGGACAGAAACTTCAGATATGTGAGGAAACTCGTGTAGAAGTATTTACCATCATGGTAATCTAAACTCACAGAGAGTGTTGTCATAAATTTAGCTGACAGGCATATATTGGAAATGAAGCATGTCATTTTCAAAACTATAACCAGACTATTTTTAGAGAGTAATATAAATTCATATTTTGAGCATATTTTGGTTTATATGAATTTCCATTATTTATATATTAAAATTAGATGTGCACAATTTCCAGCCTTATTATTTTGAATGGTTATTAAGAAATGTAGTTATAAATTACGAGTTATACAATACTTTGGAGTAAAAGGTGATTTTCATAATGTCTTTTCCCAACTTACAAATAACTTTTTTGCCATAATATGAACATGCTAGCAGAGCAACATGATAGATGTCTCTTTAAGTATCGTAGTAAAAGCAAATTACTTGTATTCTGAGGCTGTGGGTAGTTTATGTTGTTTTGGACCCATTTCCCAAGCAGTGATCGAAAACAGATTACAATAACAATTATACAGTCAGAAGATGCAATATCCATTTCTGTTTTAATTGAGTGAAAGAATAATAAAAACATCATTAAGAAAAATGAGGTGGACCTGTCATACACTCTACCAATTTTTAGACTTGGAGAAAATGCAGAGTAACAGAAGTGTGGGCTTTTTTTTTTATTTTTCCCCTTTTTTAAAGTCAAGTTTGTCGCTCAAGCTAGAAGCTTGGATGGTAGACTTCATATGGGCTGCTATGAGCAAGTATGCAGTAAGTAGGCGTACTGCTTGACATTAAAGCTCAAGCTAGGCATTATCTAAGTGTCTGGGTTTGGCTTAATAATTAATGTAATGTTTCTGTCATTGGTTTGAGCTTTCCTGATTATATTAATATGATGACAGTGTCATACCAACCTAGCAAATAAATGAGCTCGGAGAATGCCATGGGCAGGTAGAAAGTAGTAAAAAAGACTTCTTATCCTTCAAAATAAAATGTTGTACTACTTTATGGTTTTTTTCCATATTTTGCCTCTCCAATTCTGCGGACACGTGTGCCAGTAAGAGTACTTGATCTCTTAAGACATTGCTACTTGGGACTGACCCTTCTGTGACCCTTTGTTTACCTCATCATCTCAGTCTTCTGATCAAAACCCTGTAGACAGGCCCCGTGCTGGGTGCGCACTGCAGCTGTGTACTTCTTGAAGAGGGACCTAACTGGAGTGAAACCCCGAGGCTGGGGAAACCCGGCTCTCCATTTTCTCTGCAGATGAGTCCTAGAGCTGTAAGCAGAAGTGTCCTTTCTGCCGCACCATACGTGGAAAGACAGATCCTCTCTACGGTAGCCTTGGCTCTAGTCGTGTGCCATACAGCTTTACAAATCAACATTTGGAATGGCATCCGGAAGTGAACCGGGAGCCAGTTCAGCCTTTGGAGAGCAGATGTAATCTGCTTTCTTTGGCTGACACCTCCAAGTGAGCACATGCACTTGCACCAGCAGAAGTATCTGATTCTCCAGCGTAGCTCTGTGGATGTAGTGTAGCAATTCAGCCTATGGAGCCCCAAAAGCATGGATTGCTGACTCCTAATTCGTGAATCCACCCACAGTAGGTAGGTTCTTTCTGCTTTCTCCCCAAAATACCGCTAACTGGCTGAACAAAGTAAGCGTACTGTGCACACCTGAGAAAGAGGATGTACCTGTTAACTCTTGTTCCTTGACCTCATTACTTGTTTGATAAAGATGTGATAGTTAGTAAAAGCTGTTAGATTAATGTGACCTGCTGGCTGATAAAAGTAAATGTTCCTAAAATGATAGTGTTCAAATGAATAGTTGTCAAATGTGTGATCTTTGTGAAGTTGTGCAGTGCTTCACCCATAGCTCTTGATCTTCTGTCCTTGAAAAAGAAGGAATATAAGAGATTGCCACTCAGAAGTTGCTCTCTCTCTGCAGGGGTATGGGATGTGGAAGATTGGAGTTATAAGTGAAGACCAAGGCCCAGATGCCAGGTCCTGACCCGTAATGGGCCGTGGGTGTGGGCTGCCATGATGTTGCCACAGCAGTAGCTGAACCTTTGCTGAAAGCGTAGCAGGGTGAAGGGCCCCATCAAAAACTATTGAGTTTGTTTACATTTATTCTGAGACAGTGTTTAATGTGGTTTGCCCTATTGCATGCCTGCTTGTAACTTTTGCCCGTAACCATTTCTGCCATATCTCTTTATCTCACTTAGAACTGAGGTTTTCTAATGCCACCAGTATCTAAAAGACATGAGGGAAGGAAGCAAGGATTATCGATCCATTCAGCTTGTTTTGCAGCTGGGACTTGCAATTGGGCTTGAAGACAGAGATGTAGGTGCAGCAGTTATGTTTAGACAATCCATCCGCTGTTTATCAGGTAGCATGAAGGAGGGGTGGTACAGTTTCTTCTTCTTGCCAGGGAGTGGTTCACAGAGACATGAAGGTGAAAAGAGCTAGCTGGTGGCTCCCAGTGGAGATCCCAAAACAGGCCCGAGTGTGGTATGCAGCTCCTCTTCAGGAATAAAACCTCAAACCAGCTCCAACAGCTTTTCTGCTACATTCCAGGGGACTTATCCCAGTACCAGGAGACTAGTTAACAGAGCCTTCATTAAAATGCTTTTGCTGGAAGATGTTTTTTTTGCTTTAAAAATTACATAATAGGGTGACATCTGCTAGCACTGCTGAAGTTAACGGCTTACTAGTGGTTCCAGTTTTCAGGGTTTAAAAATGTTGGTCATTAAAATTAATTCTGGGTGGAAGTTGGTATAGAGAGTCTTAGCCCATTAGGCGAGTTTTGTTATGTAGCTGGGAGAAAAACAACAGAAAGAAAATCCCCAAACCAAAAACCTCTCCTGAACTCTGAACTTAAAAACAAGTTACAGAAAACAAAACCTAAAACTTATAGGAAATTAATGGCTTAAGATGATTTCTTTTTTGAAAAAAGCCAGTTTAATTTAAAAGCGTTTCCTTCACCAGTTTTGTGTGAAATTAGTATATTTTCTATTAGTTCATAGTATAAATTGTTGCTGTGGGGTATTTTTCCTTCTTTTTTAAACTGGGAAACAAGTTGAAACAAGTGAGCTGTTTTATTTAGGAAAAATGTAGCTATAGTGTCTTCACCTGTGCCTTTCAATTTGAACTGGAAAGCCTGTGTGTGGTTCTGGCTGAAGGCGCAGCACTGGTATGGCCGCAGGCGTTCTGCACGTCGAGGGGCTGGCTGGCAGGGGAAGCTGATCTTTCTGCTAGAACAACAGGGGTATCTCCTTGTGCTGCCTTCTGACTCAGGCTCCCTTAAAAAAACCGTATTTTGAGGTCTGGGTTATCATGGCTCTCACTTTTCACTCATTCAGGTGCAGAGCTGGGAGTGCTGTATTCTCCTGTTTAATTCCTTCTGCCTCCTGGCTGCCCTGCGTGGCTGTCCCTGGGCTAACAGGGTAGCACGAAGCTGCAGTGGCTGCTATCTTTCTAGCCCTTTGGACCCAACCAGCATGACAGATTTGAAGTCTAGGTTGAGTTAATGCAACTAGTTTAGCGAAGAAGGTTAGTTGCCAGAAGCAGCTGATCCACTTTGACTAACAAAAGGCCTTATCTCCCGTGAGTAACACTTCTGTCCCAGACACACAGCAGGAGAGACTGTGCTGGAGGTAAATACCTTGTATCCCTCTTCATTTCACATTTCTTGTTCTTCTCAACACATGCTCTGAATACTGCTTTTCTTTTATACAATTTCCTGAGAAATTCAAGTATTATCAAATCAAGTTATGAATCTCGTAATATGTTTCTGTGGTGGGATAGTGGCTTGGAATATTTTGTGTTAAACAGCAAAGCTGTTATTTCAGCTAGGAGAAGGATTCTTTGGCTAGTGAAGCTGTCAGAAGCAGGGGACATCTGCAGAGACGTTAGTGACTTCTTTATAAAATTTCCTGAGATCTGGGATAGTTGCGATGGTTGGGAGACGGAAGCCACAGAAAGGACTGGAAACTGAAGAAGGATGTAAATAATATCTTGTGGTTTGCAGTCACCATTGGCTAAAATATAATATGTAGAAATGCATTTCCTGCCTACAGATTTATTGAATATGCAAAGCCAGAAAAAATAACTGAGGAGGAGGAGAAAGATGTTGTCCTCAGTTTTACTTCCTCTGGCCCTCCTAAGAAGAAAAATTCTACAGTAAGGTTATTTAACACAATTTTGTTTCTTTGGCAAATGTTGTATTAAAGTCATCTGTGGAGTGATCTCTTCTTTACCAAATTGCATCTTGGAACAAATTATTTGCAACGGGCTTACAAACCTGTGAAGAGTAGGAGTTTAACAGCCCCACGTTACCAGTTGTATGCAAAATCCGATATCTCACATTTTGTCTAGAACACATTGAAGAGCAGAGGATTAGCAGAAAGTAAGGTCCTTGTTTTTAAACAAAACCTTTTGCTGTAATGAGGTGCCTGGTGCCTTTGTTTTGCATAGGACTGTACAGTTGCAAAGATCCTGATGCGGTCTCCTGTATTTGACACGGAGATTTCCTGCTGGCCTCCTGTCAGTGTGCACACACAGCTTTCTTCACATGGTTCTGAGTGGTTAGTGACACACAACTGCAAAGTCATTCCTCCAGTCCCCAGTAAAAAAGATTTACAGTGGAAGAATTCTCAGCCTCCTAATGAGACTGTCGTAAGCTGATGCTTGATACGTAAGAGGCTGAAATACAGTCCATTTACCCAAACCAAGCATTTATTGTAAATAAGTTACGTGCCAACAGCTTATATTCTGTCCAATTTAATTATATTTCATAATTTATGGGGTAGCTTGAAAGTGAGCCTTAATGGATGTGACTAACCCTTGCTGAAATGTGTGAGCTCTGTCTCTTCAACCCCGTCACTGAATTGCACGGGCACTGGCTGAGCCTCGGACCTGCTTCAAGCCTGATCCTTCTTGAGTGTGAATAGTCATGGACGTGCAGCACTGTGGAAATGATACAGCTGTGTCTGATCGGCCTGTCATTGTGTATCCTGTATCTGCAGCCCTCAGCTGGACTCTGCAGGATTTTCTGGGGAAGATCTCACATCACCACCAGCTACAACTACACTGTGATTTAAGTGAAAGTGGTGTTGAGATCAGAACGAAAAACTGTTTTTTCAAATACGATTTGTTGTCCTTCCTCTTAGAAAAAAAACACATTATGGAATGCAGTTGATCTTTTCTCATTATGAATTTATCTTCTGTTGTTGTATGTGATCTTAAAGGTCTTTTCCAACCTGAATGATTCTATGTTTGTTCAGCTAGTCAAGTCTTGAATAGAAACCTTCTGATTATTAGCATATGCAGTAGGTTTTCATTTCTGATCACTTCAGGATTTGCAGTTTACACCGTCTTGAAGAAATTACACACTGAAGCTTTGAAGCTTCACTTTTTTTTCCCCTTTCTTTTTTTCTTGGTGGTGTAAAGTTTTTCAGAATAGAAATTATGGATTTTTGTTGCACTAGAATGTAGGATGGCTGTCTTTGGTGCAGAAGTTCAGATATTTCTGAATAACTGAAAGCTGTCAAACCTAATTGGTTTCTGCCTTTTCAATTAGAGCTGCGGGATGTGAGGAGGAAAACTGGCAAACTTCTCCTGTGCTGCATGGATGCTGATTTCTGCCTTTTAAACTACTTTTTTCAATTTAGGTTCATTTTTCAAATTTGTTTAAAAGAAAGGGAAAGAGAGTTAAATACCAAATTGGTACATGTAAGGTCAGCTCTATTGCAGCACAAAGAGAAATAAAAGGACTGCTTTCTCATCACTACCTTTGCGGGATAAAGGGCTCTCGCCTAAAATAAAAACAGAAGCAGATTAGGTTTAGGAAATGTTTGTAGTTTGATTGCTTCCTGTGGTTATTGCCAGTTGTGGAAGCATGCTTTATTGTTAAATACATGGAATCTTTATCTAGATAATTTCCCCAAGATGACCCATGTTTTGCTAATTGAGCTTCCTAGTCTCTATCGCAGAGTAAGGGTCTCATCTTAGAAGTCCAACTGAAGTTGCTCGTAATTCAGTGTTTTGAGGTGTGCGTTGGAATAAACATTTGTGGATTCTGCTCTTGCTGTTACCTAGACTTTTTTTTCCTTTCTCTTTTCTCTGTATTGGAAAGACTAGTTTAGAGAATGACCCACGTTACAGTCTCTGCTGGGGAAAATGTTTTCTGCATACAGTAATGAAGAATATTCAGTAGTTTCTGAATTTTCGGATAAATGTCCTGGTTTCTGAACTCCCCAACCATAGAAATTTGCTTTGTCTTTGAGAGGTTACTTTGCGTGTGTGTTTGTGTTCTGTTTTAAAAAAAACCCCAACAATAGATCAACCAAACAAAAATGCCAACAAACAAACCTTAAAAACCTAAAGCACAACAGCAACAACAAAAACCAACAAAAACTTTATTTTCCACTTTCTTCATTTGATAAAAATCTCTCCACTGTAGAATGATTTCCTTTGGGTTTGACATCACCATTTGATCTCGGTTTTTAATAATTTTGGTGGGTTTCACTCCCAGAAGAAAACATGCTTGTGCTGGGAAGTATTCCCACTAGAAATCTGGGAAGTCTTAAAACCTCGTGTTACTCAGGGCTAAGAACTGGCTTCTTTATTAATTCCCTGCTAGACAACCCCTGTACAGTAAATCTTTCCATAACGCCGTGCTGTTGAAATTAATCAAGCTGATGTTTGGAAATTGTTCAAATTAGATTAAATTAAATAACACCTAGACCGGGCTCAAAACTTGTGCTGATGGAAACAGATTTTAATCTAAAAAGACATGAATTTTATTGCTGTCTCTTCTTATTGGTTGATCTTCATATTATACTTATTAGGACTCACAAGTGCTGCTCCCTATTTAATGGCTGGAGAAGTAAGCGGCTGAAATAGTTTAACCTCCTCCTCAGCTTTCTGTACCCTTTTCTTTTTTGCTTTAGGTGCCAGGCCTATAATGGTTATGTGAAAGTGGACAGTGCCTAAAAGTTCAGTGCTGATAGCATCGCTTTTGAATTTGCTCTAAAGCATGCATTGAACAAAGTATCATTTGCAGGTGAACAAAGGAAACAGTGCCGGACTTGCTGTCTGCTCTGTTAGAAATTTACAGCATTTACTTACAAATCTTACAACTAAAAATGTTTTCCAGGGAGCTGCATGACTGCAATTTGATAATACTTTTAACTGACTCCATTTTTTTTTTTTTTGTAAAGATGAATGTTTTATGAAGCAGAGTGCCCAGAGTTTTCACTTATTGAATGAAATACCTATTTCTCTTTCATTCATTTAAGAGTGGATTGCTCACTGGTGAAATAAAGCTATAGATTGAAATGGGCAATGAGGAGAAAATGTGCATTTGCACACATTTACTTTTTTCTTAATTTCTTCACCTTAGAAGAGTCCAGCAAAATATGAAACTACGTTTACAAAGTCTTCTCTGTACGTTGCAGCTTTTCTGTGAAAGCAAGAGCAGAGATCAAATCCCATCTCTGATTATTTTTATTATTTTTTTTTAAAATATGTTATACAAAGGTACCAGTTGCTGCTAGCCATTCTGTTCTTCTGGGTAGTAGTGGGAACAGTTTTTCCCTGTTCTTTTCCATGGATTAGGAGGAATTCTTCCTGCGTATGGATGTCCTTATGAAAGCCTTTATGTAGATCTTGTTTTATACTCCCCTAATATATTATGCAGATGCTATCTGTATGGGGTCAAAGCTTTGTGAGGAGCACGGAAGAGCAGCTTATAAGTCAGTTAAGTGAATTAACATCAAGGAGAAAAAGTCTTTTGTATAATTTGTAATCATTATTAAACTTTTTTGTGCATTCCAGCATTATATTCATCCTTTAAGGAAACAAGCTGTTTCCTTTTTAGCCCTCAGATTACCCCTTGTTTTCTTCATGTGTGAAAATCAGTGCCGTATGTCATCTACCATGAGCTGTACAGCATCATTCGCTGCAGCATCTCTCTAAAGCTGGGAGAGCGAATGCACGGAAGCTCAGTGCAGAAGGGACCTTAGCCTTTTTTTTTTTTTTTTTTGTGCGTGTGCATGGGAGAGGGAGGATGACAATAGTTCTGGCTGATCAGGCATTAGGGAAAGAGTTGAGAATTTTCAGGATTGATAAGGCTGACTTGCATTGCTGTAGCACTGCATGCATGACTTCATTCTGGATGCTTGATCATCCTGCTCTCAGAGTATTGCTGTAAGTTCTTCAATTGGAGTGATAACGAGCAGTGACTAACTTGCATTGCTTTTCTGTAAGGGCCTTGAAGTGACCTGGAGGTGTAATATATGCATCTAAGAGCAAGATGTGGTGTATAGCAGTGTGTAAGGAGCATAACTGCAGATGTTTTTTATTTCTGATTCCAACATGCTGGAAATATGTCTATTTGTTTTTCAGATAATATCAGGAAACAGAGAAGTTAGAGACAATAAATCCATTGGAGATGTTATAGCTTAACTCTCCAGTGTGAAATAGAGAGCCAAGCAGATGGAACTTCCTCAGAGTGAGATTTAATAGGAAATAAGTTGGATTACTGTTGTTTTTTAGTAGAACAGGATTTGTATTAAAATTCCAGACTATAGTGAGAGGCATGAGAATGGGCTAGCAATGACAGATGTGGTAACCTGCCCTTTGCTCTCTGTTTTTAAGGTACTAATAGCAGCTTATCATCAGTTATGCCGGGTCACTGAGTTCAGAGATGGTTTTGCGAAAGCTGTTTCTGTAACAGGGTCCCTGAAAGCATGGGTAGCAGGAAGGGGCAGGAAAGTCGTCATGGGCTAGAGTCCCAGGGGTCCTTTGTGCCATCCATAAGGGATGTCATGTTCAGCATCATTCTAGCATTTGAGATCCTGTTTTGTGATGGGACAGTAAACAAGTGTGGAGAATAGGTGCTGAAAGGGTGGAAAGACTGTTGTGTGACAAGACAAGCATCCAGCCGGAGGATAAAAGATGCTGTGGCATCCCTCTCATCAGCCTGCATTTACCTGCTTTTTCCGTCTTGCCAAAATGTAGCTTATGCAACTGATATCACAGCCTCAGCATCCGGCCAAGTATCTGAATCTGTTGTTAAGACATTAACAGCTCCATCAAAAGTGCTGCGACGGACTGTATGTTCAACAGAAGGGGAAGTTTGTTGCTTATGGAGGTTAAATTTAATTTTAACTGGTTAAATGATTCGTGGACGAGTAGAATTCAGTTTTTAACCTTTGCTTGGAATAGAAATTTTGTCATTGATTTCAGAGGAGCAGAATCAGCC
>VZRW01011792.1:74398-95454 GCA_013398125.1 Aegotheles bennettii | reverse complement strand
CAAGATTTCCCCCCCCCCCCCCCCCCCTTTTTTTTTTTTTAGCACTGTATGCTAAAATTTGGCTGCTTGAACTTGAAAAATGCATCAGTTTAACCCAGAATGAAGCAGTGAAGAGGGAGCAGCATCAATGTGATGCTGTAACCTACTTACACGTTACTTCAGGATGTATTTGTAAAACAACTAAAACACATCAGCTGGATATTGCAGCTTATAGCTGTTGCTGGTGGCCTGCAGTTAGAATGTCAGATTAGGAACTGCTCTGTGCCAGATAGGTCACAAAGTGAGAGTTGTGTATCTAAAATATATTTTAAAATAAATCTAGTCCCTACAAATTCAAGAAAAGGAGGATTTAAGTCACTTATTAGTTGTTACTGATGTGACTGTATCTATTTTAGGGCAGGGTGACTCTTCTGAAGGGGTATAGAACTACTGGTTTGTAGATACTGAACCTACTGATAGTAGATGATCTTGAAGATATTTAACTGACTTTGTACAGGAGAACTGAAATGTGGCTTTCTCTTTATTTTCCCTTAAAGAAGTGCCTGGTCCAGGAATACAGTGATTTGTGTCTTGCCTTTCATAAATGCACTCATTTATTTTTCATAGTTGTTATCTACTGGAATTGGTTATATTTCATTCTGAAGAACAGGAGAGGTGAACTTTCTGTCAGTATTACGAGCCTTACATAGCACATTTGGAGAACTGCTTTAGGCTGAGATTTATCTCTGCCCCAGTATTTCCTAGTTTATCTAGGGGCTAAGAAATGGCATGTAAACAATTAATAAATTTCTGTGACCAGAGCTAATGGTTTTTCCTTTGCCAGCCCCTGACCTGCAGCAGGCGATGGAAATGGCTGTGCAGTTTTGTAGGTTTTTTTGTCTGTTCCATCTGCCCTCCATGCATGTGCTTTGAGTACTATAGGGCCAGCTCCTGCAAATTGGCTTGTTTCTCTGCTGTCTGTAACACTGAATCCCTTTAAGTTCATGCCCCACAATTTATTGCCATAGATGACTTGATCCTGTAACCACAAATGTAAATTTACAATAAAACAGAAGAAAATTGAATCCAGACCACCCCCTGAATTTTCCACTTCTGTGATTCCTCCTCATCCTTGATCCTCTTTCGAAGAGAGCTGTTCTCACTCTCTTCATACATGCAGTCAGCAACACAGCCACTGGCCGCTCTGGATCTACATGACCATCAGCTGCCAACACGAGATTATTGTTTTCAGCAAAATCAATGCAAGGGTATTTTCCTTGCACAGTGAGAAGACTGGCCACGGTCTGAAAATGTGCAAATAAGCCTTTCCCAGCCAAGAACTGCAGAAGGGACTAGCCCCTGCTCATTCTTCCATACGTTCACTGTGTGGAAAGGAACAGAAGCAGCACTTTTGTGTCAGATTTTCATTTGGCTGAATGTGGAGAAGCTCTGACCTGAAAGAATAGGGACATTCATGAAACTGTAGAAAACTTCTGCAATGTTGAAAAGGTCTTATTAGGAAATCTTGTTCGTCCTCATGCTGACTGTGATTCTGTTCCTGAATTGTATTCTCTGGAGCTTTTTCTGTGGTTTTTAAATGAGTCAAGTGATGAGACTTCAGTATTTCCCTTGGAAAGAAAACAAAAGCTATCCCACAGGGAAGAAAGGCAGATTTCCACTTAAGATGAGCCTTCTAGGAGGTGTTTTAATTTACAGCTTTAATCATAGATGTATGGCACACTTCTTGTTCCTCTCTTATTGATGCATTTGTTTGTGTTTTTTTTCATCTAGGTTTGATGATTCCAGTCTTTTGTGTGGTGGAGCAGTCGGATGCCTCTCTTGAATATGATAACCGAGAAGAGCATGCTGAGTTCGTTCTGGTTCGCAAAGATGTGCTCTTTAGCCAGCTGGTGGAGACAGCGCTCCTGGCTCTGGGGTATTCCCACAGTTCTGCAGCTCAGGCACAAGGTATTCAACAAAGTTCTTCTCCCCTTTCTTTGCACTGGCAGAAGACAGCACCTGAGGTTGTTTGATGTAAGGAGAAAGCAAGAAAATTGGTGGCAAATCTTGGAAGTGGTTGTATCAGCTGTGTTGATTGTTTAATCTTAAACTAGGTGTACAACAAGCCCTACCTTGTTAGCCTGTCTAGAAAGCATTAGCTGGATCTTGCTGAAGTGTGAAACATGGTGATAATGATCAGTCAACATATTCATGACGCATTTGTTCTGTACCAGGGGCAGGGTGCTGCTTCGAGGAAGTCAGCACAGAAGAGCTGGATAGAAAGAACCTCGAGGTGTACACCTAGATGGTATCTAGTATTTCTCTTTGTATCAGGGCCATTTTGAGCAGCATATTATAGTCTTTCATTTTTAAAATTATGCATTGTATGTAATGATTATATATATACGTGCTGTCTTTATGGTCAATAGTAGTGCTAAACTTGCAGGCTGATTTCTCTATTTTCACTTACCTGCTGTATAGCTACAAAGCCATTTGTAAAGCTCTACAGTCCCTTCCACTTAAGAGATGATTCTCCAGTAGCAGCGAAATCTTAAAATAAACAAAGCTTTCCTCTGTCTACCCAAAATATCAGCTTGAAAGAAACAAACCTAAAATCCTAATCTTGAGAGAGACGGGCAGGATGTGATGGGTTGGGAGAAATCTTCCCAGAATGAACTTTGCGTTTCAAGAGGCTTTTTTATACTAAACTGGAATAACCTATTTCAGTGCTTATTCTTTTGGATGAGAAGCCTTTAAGTTTCAGTTTCATCTCCATGTCACCAGTAAAACCTCTGCACATTTAAAGTAGCTTAATAGAAGCTTTGCCTCGGGATTTGGGTTTTATCTGCTGGTTTTAGTTATTTTGTATAGCTAGGTGTTTGAACGTGTGAACAGAGGGAGCAGCGGTGGTGTTGAATCCAGGAGTTCCAGGCAGTGGCTAATAGCAGAGGCTCTTTGTACCAACTTCTTTCCAAGCAGGATGATAGTGATTCATTTCCTCTGTCAGCCTCTGCTCTGTGAGAGAGGTTCAGGTTCTTTATACAGGCAGAGCTCATGCCCATTTGTTTATTTACACAATATGTTAATAAAAGCTCTACAAAAAGGTAGTTGTTTTGTTTTTTAATATGAAACATTTCATGTCATTTTAGGGACGCTTTTTTTCTGAACGTAAAAGGTCAGCATAACCCACTGTTTCCATCCTGGTGAGCCAGCTTCCTGTTTGACAGCACTATCCATCTCAGTTAACACAGCTACTCAACGTGTTGCAAGCTAACATGTGGAACACGCTGCATTAGGTGGCCAAGATTTGATTCTTGGCACTTATGAAGGGGAGTGGGCTTTGCAAGAAACCTGCTCCAAGGTGGCATGCCATTCAGTGCAGTGATCCATGCTGTCTGAGTGTCTCACTTGGGGGAACCTGCTTTTGCAGCATCTCTCTGTTGTGAGAATAGGAGAGACAGATTGACTCACGAAGGATATTAGTCACTGTGCAGGGCGGAAATGGCCACTGCGTTTTTGAACTACAGGCTTTGACAATGAGCAGGTTCAGATACTAATCTGTTGTGTGATGTGTTGCTTGAATAACTCGTCTAGAAAGTAAAATTCTCTAATTGTTGTGATTCTTCTGAAAGAAAAGACTTTGGCATTTTTGTCTTTAAGGCAGCAATTACCTTCCACTAGAAAGCATCAGATGGTATAATACTTAGAAATGACAGAAAGTACCTTAAAGATCCGTCAGCTAGCAAATCACTTGCTTGATCCGTTTATTTACCTTCACACTGAAGGACCAGTTTTCCAAAGTCTTTCTTATATCCTGGGCAAATTCTGCAGGTCGTGCTGATTTAAGACACGAAGCTGAAGCATGCAGCATGTTCTGTAGTATATTGCTTCTGTGCTAGCTGTCTGCAAGCTGAGAGATAAGGTACAGGCAGAGACAGAGTGCTAATAGATCTCTGAGATTGTTTAGTTTAATGAGAAAACTTATAGAATATTTGGCTATAATCTGTCAACTAGGGTTGACAGAAGCATGCTGCTAAATCATTGATATAAGGATTTATTTGGGAACACAATTTTCTGATATTAGAAAGAGGAAAACAAATAAAGCTATTTGCTTTATTCATTCTGGTTATAGGAAAAGTCTGCTTCTGTTTTAGTGTGTTTTAGTGCTCGGGGTTGATTTCATTTAGCAATATACATCGATAAACAGTCACTTAGTTCTTTTTTATGCTTTATGATCAGCTGAATTACAGGATCTGCATGAGAAGTTGAAGATCCTCAGGTGCATTTTTCAAAATGGTAAAGCTTTGAACAACATGCTGTGCAAAACACTGACATGAGTAGGTGTCCCCATGTCCTCCAGGGACAAAGTAAATGTGAGCTTGTCAAAGCTTTTGTATTGTAAAGGCTGTCTAAGCTGTAATGTAGCGTGTAATAATTGTCACCTTTTGAGTTGGGAAAGTGTTTCATTTCGCCCCCATCTTGTTTTGGATGTCTGTGAGAGGAGTAGCAATGTTCACTTCATCTTGTGGGAAACATCTTGCCTTTGCCTGTTTCTTTTAGAACAGGGTCTCCAGTGACAGATAAAAGAGCTAGTTGTGGGGGAAAAGAGGAGTTGTGGCAGCAGAGAGAATTGCTGTGCAATTTCACACCGCCTTCGCTGCGGTTCGCCATGGCACTTCTACAGACCTGCTGAGACTCGAGCAGGCGGTGTGTGCCTTGCGTGTAGAGCCCTGCTTCACACTTGCCAGCTGTACGGCGGCACGGCAGAGTCTGGGTGCCAGAAAGGAAACGTGGCACAGAGGAGTAGGTGGTGCGTTGCCTCCCCAAGGGATCTTTGTGCCCAGATAGGCCCTGCCGTGGGCTTGCCTGCCTGCCTGGGCAGCAGCCTCGAGCTGCAGAGCTCCCCAAGGAGGTGATGCCATGTCCAAGCACATGAGCTGCAGCCTGCACACACAGCTGCCACCTGGCCTGGAGCCTCACGTACTGGCTCACGGTCACTTGGCTTATCATGGCTAATTTTTAGCCCTGGTCATTAGGTAAATTGAGAAGTCTTAGCATAAATAATCTTGAGACAAATATGTATCAGGAGCTTTACATTAAGGTGGCCCCATACCTCACTGGAAGAAGCTCTTTATTCCCACACAGTTTGAGCAGGACACATTTATTCCACAAACAGCTGGTTGTGAACATTTTTTGTTGATGGTGGCGAGAGCAGAGACTTTTCCAGCGAGTGCTGCCCTCGTGAAACTTCCCTTTTCTGACAGGAGCTGTGAAAAGTCTTCTGGAACAGCATGGGAATTTGTTAACAGCTTGGCACTGGGGTGTGAAAGTTGGTGGTGTGAATGGCAACAAAGGTTTAATAAACATTTATGTATTTTTCTTTCATCACTTGAGTCTACACCTGACACTAGGGAACCTGCTACACGTGCCTTCTGGAGAGGAAAAGTGTCATGCTTTAAAGGGGCACCTGTGCTGTGTGTACTTTAATAAAACTTACATGCCCTGATGCGATTTTTAATTTTTTTTTATTTATTTATTTGGTGGGTGGGGTATTCTGATTGGTCTGTGCAAGAGAAGGGAACTGGTAAGGACTGCATACGGTATAGAGTGCTGAGTGTTGGGACCAAAGTAGTATGAAAGCAGCTCCAGTCTGGAGTGCCCTGTGTGCAGTCCTGCAGGTTTGGGACCTGCTTTAAAAGCTAATCAGCTCCTCCTCAGTGTGGGGTGAAGGAAGAGCAGTGCTAGCTTAATACTTTTAGCAAGCTCTACTACCTTCAAATCCATATGAAAAAGAAAAAAAGTGAGATTTCCTGTGGATATATGTATGTATTTTTTTTTCTTTCAGCCAGTTTCTTGTTAGCTGTCATGAGTGTATACACAGACCTGGTGCACACTGTCAGCAAAAGCTTGCAAAGCAGCATGGACCATTGAAATGGAGTTTGCCTTCTCCCAGGTGCTTCTGCTAGGTGTGTCGGCAGGGCAGTGTGGAGTGCCTGCTCTGACTGCTGTCTGTGGGCAGCTTTAGCCAGGCACTGACAAAGTAGTTGCTTGTGTTAGTTGCTGTGTGTGGCCACCACAAGGAAAGGGGTGTACAGAAGAGTGAAATGGTGCCGAGGTGCCAAGTGGAGCAGAAGGAGGGGTGAGAAAACAGCGGAGGGAAGTTAACACAGAGCAAGAGAAACATTAGATCTTTCCCATTCCTGTCAGTGTAGAGATTGCCAAGCTCTGGTTCTTAAGCAATGTATTGCCATGAGCAGAGCCATTGCAAGAAGCAGTGTTTTGTGTTAGTGCCTTGGAGAAACCTCTTCATGCTGCTCGGTTTCTTCTAGTGCTGTGTACTGACTGAAGAGTAGGAAGCCTTGTGGCTGCAAAGAGCTGGAGTGGCTGGTTGGAGGGGAAGGCTGGAAGGAGAGGCTGGCAGTGGTCAGTGGGGAAGGTGTAAGACAAGAATGAGAAACAGAAAAGGTCTAAGTATCTTGCCTTGCCATGTGGAATTGCAATAGCTGGGCATGGAGGAGAGTAGTGCTCTATGGAGATCATGATTTAGTGAGCTGAGGTCAGACAGCACCAGCCTTGCATGACTGGAGTGGGGAAGAGGAGAATTTTGTTGCTGCCAGCCAGTGCCTGGCCAGAGTGGCTGATGGGGTACTTCTGCCCTGATGTCATGACACACAGAGGTGTATCTCAGGACAAACTGTCCTCTGGCTGCCTCACCTCTGAGGCTCTGATGTTGCTTGCAGCCATGGGAAGTGGTAAGAAGGGCTTGGCTTGCCCTTGGTGCTTCTGCAGAGCACTGTGCTCTGGAGCATTAATGGAGCTATCTTTGCAGTGAGCTGCAGCAAGAGGGAAAGGTGGCTCTGCTGAGTGTATAACAAGGAAACCAAGGCACAGATGCATAAGGGTTCTCCCCTGGATACATAGTGCATGTGGCTGGGGCAGGAAGGAACCCAGGCTGCAAATGTGTTCATTTCCCTCAAGGGTCTAAATATGTGAGCTCAGCCCCTCTCTCTGCTGTTAACTGGAGGCCTCTTGCACTTGCAGCCTGCATTGAAGTAGTATTTCAAAGCAAAAACCTGGATCTATTTTATATGATGACGTTTAGCTAATCAGTTCAAACCCCAGGCTGCTGTGTGTGAGAATGTGGCAGCCTGAATGCTGGGCTCCTTCATGCTGGCTAGCCTTTGTGAGACCAGTATGACCATCTTGCCACTTACAGGATTATAACCATGTAAGGGTGTGAAGACCAATGAGAGAACGGATTTGCCTAAGCTGGTCCAAGAGTGTAGGGCGTTGGGGCAATTGGAAGGACCTGAGTGGATGATTAGTAGGGAAAGATCCTGTGAAATATTCCCATCTGAGCTGTTGCCAGGATCACAATAACTTCCAATTGAATGTCAGGTAAAGGCAGAACATACCAGCTGGGGGCTGTATTGGACATGTACAAGCTTGGTTTATATTTCTGTATCAGGAAAGGTACAACAAAAGTGTGGTGAAACCCTGCTAAACTGTGCTAAGTTTGCTGTGGCTGGAAAGACCAGGCACGCTGTTTTTAACACAAGTGCAAGGTAGCAGTATGGGAAAAATTAGAGGAAACCTGGATTCAGGTTTCTCCTGTGAATAATGTGCAATAAATTATGAGGGTGATATAATCTGGAATCTTCTGACTCCTCAGACAAGTGCCCAGTGTCACTTGTATGTCAGAGCCATGGCTCCCTGTTCATGTGATCAAAGACCTATTCAGTATTACAGTGACTTTAATGAATAGGAGAGACACTTGGTGATACAATGACCTAAACAACAAGAAGATAAATTGATCAAAAACCTAAATGTTGGGTTGTTCCTGGCTCTGTCACTGTTTGCTGATGTTTTTTTCTTTTCATTTGTATAGAGGTAGCATAGTGGTCTTCACTTAAGAGAGCTGTCAGTCCGTATAGAGTTGCTCTGTTTCTCTCAGCTCAAACTCTTTTGCTACAGAGTATGATCGCCCTGCTAAACCAATGCACCTTAAAACAAAACAAAACAACCCTCACCCCAAAACAAAATAAACCAAGCCAGTTATTCTTAATCTATCTATAATTAACACCTCCTTACTCCCCTCTGCCTCTCTTGCTTCTACTGGGGATGCTTTTTAAGGGTAAGCTCTTCTTTCTTCTCTCCCGTTTGGCAGGTGAAATTGTAAAAAGCCTAAATTAAATCATTTAACAGTAATACGTGTGAGGGGTGCGTCAAGTGGGTATTTCACAGTATACTCTGACATGCAATTTCATGACAACTTGTCTGGGTTTGCTAAGCAGACTGGATTTCTTGCAGTGATATTCAGCCATCCAGATCAAAGTTTTCCTTGTAAAAGCTGCTCCTTCTTGTATTGTACATTGCTTCAGTTGTATTCTTTGTCTTTCTAATGTTTGAAGAAAGTGGGCTGAGTACTTCTCAAATATTTATTTTCCTTCCTATATACAGACATTTACCAGCAAATCACTGTTTTGTCTACCCTACAAGACTTCATGACAATTATAAGTGAAACTCATTTATATGAACTGTGAGAGAAAGTCAGAATTTAATGAGAATAGTGAAAACATCTTCCTTCTTTGTTTTTTTTTGACAGACATTTCAATGCATAATGGACACAGGGTTTGAGACACACTGTTGTTATAGATTCAGCATCTCATGCCAGTTAAAGCCCCGGAGTTCTCTTTAAACATTGCTTGTAACTCTTCAGAAATCTTATGCAAAAATAAAAGAAGAGGTAGAGATTGAAGCTGTTTACATTTGGAGGGTTTACTAAAATTAGTATGGAGGTTTTTTTGTGGACAATACGATATACAAAGAAGTGTTAAGATGTCATCTTTATATATATAAAACATAGAATATATTTTATGTTTTAATTTGTTTCATATTTATAATATATATTACATATATAATACATTATATAATGTAAGTATACATGCATATATTTATAGTTTAATTTAGAATATAAATATATTTTTTATATATACATACATACAAATATGTATTTATATAAAAGTATAGTGTGTATATATATGGAAACAAAAGATCAAAGTCCAATTAATAAACCAACATTTCAGGTTACTTGTCACCCTCATTCTTCATCTGTAGTGTTATTTTAAGTAGCCTCATTATCCCAACAGCATGAAGTTCATTGAATACTCTGTTCTTTGATAAGCTCACTGTGAAAGTTCTTAACTTCTAACCAGTGGTCAGGAAGCGTCTTTCTTCTCTTTTTTCCCTGCCACCCCCCCATGCTGGTGTGTATAAAGTTGCCATGTGGTATTGGCTTTCTGATCCCGATATATTATTTACAGGATTCTTGTGATGGAACAAAACCTTCTACAAATAATAATCTATTTTTCTAGATGGCAAGCATCTGGGTAGTAGAAGTAAATGGGTAATTTATTAGTGTTTGAACAGCTTAAAGAAGGATAACCAAAGGTAGCCCTGAACAGCTCAGCACTTCTGACGGCTGCTTTCCGTCTCATTTGGAGTTGGAGACTGAGCTCAGCACTGCTCGTAAGCAGGAGAGGAGGCAGGGCTGAAAGAAGGGAGCGTGGTGGACAGAAGGGGCTTCGTTTGTCCCATGGAAACACCCTTTCTTCCTTCCCTACACGCCTGTGAGACTTCACATACCTGCAACAGGAGTTTGAGGACAAGTACTTTGAAATGCATCATGTTTATGTGATGGCTCTGGGGGCTTTACTGAACTTGTTGCAGTGGTGTGTGTGTTATTTGTTTGTTCCATGGTCATAATACATCAAACTCAGACTGTGCTATGGGTAGAAAACACTAAACCTTTTCTTCCTCTCTCTCTCCCTTTGTTTCTGAGAAATACTGCTAAGGCTGTAATAGCAAATGGGTGTTTCTGTTTGACAAGGGCCATATTCTTTAGTGCTTTACTAATGGCAGGCTGTGTGCAAAAAGACTGAAGATTCCTCAAGCTTTGCAGTCTTCAAGGAAAGATTTTTGCATATTCTGCCGGTTTTATAAACCAATGAAGAAATGCTAGGGAAATTGAGCCATGGACTTTTTTGTGTCACAGCAACCCTTATAGCAGTTTGGGGTAAAATAAAAATCAAGTTCACTCTGAAAGGGCTGTGTGTACTCAATTAAAAAGTTAGACCAGATTTTTTTTGGCCCCCTTCCCAATCTCTCAGCTAAGCCCACAAGCCCATGAGCCACTGGTATTTTTGAGGAAAATTGGGAAATGGTCTTTATTAATTTTAATTTAAAATAAAATTGTTATATTTTTGTCATGTGAATCTGATAATGAAGCAGTGCTGTATTTAAAAGCGGAAATGAACTAGGTTAGACTGGGTCTTCCCATGTCCAGGGAAGGAAAATGAGGTGCAGTTAGCAGTCTTTTAGCTAACAAGCTAAATATTTGAACATTCACTAGCATGAGGAGAGTAGAGGCTGGTGGAGGTTAACGTGTTAGGGTGTCTTTTTTTGCCTCTTTTTATTTTTTTTTTCCTTCTATTTTTCAGACATTCTTGTCTGCTGAGATTTTTTTTTTCCAGTCCCTGCTCTAGATAAGGGTAGCAGCATTTTAACCCTGTGGCACAAGAGGATGCTTTTCAGTCCAGCTGCAGATTGCCGTGCCCCATCTGTCTTCCCCACAGGGCCACAAAGCTGAGCCCTCCTCCAGCTGCTTCTTTCTTTAGCCCAGCAGAGGCAGGGCTCATCCCCTGAATCCGAACTTGTAGGATCTCTGGTTTGCCTTTGGCATAGGTTCCACTGTGTGGCATTTATAATGGATATGTTGCTGGGGAGAAAGCCGGGGTCTTTCTGCTGGCCGGTCTGTCTGAAGTCCATTTACCATCAGTGCCCTGGTTTGGATCTTGCTGCATGTGTGAAGGGGAACTGGTTTGAGCCTGTGGAGAGCAATGGTGCTGAGTGTGGGGTCCCTTGCAAGCTTATGGTGTAAGGCAGTATTTCTCTGTTCCTTTTAACCAAATAGAGAAGCTAAGCATGGAAACCAGTTTGTTTTGAAACTTGGAGGGTTCCTCACTGCCCTGTTTGAGCATTGTAGAAGGGACCTGACTTTAATCCTCCTGGTCCTTATTGGAATATAAATCAATCTGTCAGCCAGCAACTGTATTTGATGTTTGCATCTTTTCATACCAGTTGAATTTTACAAGGGCAAACTGCCCTCCTGCACTGTTTGTCACCGGGAGTCTGCAGGAGATTAAATAGCTACATTTACAGAATGGAAAAGGACGAGGAAAAGACAATGTTATTAGTGACCTCCTTTTGCCTGCTATCCTGCTTACTGGAAACTCATTCAGAGAGTACTGCTGAAGGTTCAAATTCAAGCTGTGGCTGAGAATAACGGGTGTGTATGTCCTTCTCCTGTCCACTGAGCTACTTGGTTATTCAGGATGGGTGTCTCTTCCTCTCTGTACTGGTGCAGGGCCTGTGGAGAATTGCTCATACTCTGTCTTCCTTTCAGCCAGTGAATACTTTTGATTTATCCAGACAACTTAAAAATTATATGTTTATACAGGTGTGATTAAAAAAAGTCATTGCATCAAGTTGAATGAGGTGAGCTTGGGGTATTTTTCACTGGATATTTATGGGCGATTTTACTTTCAACTTTATTCCAACAGAAAAATAATTCTTCTAAGATGAAGTAGCTGTCAGTTAAACAACGAAGCTATAGTAATCCTGGGATCTAGGGTCTATATTTTATCGTTTTCACCCCCCAGTTTTGTATGTGCAGCATCTTTGACCTCACCTGGCTGTTTCCAGTTGCCAATAAAGAGTTAAATTCAAACAAGCAAGCTAGGAGGAGAATGTGTGCACCAGTCAAGATTCTTAGCTAAATTGCTTTCATACTTTGTTTTTATAATATATTTGCTGCTTAGCCACATCTTGGCCTTTTTCCTTTTTCTAACAAAAATCATTATGTGGGATAGCTAGTAGATAGTTCCTACTTTCACAGTGACAACTCCATGCTAAAAATGTTCCTTGGCACAGGGATCGTTAACTGATGGCAATTTGTCTGCCTTTCTGAGTAGGTTTTTTTTCGGCACTGGCTATAGAATCTATGAAATAGTCTGCGGGGGGAAAAGTGTTTATCTTGTGTTGAAACTGAGGATAGACCAAATGCTCAAGGAAAAGAATGTATCAAATAGTGAGCTATAGATAATACTAAATCTTTTCAAGACCCTGGAAGGAGATGTTCAGGCAGAATTGTGCAGCAGTCAGCATGAGAAAATTGGCATTTTGTGAAATGCTACCGTAAAATATGTTTCAAACGTCACTCTTTATGTATCCATTTATATAGATAGCATCAATTACATATTTTTAAGTGTTGATGATGGGTCTAAAAACTACATGCATTACGAACATAAAAGTTTCTTTTTCTGTGGCTTAGCGTGGAGAACAAATATATTTTTTCTCAATCTGGAAGCTGTATTTGTTTGCTTAAAAGAAGGAAGAATGGTATTTCACTGGTAATATTCACAAAGATTTGTTAATATTTTATCATAGAGCTTTTGCATGGAGGGCTACACACGCTAGCTTTTTTTTTTCTGTTATCTCCACTAAAAAAGCGTAGCACCACCATGCATTTGCATTTTCTGATCACTAAAATTCCCCCCTACTATAAATGTGTATGTGAAATTGAGAGCCTAATTAAAAGATTAACAGCATGTACAGTACTTTACCCAAAAGGCATGTGTTAATTTGTTAAAACACTGAAGATTTTTATGCTGTCTTTTTTGACGCTATCAAAATATTTTCAGTGGAAGTGGTTGAACCTGGTCTCTTTATTATAAGTTCTTCTGCAGAGTAAGATGACTTAATTTCATATCCAAGTGCATAAGGAATTATAAATTATCTTTTCTAAGAGACCTGTGACACTAAAATGCAAAATGAACAAATAAAACTGATTTGTTCTAGTACAAATGAAGATACATGGCAGTATTTTTATTACAGACAGCATTTATTTGGGTTGAGTGTCTGAATATTTTACAATAAGATACAAAGTGCTCTTTGTGGAGCAGTCGTTCTAGCAATGCATCTTAAGGTGTTTTACAACTAATTGCCATGGAACAAAAAAACCCAAAGCAACAAAAACCAGCCCCACCCATAAAATAAAACGCTCTGTAGAATGGGATAAATCTGTTCCCAAGGAAATATATTTTATATTCATTCACAGAAGCAGCAGGATCTGCCTCTTGGATCAAACGTGGAATTTTAAATTTCTTTTCAGAAGGAAGACCTGTTGATTTCAGAACCATGCTTCATCTCAGAAAAAGGTGATTTGCTGATGTAAAATGGTAGTTTCCAGCTAAGTAATAGATGCCACAGTCTAGACTAGAGCACACAGGCGAAGGGTTACAAATCTGGTTTCTGGTGGGAAAGCATGATTGATGTATGGGACAGTGTACTGGAGGTGGGCATTTCCCTGATGTAAAGGGAAATGTAGGTCCTGCTGTGGCCCAGTTAGTGCCACGTAACCTGAGGGGGTGCCGTGGTGCTGCAGAGTTAGGATTTCCTTCTGTCCTGAGGACTTAGGGAGGAATCTTGACCACATCCCCCTTCCTGCCCCTGAAGCACAACTGGTAGGTACTCTCCTTTGGAAATAACCAAGTGTTTACCAGTACAGAGTGATGTATTGCTTTAAAAATTGAACATTACCCTTATGACAGAATTTAGTAGAAACTGGCAATTATGGAAGATTTGTCTTTTGTAACTACTGTCCATGGAATTTTATTCTGTCATTGAAAATATAAAATAAATTTGCCATTTTGTACTGAACTGTGTCAGTGTTGTTAAAATGTTACTGAACATCTATTTAACCAGATTAGATTAAACCCTATTACATTATTTAGTGCAAGTGTATTATTCCTAAAGGAAAAATTAATATTCTACTGATCTTTAAGGGTTGAATTAATAAATTTATCACAGGGATTAGTTGGGTATTTTATAAGAGATGTTCTTTTATTTATTTACCCAGAAGTACTTTTATTTTGAAGTTTACCAATACAAAGCTGCTTCTGTTAAGCTGATTGCTATTCCTAGATACTAGAAGACCAGTGCCAAATTCTAAATTCTAACGTATGTATGCATTTATGAATTTTTCTAGAAGGGGGCCAAAAGGATAGTATGGCATAAAGGCAAGTAGGAAAGAAATTAAATAATTTTTAGCTAGAGAGCTTCCATGGTCTGGTTTGGGTGACACCAAATGAAAACTGCAGCATTTATTGTGAAATGTGGATTACGCTTTTAAAAAACATTTATGCCTAATAATCCTAAGTGATTTCAATAACAAGGTTAAGCAATATTTTTATTATCATAAGACCATGAGGTTTTTTTTCTCTTACCTTTCTGTAGCTCTGTAGTAAAATTAAATTTTGCAAGGACTTCTTGTGCTTTACAGTTTTCAGTGTGTGCCTGTATAGGAAAGTGGGGAGGGAGAAAGCAAAAAAAAAAGACAGCCAAGAGAGCAAGTGTTTCTACACTATAATAGCAATGTCCTGTCTCTGTGAGGGACAGCGGTGTGATTTTTGGGTAGTCTAGTAAGCACCTGCACCATCTCACTGAGGTACAGCAACTCCCCTGTCCCGCTCTTCTCCTTGCCCTTCTTGTTGAAGCGAGGTTGAGATGGAGTTGCAGGTAAGGCTGTAGTACCAATGTGACACTGTGGTGCCCCATGGTCACAATGTGGATTTTGTGGAAGCAGGGGCTGTTACAGAATGAAATTGCCATCAAACATCTTCAAGGCTTCTCCTCAATCCTTCCCTTCTTTCATCCCTGTCTCTTGTGCATAAACTCTGGTTTTGCATGTAAATGTGAGGGAGATGGAGAAATCTTAGCTGCAGATGGAAAAAAACCCCAGTGTCTTGATATTTTAAAAAATCCAGAATTAGAAGGAGATAAATTTATGTAGCCTTTGCACCATAATAGTGTGGAAAGACCTGACACAAAGCCATAAGGCTTTTTTCACAGATTCAGTTGTCTGGAAATTGTGCAATGCTGTTTAAACAGAATGACTTTTAACAGATCACAATAAATTAAAAAGAAAATAAATAAAAAATCATGTTTTCACCAAGGATTATATGATGGCAGTGTTAACTCCCATGCAATTAATAGACAGTGTGTACTTTGTTTTCCTTTGAGTGCTTTGCATTTTGTCTAAATTTTATCCGGCCATGTATCCAGGAACTGGGCATGGATGCAAGCTGCTGTTAATTGAACTGTATATAGGGCTATTAAAACCATCCTATGTGCTGTACGGCAAGATGAGTAGCTAAATTTGCATTTATAGCAATGTAGCTTTAGCATGCATATCCTGTAGTAGATGGCAGCCCCTAGTCTACGTATTTTTAGATACAAAATTTAGCTGGTTTATAACAAAATAACTTCTTATAAATTTAGAAAATTACTTCTTTCAAAACCTGCAGTTATTTTCCCAGAGCAGTTGCAAGGTGCAGTTTGTAGCTTTACAGGAAGAAAGACTGGCTAACATGTTCTAATTTTGGCATGGGTCACTGGCCCATTGAGTCAGGTCTTGTGTTATAGCAACTTCTTTATAGAGGGAGGCTGGTCTTGGTTTCCCCTGATCTCATACACCTACTGAATATGTTTTTGCATCCAGCTAGTTGTGTGATGTAGTATTTAGGGGGAAGAGATGTTGTCTGATACAGGGAGTGACGAGTTTAAATCTGGAAGCAAAAAAAATCCCTTATTTCCGTGCTTGCTTAAGTATTTTATATGACATGCTTTATAGAAAAAAGGCTACGTTTGTGCAGAAGGAGGTGCCAGAACGCTAATAGAAGTATAGCAGCTCCTCTGATGGGTGGGACCGGCTTCTGCATGCTATTCAAAATAAAAGTGACCCGGTGTGAGAGTATAATACCTAGCATTGTTAATTCTTGACATTTTCTTTCCTGTACTTCTGGGGCTCTTGATGAGGGGAACTTCAGCTTCTCTTTAAAAATGTAGTTTGTAGAGATATAAAATGAAATCTTAAGAGGATTCCATCAGAAGCTTGTAAGCATGATCCCATCTTTGGCATGAGAATGCGGAATAGAAAAGAATCCAAGCATTTTAATTTGCTGGGAAGAAATAGAAACTGGTTGGTGACTTTGGGATACAGTATTGCACTCTGAAGCACATTACTTTGCGGGTGTGCAGGCATGTGACAGTGTGATCGTACGTGGGTCTGTGTTGGTTTCAAACACGCCTGGAGCCTCCTGTGGCCCTTTCGTTATTTCTGAGCCTTTGGCACCGGGTTCCCGTGGGGGATGTGTGGAGATGGGAAAACGAGAGAACTAGATATTAGAATTCAGTAGAAGATTTAAATTAAGCAGAAACCTCAGTATGTTATAAACTTGTAAGGCTATATATACACTATGGCATGTGGCTGGACCATAGTCATGCTCAGCAAACCACTGAATATTATAGGACAGTTCATATGTTTTCTGATTCTTTCCAGAAAAAAGAGGATTTCAGTACTGAGTAATATCTTATTATCCCATTCCTACTATCGGCAGCACAGCAATCAGAACTTGCAGAAATGGCAGATTAGATATTTCCCTGAAACTACATGTGCTATTTAGCATCTTAGTGATATTCTGGCAGAACCGCATAGGGACTGACGGAAACCGGGGCTGAAAGTGACTTAAGGGAACTAAAGGAGTTTAGTGAAGGTTATGAAAAGCAGTGCTTTCCATTAGACATCCTATGAAGAGAGAGATGGGAAAGGATGAGAGTTGCCAAAGCAGGAACTACACACCATGACCATGGCTTTTTGAACCACGAGGAGTCTAGGCTGACAATTTCATTTGGGGCTTTGCTTCCTTAGTAGGAAGAGTTAAGAACAGAAGTGAAAAAGCTGGTAGTGTGTGAGATAATGTCCTGACCTCTTAAAACTTAAGTGTAAGGTGCATATCTCGGAGTCAAATATTCCTTGCAGTGGAATACTGTAGGAAGGCAAAAACTGAAACTAGAAAGGTTTGTCTGGGTGTGAAGGCTAAGTGAAATGCAAAGGTTAAATGGGCACTCAGTTGTGTGATGCGGAGTCCAGAATCAGCACAGACAGTGCTGTTAGTGTTCATAATTGTTGGTGCTGTAGCTTCAACAAGGGATTCTTTACAAGAAAATTAAGCCATGTTTTAAATTACAGCAGTGTAAATAAAGTCAAATGCCTCTGAAATCAGTGGAGTTTTCGATTTCCACTGATGCAATCGAGGGCAGAGGTAGAAACATGACTTATTTCCAGACATATCTCAAGCTACATTTCAAACTTGTTTTATATGAAGAAGTAAATAATCTGTTGGGAGGCAGGTTGGGAGCATAGGTAACTGCTTCAGGTACTTTTCTCTATAGGATCAGTAACCACTGTTGTTTGTTTGCAAAGAGCTTGTTTGGGGTGTGCCATCCGCAGAATTTTTCAGTTGTGTCCTAATACGGAAAAACAAACTCAATACAGCTATTCTGGAGCGTTACTTAGCTACAGGAGGGATAGTCCTGAGCCATTTTACTACAGAACGTTTTTCCTTATGTGAAAGCCATCCATTTGCAGGATATTTTTTTTAATGATCTCCAGAGTAATTTGATTATTTTTTATAATACATTGTAGTAACTTGGGTTTAGGTTTTCGCTTGCTTATGTGAACACCTGAGACACAGTGACTTAGACTACTGGGACAACAAAATATAAAATAGGAATCCCCCTACCTCTGCAGAGTTGTGGAGAAAGATAACCTGTGTCCTCAGAGGACAGAAGCGTGGGAGCTCCAAGACTGAAAGTGGGAGGCATGTTTGTTCTAATAGATGTAAGATTTAATCTGGTTTCAAGTACTTTTTTTAAGACCAGAGGAAGGAGAAAGCTGCAGAGAGTAAGGAGAGGCGTAAAGCCTGAATTTAGGAGTCTTACAGTGGACTATGGTGTTCCTTTAGTTGTGTGTGTGTGACTGAAGGTGGGGATAGTAAATATCCACCTTTTTGGCAAGGACTGAGAAGCTGGTCTTTAGCTCGACTAATAAGTATGTGTATGTAGGAAAGTTTTAAAAGAAGGGGAAAATATTTGTTAATTTGGACTATTTGTGGTTAAAATATCATAAACATTTGGATGTAGTAAGAGAAATACAGTAACTTTTTGTTTTCAGAGAACTTGTTAGAAATATTACTTGAAATTAAGATTCATATATTTTGCAGAGGAGCTTTCTTTGTGAGGTTTCAATGTAAAAGCAGGGTTCGTTGTCTAACTGCATCCATAAATCAAGACGGTGCCTTCTTTTCTTTGGAACTTAAGGGAGAGTTTTGTTTTTAAAGCATAAGGTGGTTAGTACTTGTCTGTAGAATTTTAAATAGTGCACAAATGCACAAGTTTTTTCTTTAACTTTTTTTCGTTTATTAACAAGGTGATTATGTAGGAATATTCATCAGAAGCTTTAGAAATTGTGGAAGATTTATGATGTCATGTGATGTCTTTACAGCAATATGCTGCATTGTAAAACTTCAGAGCAACCACTGCTGTACCACCAGGGTGAATAATGGAGCATTCATTCACTCCTACCAAATCCCAACATCAAATATTCCACAGGCTCTCTTAAAACAGAAATTGTGCCTATAGGAACATGGAATGAGAAGTTATGTTTGGGAGGGTGTAATCGGGGGACCTCAAAAGGAGCGGTAGATGTTTCAGTTCCCAGAAGTTGTCGTGTTAAGACTGCACAAAAGCTATAGACTCTCTGGGGTAAAAGCTCTTCACATGGAAGTGGCTGAAAAAAATCTTGGCTAGTTCATGGGGAGCTTGTGAGAACAAGTACTAGAGGCCAAATTCTGCTCTGTTACACCATCCTGCATTTGGACTAGTGCCAAAGACGAGCGTTTTCCCTGCTGCAGCTAGACCGGAGGGAGTACAACTCTGAGGGGTCTGAGCAACCAGTGACTCTACTCTAAACCACACAGAAAATGAGTTTAGCAATCTTGGACTGTTGAACAATGATTCATTTTATAATATGACCACAAAATGTAGCTGACTTGGTAATGATTGCTTCAAACAGCTCAAGAAACTGAATGAGCAAGGAGGAGTTGGGATTACCCTTGTCCTTGTTGGGTTGGAGGTCAAGGCTTCCCGGTATAGCTTTTGCTGGGGGTTGCATGGGCAGGCAGGGGAGAGCTCTGCCTTCAAGAGAGACAGACAAAGGTCTGATTCTTTAGTGGTAAATGTGCTTTAGCAGCCACCACTGTGTACTAACACTGAAAACAAAATGAAAGGAAAAGTTAAGTCTCCTGCATGTTACTTGTTCAGGATGTTAACAGTTGTATGGTAAATACATTTATAGTATAGGAGGGAGAGGAAGATACAAGCAAACTTTCACAGCCATCCTTTCATATCTGTAATTACATCCAGAGTTAGCAGCAGTGTCATTTCATTTTGCAGAGAAGCGTGGCAGCCCTTGAAGTGAGATTTCTTGGTGTTCAGTCCCACACGGCAGAAAAGGTCCATTGTGCTCTGACCTGCTTTAAAACAAACCATACTAAACCGTGCATGCATGCTCAAAGACTGCCCCCCTTTTTATAGACAACTGCCATTTGTTGCAGGGGTTGCTATGGCAAACCAGGGCAGAAAATCCTGTCTTGATGTTAAAGCGAAATACTTAGAAATTGTAAGGAGACAGATTTTTAGAATATAAATTAATTAAATGGCAGTAATTGCATTATTGCACTATCTTGCCAGGGAAATAGCTATTCCTGTGAGAGTCTATTACTGTGTTAGATCTTGGAGCAGAGTGCAATTTTTGAAAGTGCTTTAGGTTTTCCAAATCTGTCTTTCTGCTTTTATTTAGTTCTAACTAGTGGTAAACGGCAGTTTACCCCTGCAAAGGTGGTCATCATCCTGCTTGCCTGAGTTGTTAAACCTGCAGGAAGACTGAATAAGCATTTACGATTTGGGCTTACATTTACAGAAGTAAATAATTATAACCTCACCAATCTGGCCCAAGTAGCTGCTTGATAGTTTGCCCTGTTAAGATCAATGTCTCTGGATTGGGACAGAAAACATTAGGCTTCTTCCAGATAGGAGTCCTACAGCTGTCTAATGTGCCTTTTGCTCCTTGACTGCTGTATATGCAAAGTGTCAGGCAGGGAGGGGACTGCTATGCTACAGTCCTTCATTTGCAAGAAAAAGAAAAAAACTGAGGCTGCTTCATGTTGCTCACCTTATTTTTTTTTCCCTGTGTCCTGACTACTTAAAGTCTCTGACCTTTACTGTAGTTGCATCCTTCTTCAAATCCCAAATGAAAAACAGGCGCTTCTATATTTTTACATATATAGTAGTTATTAATTAATTTCCTTACATTTTTAAATGGGACTGTGTTATGGCCCTTTGAAAATGTTTGGGGAGAAATGAAGACTAAAATATTCACTTGCCACATCTGAAAAAGAAATTCAGTTTTAAAAGGAGAAAGAGATCGAACCCCTACATATGGAGAGAAAGGAAAAATGTTTTTTGTAAATGTGTTACCTTGGACCATGAAGAGCCTTACCCAGCTGACCCAGTGAGTAGTCCTTTCTTTAGGTGTTCTCCAAGCATCTTTGGTCTCTTCTCAGTTGAGCTTAGTTGATCAGTCAGCCTCTGGTCGGCTGAATGTGGGCACAGGTCAGCGACTCTGCGCTGATTATGCCAATATTGCCAGTCTTATGAATTGACCATCTGCTGTTTGCTTTTCTGTACACCTTAAGAATCGGGCAGCAAGAGCATGGTGGTAGCCTAGGATTAATTCCTACCTCAAAGTTCAGGAACTCTTGAGTCTTCTCAGTTTTGCCACTACCTATTTGTCTTCAAGAAGTCACCTTTGGCTGTGCTACTTGTACAGCTTGGCTGCAGTTGTTTGTGCTGGTGAACGCAGGTAACTGCATGCTTCTGTCAAACACCAGAGTTCATTTTAGTGCATTAAGAGTGTCCTTCTGCATGTTCCCCTTGGGTTCCTGAGTAGGCAGCAGATTGTCCAGTGCATCCAATGAATGGAATGGAATGTAACAAAGCTTCCGTGTTGTGGATTGAATTTGATATGTTTGGGAGAGAGACCAGCAGCTTCCCAAACG